>OY728160.1:1355437455-1356037455 GCA_963277665.1 Viscum album | reverse complement strand
GCGATCCTGTGTGGTTCAGCACCTAGCGATCATGTGTGGGTTATCCCCTTGTGATCCTATGTGGGTCATCACTTAGCGATCCTGTGTGGGTCAGCACCAAGCGATCTTATGTGGGTCAACACCTGGCGATCCTATGTTGGTCTGCCTCTTAACAGAGTAAGATGATTCAATAGTTACATCTAATCATCTATACTACTGTACTTTAGTTATACCTGGTGTGAGATGAGTTCGTACCTGTGTGGTAATTTTATTCATGGTAATACCTTGGTGGTAATCCTCTATGTGTGTACCTATGTGGTACCTACCTTTATGGTATTCATTCCTTTTTGGAACAGTTGAGCTTGGGGGATTTTTAGTTGGACTCTGTGTTTTCCTCATGATTGAGATGGGTTTACTTGATAACTTTGGTATATGTATGAGCATATATCAAATAGGGTTATCAGTTGTTTCCTTTATTTGTGGTTCATCCTTTGTGTATTTTGTGAGACCTTAAGGGTCTTAGGGTACCTATTGAGTATCGTTATAATCAGCCCTACATGGGCAATGCCCGAACTTTGTTGTGTCTAGTGTAGACGATAGACAATGCTGACTAAAGATGAGGGTATCAGGACTGGAGGTAGCTCGGAGGTGGAAATTAGACAAGGCGAACCGCAGAGACGAACATTCATGAGCTGTACCTACCCATCATGTAGGATCCGTGGTGGACGATCCAAAAGCTACTTTCCACCAACCAGCTATCTTGTACTTTCCAGTTTTTACTTGTACTTTCTAATTGGGCTTGTATTCTGGCCCCTTTTTACTTACTGTACTGACTCTGTTTTCTATTCAGTTTACTTGAGTTCGTTTCTTGTTTTGTGCTTGGTTGTGTGTGTTACAGGTTATAAGGGCAATTCCTTCATAGTTTTAGGGAATACACCTTCAGTGCTGGTTTCCAACCCCTAGCCTATGGATGGTGGGCCTGGGGTAGTCACTACATAGGCTCCAGGGGGATGGGTCATGACAATAACACTAAGAAATGAGATAAGAGAAGATGAATCAACTATCCCAGGAAAATATTTATCAATTAAGGATTCCAATAAATCTGAGAGTGGATGTATTCTAGAATTTAGAAATATAAACAACATAAAAAAACTACGTAACTTAAACCCCATATGAAAAAATATAAATCCCTAATAAATTTAAAAATATCATTTAAATCAACAAAAAATACAACATTTTCCAAATTTAGGAAATTTCATACAATCAATATCATTCTTTTCTTGAATAAATAATTTTTACATAGGAAGGTTATATCTAAAGGTTTTTCAAAAATAATATCCAATAATCAAAAAAATATTTTTTCACAAAATATTTTCCAAAACACATTTCATGAAAAATGAGATTTCATTCCATATAAAACCATTTAATCATATTTATTTATTTTTTTAAAACACTCATAACATTAAAATATTGAAAACCACCCACTTTAAAATTAATTCCAATATAAACATTTTTAAATATCCCAATTAAAATTTCATTACACCAAATAAAAACATTGAAAATAATTAAATCCACTATCTTTGAAAAGGTGCTAAATTATAGAAATAAATCAGTTATTTAAATAAAAAAATATTTAGAAACACTTCCAAAATAAAATATCTTTCTGAAGGTATTCTTGATTATTCCATAAGAATAAGTTCCATTTCAAAAATATTTTTCAAGCATTCCCATTTATGATTTAAATTTTAATTTAATCCCAAAAAACATACACACTTAGTAAGATCCACAATTCATTAGAATCAAATTTTAATGAAAAGGAAAATAAACAGGAATGAACAAAGAATGAGTAATTCCAAAATTATGAAAACTCTTAGCTAAAAAATAATTAATGCCATCATCTGGTTAACATTATAATAACCATATGAAGTTCAATGAATGTGAATTATGACATTTTCACTACATGTAGTTTTCCAAAAATATTATAGGCACCTCATTCCCCTTATTTTTCATTTATTTCCATCATAACTCATATATCTTGAAAAATTTGGGGCCAAAATAATATAACAAACAAGAACCGAGACCAATCCTAAGACAACTCATCCTATAAAACCCTTGAAACTCATGTCTCATCATGAAAGATATTGATAAAATACCTACTCATGATTTATCTCCTAATTACCAATAATCATTAATCTTTTAAACTAGATTTCCCAAAATAAAAATTCAAACGTTCCTTTTATTCTCTTTTTGCATGAACCAACCCAGGACATCCCTGAACATTACACCCACACTATCTTATAGAATGGACTGAAAGGCATTCCTAATCCCCAAGAGATGGTAAAAAGTGCATGGTCATCCCTTAACAACCTTTGTGAATATTGTTTTTACATAAAAGAGACACATTAATAAATTAGTACTAGAATAAGAAAAGTAAATAATGGAATAATAAGAAATTAAATTATAAAAAATAAACCATCATGAAAAAGAGATATAATAATACAATGTTGTTGGTCAATTAAACTAATAATATATGAATAAATATAAATAATTCACCACCACTAAGTCTCCATGTACAAGTGAGGAAGTACCACATGCACCTCCACCATACCAAAATAAAGTGATCCGCGATTGTCAACTAAAGTCAATCATCATTCTATACCTGTAATGATATAGGTATGAGCTAAATTCCTAGTTGGATACCACCCACTAAACCAATATAAAATCCTTTAAAATAATATTTATTGCATGCTTGTATGAAAATATGGATACAAAAATTGTTTTTATGGTTTTCAGATTTAAAACAAGTACAAAGTAGTTTACTTTGAGAAACAACCCATTTTACAGAGGTCAAGTATCATTCCAAATAAATAAACAATTAAATTTACATTAAAAAATTATTCTCAAAATTTAGTTAAATATTTTTTAAGTAAAACATTTAATGAATCCATAAATATGTTTTAAAAACTACAAGTAGACATGAATTTGAAAATATATCATCCACAAGGAATCGTAGGTGCTCATTTGGACAAAATATTGTACCAAGCTAATATAGTCCTCAATGAAGTATGTTTGTGTGACAGAAAAAAGGTCACACTATTGGACCGTTAAAAACACCAATTCTTACCATTCATACCCAAGTAAAATGGTAAAATCCCATTGGATTACCTATATCTCCATCTAGATACACTAGATAGATAATAATGCAAAAATATTGTGCATGTGTATCAATACTTCCCACTATCCAACAATGTCCTCCCATGACATATAAATTGAGGTGATAATATAAAGTATTAAACATAATTTATAATCATATAAGAAAAATCTATTTGACTAAACTACCCCTATTAACACCAATATATGAACATCCCCTTTATCCAAGTGTAAAAATTATTTTTAGACTCCCTAGATAGGGATACTTATTAGAAACAATCAAACATTAAAAATTCCCATGACATATAATGGGTCATGTACTATGGGTTTTTATTCCCAAATAAACCATCATAAGAACCATCCAATCCTATGATTCATTCTATATTGATAAAAGAATTGAACTCCCCGTTGGAAATCCAAATTCATAATTCACCATCTGAATAATTCGATAAAACACATGTTTTCAATACTTTTCATAGATGGTATAAACACACTTGATCTTTGTAAAATCACACATTTCTATCATTTCAGAAATAAATATCATATAAAATTAATATATATAGTCTAAAAAGAGAAAATACGAATTATAAATTTCAAAAAAAATTGTCGAATATTTAAAAATTATTTAAATATCAATTCACATGATGACCCTATTTTTTCATTTTTTTTAAAAACAATAAAGAGACAATTCTTTGATATAGCTGACAAAATATATTCCATAACATTTAAAAAAACCCATATTGAAATCCCTATAAATCAATGTTATAATTTAAAAAAGAGATAAATGGTACAATAAAACAAAACCTAATCTCTTTTAATGACCACGATGTTAAAACTCAATAAAAATTACAAAAATTCCTAAGATTCCATAATGAATCCCAAAAAACCAAAAAACAATGAAATTACAAATAAAAAATTGTGTGGAATGAAAAACTTGGTTTCTGAGACAATGATAATGGATGAAAATGGAATAATAAGAAGAAAATGGAGATATGAATTGTTTTTAATGGATTTACTTTGAGGAATCAACCACAACCATGATGTAGTCCCATCGAAATATACATCAATGAGGAGGTAGAAGAGAGAAGATTTTTTGGGGATTGAGAAGCTTGAAATTAGGAAAAATGAGACCCTTAATAGTTCATAATTCAAAATTTAATGTTTGGAATTATAGAAACATTGAGAGCCTATATGGGACAATTGATTCCATTATACACCATTTCATGTGTTAAATGGTGTACCCACTAAACTTTGATTGGGTGAACTCCTAGTTTAGAGGGTGAACTACTAGCTCACTAGGTAAAATACTATAAGTCCATATGTAAAGATTCTCATACCATTTTGAACCATCGAGGAAACAACCAAGACACTCTATAACTTCAGAATAACCTAAAAATAAACTAAATAAAAATTAAAAATATTTTTGGGATATTTCATTATGTATATAGAGATGTGGGGCCCTAGATTGGGTGTTTTAGATCCTTATTTTCTAGATGGTTTGGATATGGGAATAGATAGAAGTTTCCAATGATCTATGACTATTTTATATTTGAAATACAGGTTAGGTGGTTGGAATCAGTGCTTTAATTTTGGGTCATGATAGTAGAGGTCATGGTATTACAACTAATATGAGATGTGATATATGAGGGTAACCAAAGGAGGGTTTTCTTGGGTTTGTTAATTCTATAAGAGATGAGATGCATGGATAGATACATCAGACTATGATTAGGTGTATGTGAGGATCTATAAAATTGTATATAGGCATTTATATGACTTGGTATTTTATTAAGAAAATCAAATGAGGTTCTTTGGTTCAGAGGTCTCATTTTAGTGGGAATGATTAGTTGGATGCTTGACCTGGTTGATTTTAGGATAAATTTATTATGATATAATGGAATATTTTTCATGATTTTTCGATCTTGTATTGATATAATACATATATACTATGTGGATTTTGATTAAATTCCTAGGATGATGGGTGATCAGGTGGTAGAAGTGGGTATAAGTGAAATGAGTCCATTTAGAAAAGGAATAGTGAGGGTGATTATAGATTGATGAGGTTGACATGTGTGTGATCATGTGTATTTATTTTATAAAGTTAGACTAGTATTTAATGATGTGGGAATGATGGAAGCACAATTCAGATGTGTGATAGCACTTCAATAGAGAATACACCATTTGAGATATAATTCATTCAAGGTTGTATGTGGTAGTTGCACACAATGGTGATTGAATATTGGATCATTGAATGGTCATGTGTGGAATAAGGTAAATATGTTTAATGGAATTATTTTTTTCCTTGAGTTCTATTGTATTCATTATATTTTTAGGTGATTTCTAAATGATAATGATGGCAACTTGGATGTGTGGAGTTAGTACTTTTGCAATGGCGATCATAGATTGAGAGGAGTGATAAACATGTAATGATGGAACTTGATAATGTTTAACATTAATATTGGTATAATGGAATCTATATTGTGGGGACTTCTCTAATTTCTATAGAGGGTGTGGCCTCATTAAAGATAAAAATTTAAAGGATTCTAAGGATGAAATTCCTGTGAGGTGGGAACGAGTTGTGATCTGGGTTTTTTATAGATCTCATGCATGAGATGGAAACTTATTTCCATTCATTACAAATGGTAATGGATACAACATGGGTTTTAGAGGTATATTGTCATGTGGATATGTTTTTGGGATCAATGATACTGGTCATTGGATAGTGAAGGTGGATCATTGGTTCTAATGAGAAGACGGAATTGGTTTTGTTTTTTATTGGGTGAATACCATAGTGGGGTCCAGATTTGGTTTTGAGTGATGTCTATGTATTGGAATTAGACAGGGGATGAATATTATGATATCTAAGTGTTATTAATATTAATGATGCATCTATTCTTGGGTTAGTTCATTCTATTTGGTTTATTATTTAGGATAGATAGTGGAATTAACCTATAATAATGTTCATATTTTAGTGTGGGTGTTCAGAGAATCTTATGTTTCCTTTGGGATCCAAGAACTTAGAATTAGGTGAAGTGATAACAAGTTGATGGGTATGGAATTTTTTTTATAAAGGTCATACAGAGGGGGATTTTTTAGTATTCTTTTTTAAAATTATGTTAAGTGAGATGGAGAGTGAACTGAGCATATTGATGTACCACCAAAACTTAATTTCATTAAGTGATTTAAATGGTGTGGTTTATCTTGACTCATAATCTCCATTATTGGATGATTCATATGCTATGAAACACTATATGTATTGAGATTAATTGTTTGAAAATTTTCTTCTGTCACTAGATTGATAGTTGTGATTGAGATCTATCATTGTATTAGTGATGGTGATGAGAGGATGGATCATATATTAACGAATAACATGCATCATTTTTGTATTTCTTCATTACAATATAATTATGAATTCAAAAATAGAATTTAGAGAATTGATCATGAATAATGACGATGATGTGTCAATAAAAATGGTTGAAGGGCCGATAATACTTCACAAGGACTAGAAGATCTATGTTTTGGAGATTATAATACCCAATGTCCTTTATGAGTTATGAAATTTAGAAGATTTTTTATTTAAATTTTATTAGGGGTTTTTTGACATTAAAAATTATTATCTAAATTTTGGTAGTTTGATCGTCAGAAAGAGATGTTTTTAGAAATGTATTGATGCTCCATAATTGTTGCGGGTGCTCGAGTGATCATCAAACTGATTTTGGGTAGAGCTAGAGATTACATTTTATCACAGGTTCTCCACTATGGGGAGAACCATTCCATGGTGAAAACCATTCTTTAGTTTACCATTCCTGAGTGGGAGTGGTACATGATAATGTTTGAAGGTGGGGCACCCCTGTGGGTTTGGTTCCTAGGATAGTGACATATTGGAAATGAAAAGGGATGAAATAGCCACAGTGGAGGCATTGGTACTAGGAGATGAAAAAGGAAACTCCACCATGTGATGTATCATAGACCAATTATGTGGGAGGTATCCCTCTTCAAAATTGAGAGTAGTTGGGTTATTCGATGTGGTAGAAGTCATGTCAGGCCTATGGTTCTCCCTGATGGAGTTCCACCATGTCGTGGTGGATGACACCATTTTGTGGTGCACCATTTGTTTTTTCAAAATTTTGTAATATACATGTTTCCCATATGGATTTTAACCCCCCTCCTCTCTTCTCACACTTCCTTAGATGAAAGAGGAGGGTCTCCTCCCTCCTCCTTTAATGTACCTTCAACTTCAGGTGGTTTCATAGCTATTCATCAACATTGGAGTTATGATTTCATCCTATTTATCCCTTCTTTATTCTTACATATTTTTTCTCTTTGGTTTTGGGCAAACTATTTAGGGGTTTAGTTTTAATTCGATCAGATCATAGTATAATCATGTGATTATGTTTAGGCTTTTCTTTATGATTGGTATGGGATGTACCCTGATTATGATCTCATGTTTCCACACATCATTTCATTGAATGTACATTACTATACAAAATTTTTGTAGTGGTTTAATTAAATTAAATTAAATTTCCAATTGAATCAATGTAAAATGTTTGGGTTTCTGAATAAAATGTGTCCTACATAATTACATGGAGCTTAGATAGTTTGTTGGGAAAAATTATAGTATGAGGAGGTTTGAATGATAGTTATTAGGAAATCATACTTAATTGACTTCAATTGATTAATTAGTTATAAGTTTTCATAATCAAAGTAATTTAATCTGGTGGAATTAGATAGGTGATTGATTTTTATATGGGATTGGATAGGATTCATAATGGATAATCAAGCATTTTGTTAAAGATGATAACACCATAGTTGGGGTAGATGGTAACTTGAATACCCTATGGTATAAGAATATGGATTATTCAATATATGATATGTGATCTCCCCACTGAGGGTGATGGAAATTTTAAATTAATTTAATTTATTAAATTAAAATGTAAATGTATATGGATCAAGTGCTAGTTTGAGGGACTAAATTTGACCTCCAAACACATGTTTATTCATCAAACTCATTAATGAAAAACAATTTTAGTAAATACATTTTCTAATTTAAATACCATGTGAGTGGTTTGTCTAGAACATGACACTAAACTTATATGAAAATAGGTTACATTAATAAAATTATTAAATATTTCATTTACATTACAAAATTTAAATTGGATTGTATGAATAGAATTTATTGCATTATAAAAACAATATAAAATATTTAATAAAATTGAGGTGATTTTTTTCTTGGAGATTCAATTTTTCTAAAAACACTTTTGATACATTAAGTGTGCTAATATCAAAGATATATTTAATCATATCTAGAATTTTAATTTTATAAGATTGATTCCAAATTTCCAATAATTAGTTATAAATTATATAAAAATTTTCATTTTATTTTTATGAATTAAAATAATATTTGTATGATTAATTTTAATTATAGTGATAATGGAGAATCTGTTATTTTCGAATAATTGTTTTATTAATATTGTTTAATTTTAATCTATTCAATTAAAATTAATTATTTTAAATAATTAATCTAATATTATTTTTATATAAATATATAATTATATAAATATATAATTATATTTCATAACCAATACTATTATTAAGAACACATAATGTTCAAAACAACATTTTATCTACAAAAATAGTTTTTCTATATAAATAATGTTTTAATTAAAAAGTTAATTTTATAATTTTTATAAATTTAATTTTATTAAAATAATATTATACTTATTTTTATCACAACCAAATATAGAAAATGTGGTTAATTTAAAATTTTAGTAAAATATATATCATTTAGTTACAAAACTAGTCAATTGGGTTGAAACTAAAATGGTAAAATGTAAAAACCTAGGGGTAAAATTATTCAAATATATATAAATAAATGGTTTAGTTGTGTAATAAAATATTTATGGGCCCAATCTCACTCAAAAATTTATTTTTTTTAAATATTTTAACCATGGACACTTGAATCGTGCTTTTTTACTTTTTATTATTACAAATCTGCAATTCCTATATATTATGAATGAAACCCTTCACTCCTTGACATCCAAAATCATTCCAAATACTTTTGATAAAAAATCATCCAAATATTATATTAAACATATTCATGATTCTAAAAAATACTTTTTCTTTCCAAAAGGATAATAATAGGTGTCGTAAAACATTACTTGTGAGATATAATGCAAAAGAGAGAGGTAATATTCTTTACAAATCACTCATAAACCCTTCATTTATTTTCCAACCGCATTAAGATCCCATATATTCAATTATATTTTAACTAGACAATTAATAATAGTATACTAATTTTTTTGTTATTATTTAATAGTCATCAACTAACATTTCTCTTTTATTTAGAAAAACAAAATCATTATCATGATTATATGAACACTACCACCTCCCTAATCGACGTGCTTCATTATTATTAACTAACATTAATGGATGGTTTAAAGGGGGGTAATTAATGGTATAATATTTTATTTATGACATCAATATTTCTATAATATTATAATACAATTTCATGCATTCATTCTGTTATATGGGAAATGAACATGACACACGTGCGTACCTGCAGACTACAACATCCATTAGATGGTGTAGTTCGTTTTCCATAAAAAAAGACATAGTAAACATTAATATAATATTTGAATTATAAAAATTATTTTTATGAATTTATTAAAAATTATTAATGGAAATATTAGACATTTTATAATTTATACCAATAATAAACTGTCTTAATAAATTTACTTCCCCTAGAAGAATATGTCAGGGTACATTTCATAATATGGGTTCATTTTATAAGAACATATATATATATATATATATATGTGTATAAATTTTATATAAATAGAATAATATGATACCTAAACCTCTAAAATTCTCGATATTATTATTTTATTTTATTAATACTTTGACCATGGTCAATATTCCAGAGTTGTTATGGAGAAGTTGACAGAAACACCTCAAGTAACTGATATACAGAAGAAATAAATAAGAAATAACTACAATATTCCAATAAATAAACCACAGAAAATAAAATATATATTATTAATATTCCTAAAAAGAAATCCAGTAAACATCATTTTATTATTCTGGAATCTAAGCGTGTGTATACAATGAGTAGGGACCAAGATTATGGTTTCTTGTCCCAAATTTTAACTTATTGAAATATATTTCTTATTAAACAACATGTTATCTATAGAATGGTCTATCTATTTCCCCTTTAATAAACTGAGTTTTTATTCTCTTATATTTCATGACATTCTACATTATAACACATGTTTTATCTCTCATGGGGTTTTGAATAAAAAATAAAAATGATTTAAGGATTTTCCCAACTAATAATTCAGTGCTCAGTTTATATGACTATTTCTTGGATGTGTTATCGAAATAATGGAATTAATGTATTATTTAAGTTATGATTAGATTCAATTGATTTATTAGGTATCAGATAAAGGTTTAATTATTTTTAACGTTTATTTTATTTAATTTGTTGATTATTTTTGAGAAATTTTGTCAAAACCCTAATGATAAGTCTAAGGTATAAGTCTAACTATATGATAAAATACTAATTTTTTTGGTAAAGATAGATTGTGTGGTTAAATATGAAATTAAATTGATTTATATATACATGAATTTGATGCAGGATCTGACATAAATCTACCTAGGTTTAAATATCCAGAAAAGTGAAGATTGGGTATTAACTCGATCATTACCTAGTTCACAATAGGGAGTAATAACTATAATTTTAGATTAAAACTCATAAGGGATATGCTATGGATAATAAAATTATCTTTACAAACCATACTGAACAATTATATTATGATATTAACTAATTATGTTAGAGAACCTAATAAAAAAATGTCAGTGGATAAACTAGATTGAATCCTAAATATTCAAAGGATAATGTATACACATAATTTATGAAATCATACATCTAATTTATAGTGTCCATATATGTAAATTCATTAATATACATATATTTTTTCCAATTTTCCTTTTGTTAGGTTAATGGAGGTAATCCAAAAGAACATATTTAACAATATATTATATTATTCTATAATTAATATAATATATAACATTATAAATCATCAGTTAAGTATCCTTTTGAATGATTAGTACTTGAAAGGGTGCACCGGTCCTCTTTTTCAAATGGAATGTCAGATTAATGTGTCATTAAATTGAATATTTTTATCTTAATGAAACCATTGTAATGAAAATCTGTCATCAACCTCATATATATTATCTATTCAATCAAATATTTAGTGTTGAATATTATCGACGCTATATATTCATTTTGGATATCATTAGTTAATGATGAAATGGAATAAAAATTCAATGAAATATTTAAATATGAGGTATAGAAACTATAAATTTATATTAATTCCCTTTGAAATTATGAATTTTCCCAAAATATTCATGGATCTAATGAAAAGATAATTTTGAGATTACATTGATCAATTTTTGGTTGTCTTTATAGATGATATTATTATATATTTTAATAGAAAATAATAATATGAATATTATTTGAGAACTATGTTAAAGAAATCGATAAATGTCAAACTATATATTAAATTTATCAGGTGTAAATTATAGATAAAGAAGAATAATTATTTGGATATGTTATCATAAAAAATTGAATACTTGTAGATCATGAAAAGATGAACGTTATCATATAATGGCCCAGACTTACCACTGTAATTGGAATATATATTTTTCTTAGTTTAATAATATATTACTAATTATTGGTGAGAAAGTTTTCATGACAATAAATTCCACTATCCATGTTAACATAGAATGAATTAGTTTCTTTTTGTTTGAATAATGTGAAGGGACTCTCATGGAACAAAAAAAGAGGTTTTTCATTGCTTATATTCTTACGTTACCCTGTAGTGGGGATGGGATTATAATATAATTTTATATGTAAAAAAATGTTTTATGATACATTATCATGAATAATTACAAGGTAATTTTTCATGCCTCATAGAAATTAATGACTTATTAGAAAAATTACAAAATAATTGATTCATATCGAGTAGTAGTGATCTTTTTGTTAATGATTTAGAAAAAATTTCTGTATAGCGAAAAGTCTCATATATATACATATAATAATATCATTAAATATAAAATTTAAATAGTAATAACTGAATAAAAACTAATGTATATGGTTGTAATTAATAAAATATTATTAATACTCAATATATTTCCACTCACGGAAGGATAATAAACTGGCTAATGCTATAAGAAAAATTACCATCCAACTCTATCCATGATGAAGATTTAAAAAGGACAAATACACATATATTTTAATATGAAGAGTCTTTATATAATAATGGTAGGAGATAAATATTATCTCCCCAAACTAACTACGAAACCATTCTTTGAAATAATGATCAAAGTTTATCAGAATGTAGATATAGAGTTAAAAAAAGATTAAGAATATTTTGACATTAAAAATTGGTAAATATTTTATTATAAGGCTTGGAATATGGATATGTGATCCATAAAAATTAAAATTAAAGAATGATATTTTGGAATATACACATATATCATCCTTCTCTATATATCTTGGAAGTATAAATTTGTATAGATATCCAAAACAAAAATTTTTGTGGGATTTCAGGAAGAAAGAATTTAAAGAACAAAAATCAGGATTCAAGGTATTCCAAAAACCGAAAGATAAATGAAAAAAATACTAATGATATATTGAAACCATTACCCAAACTAGTATGGAGATGGAAAAACATAACCTTGGACATCATTTTAGGACTCACCCAAAAATCTAAAGGCAATAATGCTATTTGGGTCATAGTTGATCTCCCTATAAAGTCAGTGAATTTAATTTCCATCCATGATTATTTATACCTCGAATAACATGAAAACATATACATAATGAAATTGGTGAGCCTACATGGAGTGACACTATCTATTTTATCTTATTATGAGTGGATAATTTGCTTTAGGTTATGGAGAATTATTTAGAAAGAATTAGAGGATGTGTTGAGTTTTAGCATTTCTTTCATCCTTAAATAGATGGTTAGTCTAAGAGGACAATACAAACTCTAGATGATATGTTTATATCATGTTTAATGGATTTAAAAAGATGTTGGGATCAATACCACCATTTAGTAGAGTCCTCATACAATAATTGATTATATTCTAGAATCCAAAAGGAACCATATGAGGTTCTGTATTGGATGAGATGTATGACTATAACATGCTTGGTTGAATTTGGATAGAGGAAGCTGATAGGTTCGAGACTTTTCCATGAAATTATATAAATGTTTAAGACAATTACACAACATATGAAAGATGAAAAAAGTCAATAGTAGAGTTATACAGATAATCATCAAAGAGATATAGTGTTTGAAGCTGATTACATGGTGTTCCACTAGATATCACCATGGAATTTTTATGTTATTTGGGTTGAAAAGGAAGCTAATCCCTAAATACATATATCCATTTAAGATCGTTGTATATGTTGGGGTCATATGACACCGCTTAACACTCCCATGACACCTCCCTCAAATGCATGTTGTGTTCGACGTGCCACTTGTGGGGAAGTATATACAAAATTCGTCACATGTGCTATCTCAAAATATATAAAACTGGGACATCAACTTTGATATAAATAAAACATCTAGGAGATATTAGAGCAAATCAAAAAGGATATGAGTTATACGATTTCACATATAATCAATATTCTATTGAAAAATCATAAATTGGGGGAGGTCACATGGTAAATTTAGGTTGGAATGAGACCAAAGTACCCTCAATTTTTTTCCTCCGTGTAATGAAATTTCATGGATGAAATTATTTTTAAGGGGTGTGGAAGATAAGGGCCCTTGATCTTATTAAATACATTCCATAATTAAATATTGTATGAATATCTGGTCTACCTCATGATGTTGAACTAAAATGGAAACTAGTTTACTTTTATTAAACTGTTCGATAGTATATTTATTTTATAACCAATGAATTAACATGTATGAATAGAGTTATCCAATTTATAAAAACGTTATAAAATGAATAATAAATTTTATGGAATTTTATTCTTGTATATGAACTTTTTATGAAAATTATTTAAAAATATTATGTATGATAATATGAAATTTAATTTTTTCTCACAACTATATATTTTATTTTGTGATATGGGTTCATTATTTGGAATCATTAGTACCAAATTATATAAAATGGATCATTTTATTTCTATCAGTAAAAACCAGATTACTATGATTCATGTTAATTACAATGAAAACTGTTATACTATTATTTTAAAGGTATATCTTTACTAATATTATTTTATTTTAATCTATTTAATTTAGTTAAAATCTTATATATAATTAAATAGAATTATTATTAAACAAATATATAAGTATATTAACACACATATTTTGTGACCAATGCTAAATAATATTAAGAACACATAATGGTTAAAACATATTTTTCCTACAAAAAAATATTTTTCAATGTTTAAAATATTATAACATAAAAATTAATTTTTTCTAATTTAGGAATTTAATTAGATTAAATTAATATTAAATATAGGTTTTTAAAAACCCAAATTTTGTAATAGCTGTTATTTTATATTTTAAGTAAAACACATATTATCTAAAAAAACTAGTCACCAGGTTAAAACTAAAATGGTAATAATTTAAAAACTTATGAGTAAATGTATTGAAACATGTTTAAAACACGTGTTCAATTGTGTTGTTAATGATTTCAGGGCCCTAGATCAACCCACACTATAATGATTTCTAATATTGTATCCAATAAACCTATATTTTTTAAAAAAATTTAGTTTCTCAAAAGCTGCCTTCTCTCTATTATAAAAGGAACCCTTCACCCATTCCATTCCCTACACCGAATAAATCATTATATTTGGCAAAAAATATTCCTAAATCTCTCCTAAATATCCTAAATATGTTATAGAAGCCACTTCCATTAAAAAATTCCAATTTTAGGTGCCTTAAGGTGTTACTCAAGGGATATTGTCCAAAAGTAAAAAAGGTAATATTCTATATTGATCCCTCATAAATCATTCATTACTTTTCCCACCTCTTTAAGAATTTTTCTATATTATATTATAAAGTAATAATTTTTAATGTTTTATATTAATGATTTTATTATTATGGAATATTCATTAACTACCACATCCCTTTCACATAGACAAATGAAAACTCAATTATGCGTACATGTTGACTATCACCTCCATGACCAAGAAATTTTTTATTCACATCATTCCAAGAATGGATTAAACGGTGAAATGAAAGATATAATATGATATTTATAACATCACTATGTCTCTAAAATTATAATACCATTTCATACTTTATTTTTTTCCCTATGGAAAATGAACACATAACTTGTGCGTACCTTCAAGAAATCGACTCCACGAGATGATGTACTTAATTGTCCATAACCATCTTACATAGTTAATATTAATTGGATATTTATAGTTTATATATATATATATATATATATTATAATACTATTAATAGTAAATAATGATATTATTATATATTATATAACCGATACTGACTGTAAACAGCCGTAATAAATTTAATCACCCAAGATGATCATATTAAACTATATTTCTTAACACAAGATTATTTTACAAGAATCGATATAACTATATAGTTTTTATAAAAATGTAATAATAAAATTATTTTATATTTATAATTATATATATTATGAGTATATTATATAACACATTTTACCCTAGTTAATATTCCAAAAAATTTATGGAGAAGTTGGCCAAACCACCTCATGTATTCAACATAAACAAAAAAATATAATAATTAAATAAAATATTACAGTAAATTAACCTTATAAAATTAAATATAGAGGAATAAAATTTTTAATAAGGTATGTAATAAACATAATTTGATTATTCAAGATATTAGATGAGTATGTATATTGAATCCAGACCACAGTAATTGTTTCTGATCTCAAATTTTTACCCCTTGAGACATGTTTGGTATTATATAACATGTTTTATTTAGAATTGTGTAAATAGTTACCCTTCAATATTTTTTATCATGATTATATTGTTTTTCATTCTATTCATTATTTTATTCCACTTTCTTTCACTCAGGGGTTTTTTCTCAAAAATTATATAAGCTATATGGCTTTCATCATCTCAATTTTCAATTCATTGGGTCACAATCCTTATTAAATTAATATAATATTCATGATTTATTTGTTCCTATAATTTAATTATGTTATATTATAATCCATATTGTTCTATGTGGAAATTACTACTCATCTTCAATAACCACTTCGCTGATAATGTTTTTTCAAAATAAAAGTATAATGATGGTAAAAATAAATCTCGTTCATACAAATAGATATTTTTCTTTTATGTATATGTTTTCCTCACAAAATTATTTTCTTTAAATTAAAAAAATATGTTTTATCTTTTATATTATTCATATTCTACTATACATATTTATTAAATTAATGTCTTTAAACATTTCTCCGATGTGGATTTTCTTCCAAACAACCTAGCAAGATGAATAGAGGAATTTCATTTTAATATTTACCACTATATATTTATTATATTATTTTTATTTTTTTTCAAGGTTTTATTATTTGAACGACTATGAAATTCAATATTTTCTTTATTTAAAAAAAATTAGTACAATTTTTTTGACTTCTTATTTTACAACAGGTTTATAGGATTTTTTGAAAACCTCTTAATTTTCATATCTATTTTTCCTCTATGATTTATCTACCACAATTTCATTATTTCTATCATAATATATATGTTAATTTAAAATGATTTCTTTTTGAAAAAAATTATTTTTTATATCCCATGATTTCTTATATTCATATTTTGTGATGTTTTTTGAAATATTTAATATACGCATTATATTTACATGGGTTCTCTAATTTATGAATATGTATAATTTTAAATGGAACACATATATATGGATGGTGAAGGGTGGGGTCCTGTATCACCCTCCAAAGAATCAATTTATGTTAATATATAATGACATAGTTAGTCATGAATATAATGATTTTTTTTCAAATAGTATTGTGAATAATGAGTTTGCTCATATTTTCTAGTGTGTACATAACTAGTTTGTTCACATAGGAACATGAATAATAATGTTTATCACAAACGTTTTCCTAAATTTATGGTTGTGAAACATTTCCTACTTTTATATTTGATTCCACCAAAATGTGTGTTCTAGTTAGTAATCAATACTTCCAAGAGGTTTCCATTGGATTTATTTAGGGTACCAAAAACATCAAATAGTTCTGTATCAAAAGGGACCTGCTCTCCAATGAATGGAATTCATCAGTATTGTTGACCTATGATACTTAAGAACTCACATTGGTTTAGAGGATGGGAGGTCATGCTCATCTCAACAATTTGGGGGGAATTATAGCCTACTTCGAGAATCTATTATAGACTTAAGATATGTTCATGAATCCATATTAATATACCAAGCATAATGTAGGTTTCCGTTGAAAAATTCAATCAATTATTTAGCATGTGTGTAATTTAGAATCATCCTTATATATTCTTGTTTCATCACCAAGTGAGATATCTGTATATATTAAAGGTTCTCCACTAATGGTATCCTATCATACACTACATAGAGATTCGTTAGCCATTGGTACAATGATTCCTTTTTTAAGCGACTCAATGGGGCACTATGGATTTTATGTTCATCCATGTAGATGAATGTAGTTTTAATTTTGGGATCGTTCCCGTAGATAGGATACCTACGTATCCTCATAAAAGGAATCAAAACCCCTATTTTTTGTGCCACATATTGGAAACATCAAAAATATTATGGTCGGGTGTTAAGGTCCTAACCATACATTTAAATTTCTTATGGTAAGGACGTCTAGGTGGATGGTGCCTAGTAAAATCATGGTGTGAGACTTATGTCAAAACAACCCAAGGAATGTAGAAAGGATATGCGTTTCCATGTTAAATTAGGCATTACTACGAATCTATCCCTAGGAGAACAGTGTTGATTTGGAATGTTGGGTTTGAACCTCTACGATGTTTCCTAAATATCCCACATGGATGGGAATTGAAGCCCATATAGTTCTGTTAGTCTCACAGGGATGCCCCTTTGAGAGGATTAAGTTAGGGCTTACTCCTGAAATGGATTCCCTTTTAATAGGGCCTATGAGAGGTTTCCTCACACTTAAAGATTTAGGGGTCATAATTTGGGGAATAATCGTAAGTAGGATGCCCGAATTAAGGGAAATTGGATTGGATTCTTGATAAGGATGTTTAGTGAGATTAGGACCTAAGTGAAGGATTCCTACTTATCCTGCTTATAGAAGGAATAAAATTTCTCGTAGTTTAAGATGTGTGGTGGATTGTGCAGATGATTTGGTCATGAAAAATATCTAAGCCCCTATGAGTCATGATTGGTGGGAGAAAAAAGAGTTTTTGAATGATTTAATAGACCACACACTTTCTATAACACCGCAAGATTCCACGGTACATTTCTCTTTGAATAATGCAATATCTTGCGTTGGATGCAACGTTGAGTTCTAGCACACCATGACCAGTCAAACTAGCAGTTATGAATAGTAACACCCACTTTTTGAAATTTTATAAATTTTATTTTTCAAAATGGACTTCATTTTTTGATTCGGAATATCAAAATTAGCTTAGGGTGAATTTTTGGTATTTTTCTAAAAAACTTTAATTTTTGATAAATAGTGAAAAACACTGCGTTATTGTTTAAAAAGAACTTTTTATTTAAATAATTATTTATTTTAGGTCCATATAGATATATAATATATATATTAGTTCAATTTAATTAATTGGAGTCATTTTATAATATTATTAGATGTAAAAAAAATTTATTGAACTTTTTAATGTCTTTTACCCACCTTCTAAGTACGTTAACAAATTTGAATAAAATAAAATTTTATAGATTCTATGAATTGAATTTCATAAATTTGAGAGACATGATTAAAATCAGTAAGAAAAATGTGGTTGAACATGATGAAAATAGTTTTTGGTGAATAATAAAATTTTGATTTTATTTACCATAGTTAAAAGTAAATAGGGCAATTAAAGGTAAAAATGATATTATAATTAAACAAACACAATTCATAATTCTATTGGATAAGTGTATTTAGACTAAAACCAACCTTAGTAATAAAATATGATCCTCTTTTATCCACTTGGATTAGATTACGACATTTATTTTTTTTAAGAGGAGTTAAAAGTGTTAAGTTCAATGTATAATAACTAAACCATTTTTAATATAGGGTTACACATAATAAAAATTCCACAATAAATATTAATTAGAAATATAAAAATATTTCCTACATAATGGTATTTTATTTATAATTTTTAGACATTAAATAATTAAATTTAATTATGGCACAATCATGATGTAGTAATTACCTTATTATTGAAAGAATAAAATAATTTATATTATAAATATAAATATAAATATTAATTGAGACTTTTTATGTATTAAAAGAATTTTATAGGTTAATATCACATGTTTAGGTAGATTAAATAAACTTTTGTCAATGTGATAAAGTTGTTATGACTTAAAAAAACCAAATACTAAATAGTGTCAAAATTTACATAAATGAGTTTTTGAACTAATACTATATTATTAATTGATATAATACTCCTAAAAATATAAGGTTCAGAAAAAGGAATTATATAAGGTTATATATATCAATAATGAACCACCTGGGGTTCTCTTGGCTTTTTATAGTTTTTTTATTAACCATTTATTATAATAATACAAGAATATGTGGTAAAAGTTAAACAATTTAACAAATTGTTAAATCTAAAAGATAAGGTTAATATGGTGAACTAAACATATCAAAAACCGATTTTATGAGATGTTTTAGACCCATACCCACCTTATCCTTGAAATAAATCATTTTTGAGCCATTATAAACCGAATAGGATTGTTTAATAAAATAATATTTCAATATTTTCCTAAAGTTACCCTCACCTTTCTTATAAAAGGGTACTTCCCCTTCCCACACAATCACACATCAAAAGCCATTTTTCTCGACCAAAACCTACTCAAATATACTCCCATCTACACTCAATTCAACCAAGAGGACATTCTATGATCAGAAAAGCCAACATAAAGATACGTTTTTATCAAATCAAAAGGAAGCACCCGAAAAAGAGGTTATTATTTCATCACCTCTATCAATGTTCTTTTCTTCTTCCACTTGCACTTTCTTTGTTGTTTCCACACATAAATAATAAATCCCGTAACTTATACATATCATGATGTTATATTATATATGTTACAACCATATTAATTACACTATCCATCCTATGAATTATAAAGTCATCATACGTGTGTACGTACGACTTACCATCTCCACGTCATGGTGTAGTTTGTTATTCCACACTTCATTATTTGGATGGGTATAATAATGGGTAAAATTGATTTAAATAATTAATATAAAATGTTAATTATTCTTTATATATTGTATACCATCCAATTACATATGATTTCACCATCAATAGAATGATATTTTCGCTCTTACGTATGTACGGATTATCGTCTCCACGAATGCGATGAGTTTCATTCCTCATTGTAATCATTCGAGAATAATTTTTATTTTATGATTAATAATATTGTTTAATAACTTAATATAATTTAGAAATTAATCAAATAAATCTTATCCATTTCAAACATGACTTACCTAACAAAACAAATAACGGAAAATGAATTAGTTAACACCCGAAACAATGATACTACTAAAATATTATTAAAAAAGAAATATTAGAAAATCATATATGATATCATATTTATGTATGTGGTTCTTTTATAATTTAATAAAAATGATTTAACTATTATACAGGAGGTTAACGTACCCTCGACCAAGGAAAAGTACTAGGTAAGGGTTAATTTTACAATCTTTTTATTATCTGAGGATGTTTATACTTGAGTATCTACTGAGACCTCTTTATCATCCACATGTGTGTTTCTTAAGAATATAATTCAAAAAATATTTAATATTTACCAGAATATTGGTTAAATTCATTTATACCCTTGTTTTAATTTTTCTTAAATGTTTTTAAAGGAATCATTCTATCGTTTTCCAAACAAGGTACTTTATGAACTTTTTGAAAAATTAAGGTAAGAATGTTTTTAACGTATACAATGGGTGCATCTATTTCACACTGTTATAACATCTTTGAAGCGTCACTTACATGATTATAATAATATTTTCAAATTTTTTTTTTCTTTTATAATTATGATACTTTTAAATGATTTCAAAATAGAAAGAGATATTTATCTCAAATAGTTTTGATTTCATCTATGTCAGCATACTTTGATAGATTTTACACTTGTTTGATGTAGATTTATTATGATATAATATTCCATATTGTATTAATGGTTTTGTGATATGTATGACTATGGATGTGTTATTTTTATACCATTCATGGTTTATGGTTTAAATATTAACATTTCGTATTCATGTTTTAATACAAATGTATATGTTATGTTTTAACCTTTTCATATGAGCAATGCATTGGACTAAGTAAGTGACAGGTGGAGCCTGCTATAGTTCCTCAATGCATTGGTAGCTCTCATGAGACAAAATAGTGTCTTGGACTAAGTACTTGACAAAATATTATTTGTAGTCTTGAAATGAGGCATTGATTATGTGGTTATGATGTCTGGCATTATGGATTCCATCATTATGAAATTGGCTATTGATATTACATGTGATTATTCGACTAGTAGAATATCCATGTGAATAATTAAATGGAATTATTTTATTTATCTTTTCCATATTATGATGAATTTTATGTTTAAAAGGATTGTTTTTTATTTTTATACATTACCTTAAATTATTATGCTTATTTATGAATGTTTCCACTATATTGTTGTCCTTACTGAGCACCTAAGCTCCCCCATTTTTATGTTTTATTTTTCCTAGGATGCGAAGATGTATATTATGACTGACCTGCAGGGATAGTCTAATGGATATGAATGTGTTCAAATGAGACACAATGTTGTTGTTTTTCATTTCATCATGTAATGTAAAACTTATGTTCATATCTAATACTTCCATGGTTACTAAACTGATCGGTCTTTTAGAATTTGATCACTTGTGATCATTCCAATGTTATGTAATAATGCAATGACTCTGGGTAACTAGGGTTGGGGTGTTACAATTTGTATTATAGGTAGTTTAGTACAAACCTTGGAAGAGAGATTTAGAAAAACTCCCATTATATAACATTACCCTAATATAGAATTTTAGGAATTGTATATAAGAAATTCCTAGAATTTTGGTAATGTAGAGATTTTGTGTAATTTCCAAGAAATACATCCCCATATGGATACGAGCAGGTAGAGGTTGCTCTGGCACAGATGTACCTAGGAGTGAAAACCACGACAAGGAGTTTCATGCTTGACCTGAGGTATCCTGGTACATGACAATGAACCTTGATACACTCTTGGTTACAATACTCTTGGGGGATATGCTTAGGATAATGCAAATTTTCATTAAAACCCATTATGAAGGATTTATGAGTAAATAATTTCTAAAAGAAAACCTTTTTTATGATTATTAGATTATATAAATAAAATGTTCAATTTATGTTGGGTATTTACTAGTTTAGAATTATGTATTGTGATTCATAAACTAACCCATTTTATGCCACTGTTTAGAAAGGGAACCTAGTTGAAGAAATGGAAACTGTATCAATTCATGTATTCCATGTAGAGATTTCCCTCCTAATCAAGATAATTATAGTGGAGATGGTGATGCAACTGGTGATGAACATATTATTACTATACTGGGACAACTCACCCAGGTTATGAATGATAACCTTACCTATATGAAGCACCCTGATCCACAACATGGAGGATTTATGTTAGACTGCTTCATGAAGCAACAACCACCAAAATTCAATGGGACTACAAATCCATTTGTAGCTAAGCAATGGATATGTTCCTTAGAGAAAATATTTCATAATTTGGGGAGTAGCAAAGCGAAAATGTTTTCATGGATGTTTATCATGTAACAAGAGATGCAGATCAATGGTGGTCATTAATTCAAAACAAAAAGGATGATTAATAAGTATCAAATGTGTAATGGAGAGAGTTTAAAGATATTATTTTTGAAAAATATTTTCCTCATGACCATTGAGCGGATATGAAAAGACAATTTCTGAGTCTGAGGAAAAAGGAGGATGAGAATGTCACAAAGTATGACGCTAACTTTAAAAGGTTATCAAGGTATGCATATGATTATATATGTAACCCAAGGTGTACAATTGAATGATTCTTTGACGAGTTAAAACCATTTCTCCATCGAGTATTAGTCTCACAATCCTTCTCATAGTACGAAGATATTGTCTCTTATGCTACCAAGAGTAAAAAGGAAATATATAAGTCTTACGACATTAAATAAAAGAAATAAAAGAAGATATCTTATGAACTCTCTAGAAATGGAAATAAGGGGAAGAAGGGAAAAGTTGAATTTCTATCCTATAGTAAATGTGTGATGAAGCACCCCTGTACTTTCATCAAGTGAATGAGAGTCTGTTACAAGTGTGGTGAAAAGGCCAACAAGATCATGATTTAAAGGGAAAGAAAGAGGTTTTCAAGGTTGAATGCTACAATTGTAGAGAAATGGGGAATTATACAAAGGAATGTCCAAAGTGTCAGGAAATCTTACCTCAGAAAAGGCCAAGGGAGCAAGGCCAAGTATATGCGTTCACTACTGCTGCGGTCTAAGCTCAGAATGACATGGTGGAATGTTACTTAACGGTTTCCTCAAATTTAGGCAATTCTTTATTTGATTATTGATCATTGCATTGTTTCATAACATCCCAGTTTGATAAGAAAATTAGATATTTCCAATCTGATTTAACAAGGGATTTTTCAATAAAAAATTCTATGGAAAGTATCATTTCAACAATTTTGTTGTGAATCAGTTCCCATTAGGGAATATAAATGTGTTTTATCTGCTGATCTCATCATCATACCCATGATTGAATTTGACATAATCCTCGGTATGTATTGGCTTTTAGACCATGATGGGAAAATTTATTTGAATAAGGAGGTTATAATTTTATATTATGATAAGGAATAACTTATCATTAGAGAAGAAATGTCACCATCAGATTCCCATCTAGATCCACCCCTAGTAGCACTACTAAATTAAATTATTGGGGAGGAAGAGAGTGAAATAACTATGGGTGAGGAAAGGAATGTTTAAATAGAGTACTTGATTATTTTTCAAGAATATGTTGTTGTGTTTCTAGAGGATTTACTTAGACATCCTCCAGAATGAGAAATTGAGTTTTCCATTGATTTAATTTCTAGTTCTAGGCCTATATCAAAGACCCCTTATAGAATGTCCACTATAGAATTAGTGGAACTAACAAAAATTCTAGAGGAGTTGATTAATAAAGGATTTTTTCTCCCTAGAATTTTTCCATGGGAATCCCCTATTCTCTTTATTAAGAAAATGGATGGATCTATGAGTCTATGCATTGACTACAGGGAGATCAATCCTACAACAATAAAGAAAAAGTATCACCTACTTCACATTGATGATTTATTCGACAAACATCATGGAGGTCAATATTTTTCAAATATTGACCTTCGATCTGGATATCATTAGTTTTATGTGATGAAGGAATACATTCAAAAGACATCATTTCATAATAGGTATGGGCATTATGAGTTTACAGTAATGCCTTTTGGACTAACTAATGCACCCTTTGACTTCATGGATCTTTTGAATATAGTTTTCAAGGAATATCTTGATGAATTTGTACTGGTATTTATTGAGGATATCTTGGTTTAATCCAAAATCTATGAATATCAAGAAAATCACTTGCTCATTATTCAAAAGAATCTTAGAAGAAATGAATTATATAGGATGTTTAGCAAGTGTGAATTTTGTCTTTACAAAATCTCTTTTCTTGGCCATATTTTCTCTAAGGATGGAATCTCTTTCAATCATTCAAAGACCAAGGCAATCAAGGAATGGCTACCACCAAAAAGTATAACTAAGGTACACAGTTTTATTGGTTAACAGGTTATTATCGGCATTTCATCTAGAATTTTTCTTGATTGGCTAACCCATTAATCATGCTCACATGTAATGGGGATAAATTTGTTTGGAAAAAAAGAGTGTGAAAAATGTTTTGAATAACTAAAGAGAGTATTAGTCAATTATCCTCACATAACTCTACCATCGAGGAATGGTGGGTTTGTTATTTATAGTGATGATTCAAAAAAGGACTTGGTTGTGTCCTTATACAGAATGATATAGTTATTTCCTATGATTCACAATAGATAAAAATTCATGGAAAAAATCATCACACTCATGATCATGAGTTGTAATCTGTAATATTTTCTTTGAAGATATGGAGAAACTATCTCAATGGTGAACATTGTGAGATATATAACAATCACAAGAGTTTTAAGTATATTTTCTCATAGAAATAACTCAACATGAGGCAATGATGATGGATTGAACTACTCAAGGATTTTAATTTCACTATACAATACCACCTGGGGAAGGAAAATAAGGTGGGAGATTCTTTGAGAAGAAAGGATCAAGGAGTTTTGATCAAGATGAGAGTTGAAAGGGATCCTATGTTCATGGATCGATAAAGATGGATATGGGAAAAATAATGGAAGGTGAAATATCAATAGTTTTTCAAATGGTTTCCAAACCATCTTTACTAGAAAGGTTAAAAAGTTCTAAGACTAATGATGAATACATTCAAAAGGAAATTAAAGCTGTGAATGATGAGAGATTGATTTACTTCGTATATGAAGATGGAATTTTGAAATTTGGGAAGAGAAATTGTGTTCATGACATACATGATCTAAAAAGGGAATTGTTGGATGATTCTCATAGCTCCAATTTCCCTATACACCCTAGTATCACTAAGATGTATATATATTTGAAGGAACCTTTTTGGGGGGACAAAATGAATAGGGAGATTTATGATTATGTGTTGAGATGTACAGTTTTTCAATAGGTGATGGCATGAACGCAACATCCTAGAGGAGTCATGAAACCTCTTCCCATACCTAAGTGGAAATGGGATGATATTACGATGGACTTTGTCATTGGGATACTAAAGACTCCTAGAAAGAATCATACAATATGGGTCATTGGTGATCGTCTTACCAAGTTAGCACTGTTTCTTTCTATAAGAAAAAATTTTCCACGCAAAGCTATATATTAATGTAGTTGTAAGAATTCATGGAGTACCCCAATTGATTGTTTTTTATCATAATCCCCATTTTACAACATGATTCTGGAAAATTATTCAGAAGGCCTTGGATACTTAACTTCATTTGAGCACTGCCTACCACCCTCAAACTGATAGACAATCAGAATGGACTATTCAAACCTTAGAAGACATGTTGAGATCTTTCCCACTTTACTTTCAAGGTATATGGGATCATTATTCACCTCGGATAGAATTTTCCTATAATAATAGATTCAATTCAAGTATTTATATGGAACCATATGAAGAGTTATATGAAAAGAGATGTTACACACCAACCTGTTGGGATGATGTTGGTGAATGAAAACTCATAGGCCCTTAACTTGTTGAGGAAATAATGGAAAAGGTAAAGATTATCTAAACCCACATCAAAGAAGCTCAAATTATGAAAAAGAGATATGCCAATAATCGAAGGGAGGATTTGGAATTTCAAGTAAGAGATCATGTTTTCTTGAAGGTATATCCATGTAAGGGTGTTTTACGATTCTGTAAGATGGGTAAATTAAGTCCCAAGTATATCGGACCTTTCAAAATTCTAGAACGAATTGGAGTTGTAGCGTACCATATTGAAATGACTTCAACTCTCTCCAAAGTTCATGATGTGTTCCACGTATCATAGTTGATAAAATACATGTCTGACCCAAATCATGTTCTCACTTATAATGAAATAGAACATGAACTCGATCTGTCTTATTGTGAAGAGCCTGTCAAGATTCTTGTTACTAGAGAACACATGCTAAGAAACCGGATGAATTGTCTAGTAAAAGAACTATGGAGAAACCATAAGATGGAAGAGGTAACGTGGGAACCCGATGAACTTATATGAAGAACCACCCAAATAGTTTTATGTAGTAATATTCTAGAAATTTTGAGGAAGAAATTATTTTGAGGGATGAATGTAACAACACAAGATTCTATGATACCTTTCTCTTTGAATAATGAAATAGTTTGTGTTGTACTTAACTTTGAGTTCTAGCGCACCCTGACCAATGAAACTAGCCATTATGAATAGTAATACCATATTTTTAAAATTTTATAAAATTTATTTTTTAAAATGGACTTCATTTTTGGATTCAGAATATTAAAATTATCTTATGGTGAATTTTTGGTATTTTTCTGAAAACGATCAATTTTAGATGCATAGTGAAGAACAATACAATATTGTTTAAAACATACTTTTTATTTAAATATTTTTTTATTTTATTTTATTTTATTTTAAGTAAAAATAGATACGTAATACCTATATTAGTTCAATGTAATTCATTGAAGACATTTTATAATAAGATTAGATTTATAAAATTTTATTTAACTTAACGACTTTTACCAACCTTCTAGGCACATTAGAAAATTTGCATAAAACATAATTTTACCACTTCTGTGAATTGTAATTCAAAAAACTGAGAGACATGGTTGAAATAAGTATTTAAAATTTGGTTCAATAGGATGAAAATAATTTTTGGGGAATAGTAACTTTTGGATTTTATTTACCACAGTTAAAAGTAAATAGGGTAATTAAAGTTAAAAATGATATTATAATTACCCTAACACTTGTCCTAATTCTATTGGATAAGTGTATTTCGACCAAAATCAACCTTAGGAATAAAATATGATCTTCTTTGATCAACTTGGATCAGATTAGGACATTTATTATTATTTTATTTAAAGAATAGTTAAAAGTGTTAAATTCAAAGTTTAATAACTAAACCATTTTTAATATAGGGTTATACATAAGATAAATTCGACTATAAATATTCATTATAAATCTAAAATAATTTCCTACATAATGGTATTTTATTTATAATTTTTTGACATTAAATAATAAAATTTAATTATGACACATTAATGATGCAGTAATTACCTTATTATTGAAATATTAAAATAATTCATATTATAAATATTATTATAATTTTAAATTGATAATTTTGATGTATTCCACGAATTTTCTAGTTTAATATCACATGTTATGGTTTATTAAATAATTTTTTTTTCGAAGTGATAAAGTTGTTATGACTTTCAAAAAAACCAAATAATAAATAGCATCCAAATTGACAAAAATGAGTTTATAAAACAAAGACTATATTATCAATTGATATAATATTCCTAAAAATATAATGGTCAGCAAAAAGATATAGATAAATTTATATATATCAATAATATACCATTTTTGGGTCTATTGGATTTTTATAGTATGTTTATTAACCATTTATTATAATAATACCAGAATACATGGTAAAAGTTAAATTATTTAACTAAGAGTTATATCTAAAAGATAAGGTTAATATGGTGACCTAAACCTGTCTATAACCTATTGGATGAGATGTTTTAGACCCAAACTCACCTTATCCTCTAAATAAATACTTTTTAATCCATTATAAAACAAATAAGATTGTATAATAAAATAATATGTCAAGCTTTTTCTAAAGTGAACCTCACCTCTCTTATAAAAGGGTACTTCCACTTCTCTAAAAAACACACCTCTAATGCAATTTTGCTTGGCCAAAACCTGACCAAATATGCTACCAAGTACCCTAAATTCATCCTAGAGGCCTTACTTTGATCAGAAAGCTATCATAAGGATCCCTTTTGATCAAATCAAAAAGGAAGCACCTGGAGAAGAGGTAATTATTTCATCACCTCTTTCAAAGTTCTTTTCTTTTTCCACATCCACTTTTTTTTTGTTTCCACAAAAAAATAATAAATACAGTACCTTATATATACTTTTATGTTATTATAAATATGGTACAGACAAATTCATTATTCTGTCCATCCTATGAATCATAAAGTCACCATATGTTCATACGTACGACTTACCGTCTGCACATCGTGGTGTAGTTTTTTATTCAACACTTCATTATTTGGATGAGTGTAATAATGAGTATAATTTATGTAAATAATAAATATAAAATGTTAATGATTCTGTATATATTATACACTATCCAATTATATAATATTTCACCATCAATATAATGATATTTTTACTCGTGCGTATGTACAGAATACAGTCTCCATGAATGTGATGAGATTCATTCCCCATCATAATCATTCAAGAATAATTTTCATTTCAGGATTAAAAATAATGACTAAGAATATAATATCATTCTAGATATGAATAAAATAAATCCTATCCATATCAAACATGACTTACATAACAAAACATATAATGGAAAATGAATCAATTAACACCTGAAACAATGATACTAATAAAATATTATTAACATAGAAATATTATAAAATCACATATGATATG
This sequence comes from Viscum album, assembly GCA_963277665.1. NCBI lineage: Eukaryota > Viridiplantae > Streptophyta > Magnoliopsida > Santalales > Viscaceae > Viscum > Viscum album. The sequence goes on along the minus strand of OY728160.1, from coordinate 1,356,007,843 downwards.
ATATTTATGTATTTGGTTATTCTATAATTTAATGAAAAATATTTAACTATTATAAAGGAGGTTAAACTACCCTCGACCTATTAAAAGTACAAGGTAAGGGTTATTTCACAATATCTTTCTTATCCAAGGTTGTTTATATGTGAGAATCTATTGGGACCTCTTTATCATCCAAAGTTGTTTATATGTAAGGTTGTTTTTTTAATGTATACAGTGGGTGCAACTATTTTCCACAGTTATAACATTTTCAAAGAATCTCTTACAATATTATAAGAATATTTTGAAAAGAAAATTTTCCTTTTAAAATTATGATATTTTTAAATGATTTCAAAATAGAAGGAGATAATTCTCCCAAATAGTTTTGATTTCATCTATGACAACATAGTTTGACAGATTTTAAACTTTTTTGTAGTAGATTTATAATGATACAATATTCTATATTGTATTGAAGGTTTTTTGATATGTTTGACTATGTATGTGTTATTTTTATACCATTCATTGTTTATGGTTAAATTATTAACAATTGTTATACTAGTTTTAATAGGAATGTTTATGTAATGTTTCAAAATTTTAATATGAGGAATGCATTGAACTTAGTAAGTGATAGGTGGAGCCCGCTATAGCTCCTCGATGCATCGGTGGGTCTCATAAGAGAAACTAGTGTCTTGGCACTAGGCCTTGACAAAATCTAATTTTTAGTCTTGGCACGAGGCCTTGAATTTGTTGTTATGATGTTGGGAATTATGCATTCCATCATTATGTAATTGGATATTGATATTACATGTGATTATTCGATTAGTAGAATATCCATGTGAATATATAAATGGAATTATTTTCTTTATCTTCCCCATATTATTTTGAAGTTTATGTTTAAAAGGCATCTTTTTTAGTCTAATACATTACCTTAAATGATTATGCTTATTTATGAAAGCTTATTATATATTGTTATCTTTACTGAGCACCTCAACTCATCCCTTTCTATGTTTTATTTTTCATATGATGTAATGAAGTATATTATGAATGACCTGTAGGGATAGTCTATGTGAGATGAATGTGTTCAAAGGAGAAAAAATGTTATTGTTTTTCATTTTATAATGTAATTTCAAACAAATGTTTGTATCTAGTACTTCCAAGGAGACTAAACTAATCAGCATTTCAGGATTTGATCCCTTGTGATAATTCCAATGTTAGGTAATAATGCACTGACTCTGGGTAACTAGGGTTGCAGAGTTACACTTTCTTCTCCCCTGATGAAAGAGTTTCTCCCTACGATGAAATAAGATAGGGAGACAGTTTATGAGGGTGTGAAGAAATGAACCCTTTATTGTGAAATTAAGGTAAAGGTCATTGGATTTGGTTTTAATGGAAGGGTCTTATTCTATGAAGGATTCCCTTTGAGATTTATGTGGCTTAAATCTATGGAGGATTCCCATTGGACTTTGGTTTGGCCTTTCTCCTAAATAGGATACCAGTTGAGGTTTGGTTGGGGCTTCTACTCAGGAGGATTCCCATTAGAGGTTTGGTTGGGGATTAATCTTAAGGAGGATTCCCATTTGGCCTTGTTTGGGGCTTACTACTATGGAGGATTCCCATTATTATTTGGTTGGGGCATACACCTAATGCAGATGACCATTTGACTTTGGTTGGGGCTTACACCTAAGGAGGATTTCCATTGAGTATTTGGTGGGGATTAATCCTAATGAGGATTCCCATTTGGTTTTGGTTGGGGATTAATCCTAATGCAGATGCCCATTAAAGATAAGTTTTTAGCTCATGTTCTTGAATTAAGTCCATTAAATAGGTCCACAACTCAGGTATGCAGCACAGGTCTGTTGTGTAGGTCCATAGCGTTGGTCTACAGAATAGGACTACAACATAGGTCCTTAGATCACTTCATTTCATCAAGTTTCATGTTCTAGGCCATGATAGGGATAAGATCCAACTTGTCTACTTTAATTCTCTCTTCACTCATGATTAAGAGTGCTCCGTGATATTTAATGAGGACTTGGGAAAAGGGGGATGCAAAATGTGAGCTTTGGGGATTCTTCAAAAATTTTAACCTATCAAATAGGGATCCCAAGGGTCCTATTTATAGGCAAATAGAGGACCTAGTCGAAGAGAGGTTGTTTGCATAGGTCTTCGGCATACATCTACAACATATGTATTCCACGTAGGGGGAAAAATTTTCACTATCGCATATGTCCTCGGCGTAGGTCTTGGCGTATGTCCTCTGTGTAGGTCCTCTGTGCAGGTCCTCCACACAAGTGAGAAAAATTCATTTATAAATTTTTACCTTTTTCCAAGTGCCATAACATTTGATCTGTAAGTCCATTTGGGCTCCGTAACCAATCAAATAATAGTTCATGAAGAGATGTATACTTCATGAGATGGTGAAAACAACAAGTTGTCTCATAAGAAAATTATTAGTTGAATTTTTATGCTTCAAAACATTTTTATCATTGGTCTTTGAAATCCATGGCTTACTCTTGATTGGGGATGTCTTTCATCTTATCTATCATTTTGGAGAAATATTTTGGGAAATAGAAATAAAATCATGAATTGTGTGGAAATGTTCATGAAACACATTCTGTGGTGTCTACAAAAGCCCTGCATAGAATTATATACACTCAGAATGAAAAGCATATGGATCTAAAGTAATAGTAGGGAAATTTTATGCTCTCCATGATCACTTGGTGGTCTTTGGAGCTACTTAAAGCATGGAATGATTCTCTATTTTTTTCATAATCCATGGGGCCTAGCGGGAATAGTTTGACTATTAATAGGATTGTAATGACAACACTATTAACATTGTTTCTTTTTTTATCACCATAATTTTTTCCTAAGATAAATATAAAAGAGACAGAGCATGTGAGGTTTGGATTTTTATTTGCATGTTCCTTTTATTTTGTAGTCTTTAGCCTAATATTACTTTTTCCTTTTAACATTTATTGCTCGATATTTCCTAAATCATACAGAGTGTAGGTCCAATAAGCTGAGACTTGTCTTTTTTTTTTCTAGTGTTCCATTTTGGGGTTTTTAACCTGGTGAGGGCTATGTATATTTTAATGGAATGTCTAATGTCATGTTTTTCAGACTAATAAAGAAATTTTTTTAGGTTGAATAGATATGACCATGAATTTTAAAATTAGAACCTTAACAAAGATAGATGGCTTGGAAGGTCCCAATATTTTCTTACATACTTCCATGGGGGAATCACGTGTCATGATTTTTATGGTCACTAAATCTAAAAATTGATGTATCAGAATAGAGGAGTTAACTTCCAAGAATGTATTCATCACTATTCTACAAACCTATTATGGGGGATGTATTATGTTGGGAAAACTAGGGCATGTGATTCATATCAAAATGGTGGTATCCTAGTTCAATTAGGCCTGTTATGTAGGTGAATTTTATGAATGTCCAAATAGGGAATGTACTACATAGTCAGGTAAAGAAGTTCCAAGGAATTCAGAAATTCTATAGCTAATTGACAAAGGGGGTTTATGATTTGGAAGTCTCAAGACCATAGTGGGTGGCTTTTTCAAGGAAGGATGTCTAAGAATAAAAGGATCCATCTATGCCAACATAGGTCATGAATGAGAAACCACTTCTAAAAAGATTTTGATGTGCGAAGGAGGATAAATTTTTAGAAAGGGGATTTATAGTATTATGTTGTGAAGTTGCACGTCATGCTACAAGGATATTATACTTGGTAGTTTCAAGTAATACAGTAATGAAATTAAGGGATTTTTGATAATATGCTATGCAGTTTTATGTCATACAACAAGGAAATTATGTTGTGCAGTTTAGAGTCATCCATCGAGGACATTATGGGTCTCTGATTTAAGGCCTTTAGCTTTGATTGAAGATTTGAGGTTTTAATAATTATTGGTGATTTGTTTTGAAATGGTCTACGATATTCTGGTCTAGAAACAAAGAATTGTATGCAGTGATTTCAGGATTTCTAAATCTGAAAAGTCATATGGGAAAAAATGGTTTAATGGAATTAGAGGAGGTCTCTTATATGAACCAAGTGTCCACTATTTGACAAACCTATTATGGGGGATATATTAGGGATGGCCAACTAAGGCATATGATGCATAGAGAAACAGTGGAATCTTTTGGCTGACATGCCCATTCTGTAGGTGAATTTTATGCAAGGAAAACTGGGGAACATACAACATAGTCAGATAAAGGATCCTTCAAGAATTCTTACATTCTATTTTCTAAAATCCAATTAATGTTTATGGAAATTTGGATATTCCCAAGAATATAGATTTGTTTTATGGTGAAAATTACCTGAATATATTATGAATATTTCCAATCATGATTTCCAAATAATTATAGGTATAGGTTCTCTAAAATGTTCTAACCCAAATGTAAGAAGTATGGTGCTTGTAGTTTTAAGTCATGTTATATGAACCATAATATTATAGAAAAATTTAATAATATGTTGTCAAATGAACCAAGGTTAATCCAATATTCTTTGAACATGTGAAGTGGAGATAAATAAACCATGATCTTGAATACTTTCATGTTAGGGGAAAGTATGTGTGAAAAATATGCAAAGGATTACTTCTTTAAAATACAGGTTCCTTCATACCGTCATCAAAGATTATAGGGGACATAAGAGGCTTCTCCCAATAATAAAGTTACAAACATATGAAAAACACGTTAAGGGGGTTTATTATAAATCACCAAATGGGTAATATGTTGTATAGACATGCAGTGGCATCTTTTGGATGACTGCCCCCATTATGTGGGTGACTTATGTAAGGCCACCTTGGGGGATGTACTGCAGAGTCAAGAAAAAGAGGTCCCAGGGATCAGAAATTCTGTCACTTTAATACGAATAAATATTATGAATATCAATTAGTATTCATGATTAGTAGTATGAAATGTGAAGAGTATAGTTTACAATACATAATGGAAGTATTTGGAATGATATTTTCCATGATTTTGAAGTCCCTTACATAGATCTGACTCATAAGTCTAATGGGGACATATTTTGTTTCCTCGATAGGATCTCTATGCAGATGATAAAAAATAAAGGTTCCTAAATTGATATTTGATTATATGTTGTAAAGGGTTAAATAATATTTTATATCATGATTTTAACTAGGATCTTAGGCCTATTCATCACTGCATATCTCAATGTGATGAGAAATAAGGCATACATAGTTCTCAGGTGCAACATGTATTTTAATGTTCTAAGGTAAAGAAATTATGTTGTGAAGTTCAGATTCATGCAGTAAAGACATTAGGGACTTCAATATGAATAGAAATTGAATGTTGGGACTGGACTAGGGTATAGGGCCTAAGTGTCACTATGTATCTTTTCAAAGCAAGAATCAAGCCACACAATATTCTAATTAGATTCTCGTCCTTGTAAAAGGTGGGGAATTGTATTGGATATACTCATGTTGATGTAACTTGTACATGGTAGAATAGAGGCTTTTTCATACCATGCAACAGCTGGGCCCATGATTAAAAATCAGGACGCCACTATGTACCTCATATAAATGAGAATCAATCCACATGTAGTTCATGTTGATCCATGCAGTTTATGGTCATGCGGTCAGGGCGTGAAGTGATTTCGACATGAGAAAGGAATATTGTGGCTATACTAGGGGGTCAGATGCATGTGTCATTACACATCTTACTGGAGAAAGAATCAAGGCACACATAGTTCTTAAATAAAGAATATCCCACCCTAATGGAATTTACAAGTGGGGAATAATGGGGGATTTTTTATTGAAGGTTCATAGATAAGATGAGAAATTTTGTTGATTTCATCATGTAATCTAAATCATACATGGTATACAAGTAGAATAAATTACATGATGTTGTGACTGGGTTTAAGATTACAAGTCTACATGTCACTAAGTCTCTCATATGGATGAGAATCAAGCCACAAATAGTTCTTAAAAGGAAATCCTGTGCAGGTCTGATCCATACACAGGGAGTAGAAGATTATTCATAATAGTGGCTAGACCCGAGGTTGGAGATCTGAGTGTTAATACATATCTCAATAGAATGAGAATCAATCCACACATATTTTTTTGTACTTCCATGTAGATTAGTGTCATGTGGTAAGGATAAAGATGATTTGGTGTGAAAAAATGGAGATATTGCAGCTGGGCCTAGGTTAAAACAAAGGCATAACTACATATCTGTTTGGATAAAGAATCAAGCCACACGTATTTCATGAAATATTCCCTATGTAGGTTTGATTCAAACACACTGGGAATGAAGGGGTATTTTCCTAGTTATGGATAGACCCTATATTGGAGATCTGGGTATCACTACATATCTCATTGGAATGAGAATAAATCCAAATATAGTTCCTAAAAATATCATTCCACACAACAATTGAGTTTGATGTGAGTTACGAGGGATTTTAATACATTCTGTAATAGCAGTTATGATTAAGACACGTGATTGTATGAAAATCAAACCATGTATTCGGGAAGAGTACTCTATATAGGTATAGTTCATATACATGAATAAAAGGAAATAAATTTCATTATGGTTGTGGCTAGGTCCACGATTGGAAATCTATATGTCACTACATATATAATTGGAATGAGCATCAAGCTGCACATAGATATTCAAAATGGTATTTCCTATGCAGATCTGACAGATAGACACAAGGAATGAGGGAATTTTTATTTTTTCATGGATGGGCCAAAAATTGGTGATCTAGGAATCTCTACATATCCCATTGATATGAAAATAAATCCATATGTAGTTTTGGAAGAATCATGTAGTCTAACATCATGATGAGAGGATTTAATTCACTTGATGTGAAAGACACATTGTGGATCGACTAGGGCATAAGATCCAGGTGTCACTACATATCTTTCTAGGGAAAAAAATCATGCCACAAATAGTTCTTAAAAAGGGGTCTCTATGCAGATCTGATTCAAACATAGGGAGAAATGTGGATCATGTGACACTAGAGAGTTGTAATGATGTGATTAATGCTTGCTCATGGAAGATACTCATTTTTTTAAAAGAACCACATGGAATTCCAATTTGTGTTATCTTGGGGGATTTCTTAATGTAAAACAAAGGAGATGTTTATCGTACCATTTAATACTGTGTTGCGAGGACAAATTATGTCGTGCAGTTTAATTTCATATGACAAGGAAAAAGATGCTACACAATTTAATATCAGGCTGCATGGACACATATGGTTTCTATGTAGTTTAATGTCTTGAAAATATTATATAACTCTGTGTGATTACACGAAGTACTTCTTCAAGAATGTTGCATTGATTAGAGTTGTAATAAGTTATACATCTAATAAGGTTATGGAATAAGCTCCATTAGAGTGGAACTTATGTATAAAATTAGGTCCTCCCTACTTTGGTGAATGTTTTGGAGTCTTCATTTTTGGTATCATTGGTGTCCAGAAGACTAATAACAATTCTCCTTGAAGAAATGAGTGGAAGATAACTTTCTTGTTAAAATATTATGTTATTCTATTTTTGATATACTTTCATGGGATGAAAGGTATGGAATATATGTTCATATAATCATTCCAGGACATCAAATAGCTTCAGAGACTATTCATCAATATATAAATGGTCATAGATGGGTACTCAGAGTGAAGGGAATTGAATTTGAATTGGTAGAACTTCTTCTTTCCTATACACCAATGAATACGGGGTTGACCATGTTGCAGTACAAATAGTACTCTGAGAATCCCACAAAACATGCAAGAGTTTATCTAGAAATGAATTTATATCTTTATCCACCATATTTTGGAGTATATTTGATAGGGTCTTATTGAAAGCCTCTATTTGGCCATTGTATGATGTATGGTAGCAAGATGAATGCTGGAATTTGATATTGTGCTCTTAATTTAGATTCTTTAGCATAGTAGAATAGAAATTGGTGTCATTGTCCGTTAATATGGTATGAGGGACACCAAATCTGGTAATTATATTATCTTTGAAAATGATAACAATGCTTTTGTCCTGGACATCCAAAATAGGAATTGCCTCAGCCCATTTGGAGAAGAAATCGATAGCAGTAAGAATATTCATGAACTACTTAGCCGAAGCTAGAGGATAAGGTCCTACTGCATCCATTCCCCATGTAGAAAATGACCATGAGTATTTAGCTGTATATAGAAAATTCATGGGTTGATGAATGAAGTAGGAATGCATCTGTCATGGATGAAACATCTTAGTGAAATCTGATCAATCTTTCATCATCAAAGGCCAAAAGTATCCAAGCCCTCAGATTTTATCAGAAATCCAATGCCCAGGCTGGTGGGAACCACATCCTCTTACTTGTACAAATTTTATGAAAATTTTGGTTTCATCCCCATCAATTCATCTAAGATTAATTCAATCCTAGCCTCAACTATAAAATACCTTCTGGTGATCTATTCCATCATAAAGAGAAAAATTAATTTCTCCTCACCAGATCTGTTCTCTTTTAATTCTATTCATTGTAAGTACCCCATTCTGGAGATATTCCATGATGGGTGTCATCCATCCTATGGTATTACAATATGGCTCAGAAATGGGACTAATTTCATTGATTTCATCTATTCTGATTTGAAAAAAAGGTAAAACCACTCGACAATGAGAAATGTTAATGATTTTTTCACCCCAATTTGGATTTTCCAAGGCTATTGATGCATTTTCAATGCATCAGATTTGGAATTTTGTGACCATGGGACATATGAAAATTTTGGATCTAAGGGAAATTATATTATTAACCCTCTGGCATAATCAAGAAGAGGAATTAGTTCTTCTTTTCAAATGGATTAATCCCCATTGATTTGGTTGAATACAAATTCTAATCTCCTTTCACCTCCAGGTAATCAACCTATACTTGGAGTTCTAATTACAGGCCTACAATGAGAGCTTAATATTCTACCTCATTCTTGGTACCACCTTCTAATAACATAATGTAATATGGAAACAATGCATTTTATATAGATATAAGGGAAATTCCTAACCCAAATTTGTTGAGTTTAGGGTCTTCCATTTTCTTCCTCATTGGACTTCTAGAAACAACATCAAAGTAAATTTCCCAATTTTGGGAACATTCTTGAATAGAGATGATTTATTAATCATGAAATTAATTATTAAATGATGTCTCTTCCATAGATGGGTTGTCAACAAGGATGTCTGCTAAAGCATGGACATTTAAAACATTACGAGGCACAAACTGTATATCAAACTATTACAGAATATCCTCCCACCGTTCAATAAATCCTATAAGCATAGGAGTACTGAGGATAAATTTGGGAGGGTTATTGTGAGATAGTTTGTGGACCTCATGATGCTGTAAATAGACACACAATTTCAGAACTACAAAGATTAATTCGACGCATATTTTCTTCATTTATAGATATTGAGTCTTTGGATGGATCATGGTATGAATGAGATAGTAAAGGACGTTTTCATTCCCAACATCATTCTTTTGGGAAAGTAAGGCACCCAATTATCACTTCAAGAACATCACATAAAGAATGAGAGGATTTACTTCAATAGTTTTCATCAATACTGGTGGGATGAAGAGGTTTTTCTTGGGGGTATCAAATTCCTCTTGGAAGTCATTGGTCTATCATAATGTGACCCCATTCTTCATTAGTTTGGTGAAGGGAAAACACTTGCCTGCCAAATTGGATATGAAGCACTGAATATAGGCCAAGTGTCATTGAATTCCTCCTTACACGTTCACGTTTCAAGGATGTGATAGGCGCTATATATCCTTATTTTTCATAGGATCGACTTTGATGTCATGATGGCGCACATCAAAACTGTGAAATTTTTGTGTGGTTACCCTGAAAGATCATTTAAAAGTGTTAATCGTCAAATTATATTATCAAATAATGTGTAATATGATCTCCAAATCATCCAGGTGATTATAAAATTGTGTGTACTTAACCACTATATTATCCACATAACATTCAATGAATTTTCCTAAGAAATATTTGAAAATGTGGTGCATTTCATGCAGATATGTTGCATCGACATTCATCAAGCCAATAGGAATTAACCGATAGAAAAACATGCCTTGATGTTCTCTGAAATCATTATATATATTACCTTATAGGTCCATTAAGATTTGGTTTTACCCAGAGTATCCTTCCATAAAGGATAGGGATTCGTAGACAGCTGTTGCATAAATCAATATTTATGTGATTTGAATCAGAAATTCATTTTTGTGACAATGACGACTGAGATCTGTGAAATCAATAAAAAATCTGATATTCCCATTATTCGTTTTCACTAGGAAAATATTTTCCTTCCATTTGGGATATTACACCTCCCTGATAAATTTTGCATCAATATTATTGTCGACATCAGCCTCAATTTTGGAGGCATTAGTTGGGTGCATTATTCTTGTTACCTTCTTAAATACCAGATGATCTTATGGAAAAACCCAGTGATTGGTGGCCATGTTAGGTTCAAGGCATGTAATTTCTATATAATTCCAAGAAAACACATCTCGGTGTCTCCTTAAAAATAAAGTATACAACTCTATCTCTTCAGAAGTCATGGCCGCACTAATTAGAGTGGGGTGTGGATCTTCCTCTATACCAAAATTTATTTCTCTATGATCACCCAAATTAGAGGAGAAGCCTTCCTCAAAAGTCGTAGGGGCATCAATGAGGTATTCATCTTCTTCCCCTTCCTCACACATAACTTATTTTGTCTATACTTCAAGGGTATGTGATAAAGCAATACTTTTAAATCTAGGGGAGTAGCTGGTATTTGAACATTCTAAAGAAGAGGAAACCATTTCTGGCCCTACTTAGGATGAAGGGTACTCCTGAAGCATTGATGGGAAAATGATGGGTTGGGAATCAACATCATTGTCTTTCTATATGAATACAACAACTTTTTTTTAGCATGGATGAGGATGTAGAGACTTGATGATGTTCGATATATGGAATTAAGATATCACCATTTGGGCTTCTATCACTGTTTGGTAAATAAATAATTTCTCATGTGATATCAGGAACAATTGGAACAACTGATATTATGAAATATCATAAATGAGTGCTTGTATTTGGGTCTACCCATTTAATTTGGTTGATAGCCAACACATAATCTTCACTAAGAAGCTTGAATGGGTTAGCTGTGATCTTTTCAAGACCATTCAAAGCATTGATTCTTGCTATATCATTTTTCATGGACCACATTCTCTTTATGTGATATAACTATGCCTCAATATACTAAGATTTAAAAGTTTTTAATGGGTCATTATCACCATGAATTGTATCAATTTGACCATTCAATAAATACTTGATACATTGGTGGTATGATGAATGAATGGGCACATGTTGATGTAGCCAATGCCTTCCAAGCATAATGATAAAATTTGTGTCCTACTAAACAAACATGAAATCCAAATTAGATATAAGATCCCAAAACTAATTTTAGGTAGTAATCTATCCTAGAGGTTCTTGTTCATTATTTTTATAACCTTGCCACATCAGAGTGGAGGGAGATAAGTTAGATTCAGTGAGACCCAACTGTTGAAGTGAACAGATGAGAATGAGGTTGAATCCTAATCCATTATAAATGAAGGCTCGTTGGATGTCTATATAATTAAAAATTATAGATAAGTACAAGGTCTTGATGTGTCCATGTATAGAAACAACCTCATCTTTGTCACACCCCTACCGACACTTTATCTTATTTTAACTATTTTGGGTCTTTCTTTAAGTTGCGGTTTGAATTGATTCTAATTTAAAAAGGTATTTGGGATCTTATGCCGGTGTGTGCCCGAACGCGCAACCGTGCGTAGCGCCAAATCGTATTTTCGATGATGTTTTATTATTAAATGTGTTATTATTTGGGTGCGCGAACATTCACACGACCATGTACATTTCCAGACCTGACTTGAGTTTTTGCATTTTGATGGTACATGAGTGTTTTGGCTTGGTAGTGTCTGGCGCACGGGCGAGGAACCGACGAAGCCACATGGCTTCATCAGTTGTTCGTGCGCCCTACCCAGTATGTGATTAATTAATTAATTAGCAGGGTAAACATTGAAGTGTTCATAAAATAAAATAACGAACAAATAAAATAAGATTATTTAGAAGTTGCCTTAATAATAATGTTGATGATAATAATAATAATAATAGTAGTAATAATAATAATAATAATAATAATAATATTTTTGGGATTGTTATTATTTCAATTGATACTTTAATTTGGTCATGGATTTTAAACTAATTTATATTTATAGAATTATTAACTTATTATTATTATTATTATTATTATTTTTAATGGCCTATGTTTTTTTGGGTTATATTTTGTTTTCAATTCCTTTTCATTAAATTTATATTTTCTTCATTTTCTCTTTATTTTATTTCATTTCTTTTTTTACTTCACTTTATTTTTTCCCTCCTTTGCGCTCCCCTCTCCCCGCACAGATTTCCCCCTCCCCTGGTTCGCGCAGAAACTCCCCTACTAAACCCTAGTCGTCCCTCCGCTCGGCCCCCTTCTCCGGCGAACCACACCGCCACTCGCCCATTCCCTTGCTCCCTCCAGACAACACCCCCCTCCTGCTTCAGTCCACCACCGACCCGCCTCCCTTCCAGCCCCTCATTCCGGATCCCCCTCTATTTGGTCGCGTAGGACCTCTCCCTTTCCCCTGGCTCATGGTGAAACCTCACCCCATCTCGAAACCCTCCTCGCTAGCATCCAGCAGGTCCGGCGCACCCACCCTCCTTGGCTCGAATGAAGACCGGACATCCCCTGCGCACCCTCCCTATTTTTTTTGGCCGCACCCCCCTTCCAGAAAGCCTCCAGCCGGTGTGACCCCTTTTTGTGAAGCCTCCAACCGGTGCAGCGTACCCCCAGCACCACCCCATCTCACTCGACCAGCTTTCTGCACCCTCGCCTTTGGTGTGTCCTTCTTCATCTGATTGATTTCTTCATCTGATAGTTTATCAGGTTAGGGTGTAATAAGAATTTGGTTCGGTTTCATTGTTTTCGGTTCATTTTCTTGTAAAAAATGGTTCGCGTTAGGTCTTTTGGGGTGAGACGATCATGCGGTCGGAGTTTTGCACCAAACTCATGAGGTTTCCTACATTCCAGGTAGGTGGTTCCATGTTGAATTATTATTTGATTATTTAATTAGTAATTTTAATTATTTTAGGGTGTTTAATTAATTTGTATGGCACAAAGTTATTTCTCTTTTAAGTTTAATATGAATTGAAATTTGTTTTGTAGCGTGTGGTCATAGTATGTGTACTTGCTGCTGAAATCTCATTTCTGTTTAATTGTTAGTGTTTTTTTTGTGAGGTTGGCTTACTAATTAGTTTTTCTGGTGTAATTTGATTTTTTATTGAGGTTAGTATGTCTTAATGTGTTTATTAGTGTGTTTAGGTGATATGAGAATGTTTTCACTGTGAAAACCCATGTTAGACTATTCACCAGTGTTTTATGAATTATGCAGTTACTTTTTTAGGATGTGCAAGGGGTGCAATTGGTGTTTTGGGGTAGCGTCGGTATGCATTCTGTCATAAATGAGCATTTGAGTGGATTTTCGCTGTTTTAGTCATCCGACATATTTTCAAACGGGTTGGAAAGTTTTTCCGGTGGTTTCTTTAGTCACGTGTGGGATGCATATTTGGTTCCTGAGGTGGCATTGTGTGCATGTGGTTATGTGAGGGGGTTTGGGTCGACCTAGTGTTTAAATCAGTGTTTTTCTCTTTAAAATTTATTTATGAAAATTTGAATTGTTTTATATAATAATTATTAATGGTGGAAATTGTTTTGGGTAAATCGTGTGAATATTTTTTTTGGTGCTTAAAGTCATGAGACGTGTGTGGAATTTGTTTAATAAATTATGTTAGTGGCGTGTTTGATAATTAAAGTGATTTCTTTGATTGTACAGTTGATTTAATTGGTTGTGTAACTGATTCAGACTTAACTTTGAGATATTTTTAGTGTGCTTCTTATTTAAAATGGCTTTTGTGTGTGAAAATGTTGGTTTTGGGGTGTGTAGGATTTTTTCTGGTTTGAGTATATTGTTATGGCATGTGACATGAACTTGAAATTTGTTTGAGAACAAACCGGGAAGCCCGGGTAGCTAGGAGGGTGGACTAGACTAGTGTGTTAGTGTTCTGGAGGTGACTCGACCCAGTTTCACTGACAGGACTGACGATTGAAACACTAACTACACATTTTCTTTTCTGAGGGTCGTGGCCTTCTAAGCCACGTTTTCTGAGGGTCGTGGCCTTCTAATCCATGTTTCACCGAGACACGAAGATCTAGGGGCCCAAGCTAGCTAACACCCACGCGAACTCTCCCATACTAGTGCTCATTGGTTAATTTACGCTCTTCAGTGTGACACTTTGGTTATTTTAAAAGAAAGTGTGTGTGTGTGTGTTTTAATTTATGTTGTTCTTTTTAAACTTCTTTAACAAAACCTATTTTCTCTAAAGTTGTTTGTGCTTCTAGTTCTTTTCTTTAATTAAAATTGAAAATGTATTTGTCATTTATTACTTGTGTGTGGAACCTTTTCTCGGTGGCATCCTATTGGGCGTTTGGCTCACACCCTACATACACCCTTGGGTGTATGTAGATTCTGTTTCTTCTGCTTTCCAGGTTGTGGAATCATGCACAACATTGGTGGTTCATGTCATCAGCGGCGTCCTCATGTTGGTTTGGTGAATGTATCTTGAGGTTGTTACACCTCATGGTGATTGGAGGTTTGAGTTAGTATTTTTTTAGTTTTCCCTTTATTGCTGTTTCTTTTTTTTGGGTTTTTGGTTCAAGTTGTAAACTTTAATTTTGACTGTAGATTAAGGTTATGTTTGGTTATCAGTTTTTAGCTTTAAATTATTCATCTTGTTGTTTGTTTTATGTTTATTTGTTTGGGTAAATCGTTTCCAAGGTTTTATTCTTGATACCCGGGAACTTGTGCCAGCCCGTGGGGATCGAGAACGCCCTTTGGGCCATGTCGTGGATTGGGTTGGGCGCCGGGTGTCACGAACCAGGCCGAGTCGCCATCAGACCCGGCACCCGACCCGGTCCACAACATGGCCCGATTCATGAAAAAATGGTATCAAAGGAGGTTTTGGTTCTTGTTATTTTGGATGCCAGGTTGATCAGAGATAGAATTGTCGGTACTTGAGGGATAGGTGCTAGAAGAGCGTCACGAACTCTTACTCGTTCCGATCCTCAAGTAACCAGGGGTAGTCTGGGATTTAAGTTTTGGATTTGGTCTTTGTGGATGGGGGATGACAATAAGAGTAAACTGGTGCTGCACGCGGTCTCACATGGAGTAGCGACCCATGTGATGCCCGAGAGTACGGTTCGACACTCCTAGTGGTTTGTGCTTGCCTAGGGCATGGCCTGCTAAACCATGTAGCTAGGTTAGACATGACCACTAGTCCTCCGCCCATGTGTTTTAATGTTTTTGATATCTTTCTCCAATTTTGGGATTGGCACGAGATTTTTTTCCTTTAAAAAGGGAAGCGGACTTTGGTGCTGCTCTTATTTTATTTTGGTGTGTGTTTTATATGATTTTTGGGGTGCATTTCTCTTGGACCTTGTTTTTGGAATTTGGCGTTGATTTTGTCGAAGTTGAATTTCTAAAGGGATGTATTGGGTTATGTAAAATTGAAATGGGTTGTTTTATAAATTGAAAACATTCTTGATATTTGCCTTGAATTTTTAAAATGGTTTTGAAAAAGGGGTACTTTCGGATATTGAGAATGTTTTGTTTTGAAAGCGGGGCATCCTTGTTTCTTTCTAGTGGTATTCCTAGGGGTGCTCACATGTGCGTGTGGACCTAATTAATGGCTAGTTGGTGAATCGTGTGGACGGGTTCCTGAGTGACACAAAAATTTATATTTGCGAGGCACCATGGAATATCAGTGGTGGTTGATTGATTTCTAAGGTTGCTTCTTATTTCCTAGAAAGTGGGACTTTTTCTTAAATGGGGGTTTTGTGCACAAATGGTTTTGGAAATGGAAAAAAATGGCATTGCCTTTCGAGTTAAGATGAATTTTCAAAATAGCTTTTCGGCTTGTTGTGCAGTGCTTGGTTTTTCAAGTGAGTGTTTTTCTTTGAAAACGAATTGATGTTTTAAATTGGATTTATTGGATTTATTTCTGGAATGTTGATGTTTGTTTTGTGATGTGTTTGGATTTGTGGAAGGTTGTTTTGTGTTTCTTGTTTAGAATATGCCCCTAGAAATGTCCCATGGGTTTCCAGCAAGCCTCTCAGTTCATGGCCCGACCCAGACTCTCAGTGGAGTGGTAGAGTTGGGTTCTGCTCGGTGGTGTCGACTGTTCATAGACGTCATTGTCAGTTAGATGTCGTTGAGTGCTTTGGGAAAGTTGGAAGTGTCTCTGGTTTTGGAGGAACTCTAGATGTTTTATATGCGTAAATTGTCTCAAGTATGTTTGGAGGAACGAGACTAAACCAACAAATGGTGATAGTTTCATTTTCGTCGCGAATAGCGATGTCATGAGCAACCCTTAAGACTAGTCTCATTCCGTGGTTTTACCTAAGTGAAGGTGAAGGAAGGTGGTGGATCTCATAGGTACTTGACCAGTCAACAAAGGGTGAAGGAGGTATGTTGACCTTTCTGATGAGCTAGTTTCTTGTTCCCTATAGGTTGTGTGGAACAATCGGTTTAAAACTCGTAATAGTTGTTTGTCCCATTTATACTGTGGTAAATGAATGTTCTTCATCCGATGAAGAGTGTGAAATAAATGGAATTATTCTTGGAGTTCCCCCTCTTGTCAGTTTGTGTCACGCATTTAACAGACCGCTCAATCCCCTACCTCTAGTATGGTCAGTCGGTCACCCTAAGTCATTTGCTGTAATTATTAGTTGGTATGTTGAAGAAATGTCCACTCGGGACATGAGGAGAAGTATGCAGGTTGCTTTTTCAAAGAAAGAATTTCAAGACAGAGGTTTTCAGCTTGTGACTACGAGGCGGTAGATGCTTCAGACATCAGGGCCCCAACCATAGGTCTCGGGGTGAATCTTGCGTGCAGTCAAAACTCGTCCGACGTGGGGTGGACTTGATCTGACTTAAGTTCACAGTGACATGATGGGTAAAGATTAAATTTCCTTATCGCGGTACCCTCTCCGAAGGCTTCATTTTTGTTGTGATGGGTATGAAGGTTGTGTATCCTTGTTGCAGTCTTAGTTCATGGGAGTTCCTCTTGAGCCTTAAAGAGGTTCAGAAAATCCGTGTTCCTGTAAAGCCAGTAGGCGTGCTCCGTGAACCTTTTTGTGGTCGGGAATTCTCATGTCTTGTGGAATTGATGTACACCTGTCTGGTTCGGCCCGTGTGGTGGGTTCACGATGAAGGGTTCAGTTAGTATTGCTTAAAGTAAACTGGGATTGCCCATGCAGGTTCCGTGGTGTTAGGAAATTATAAAATGGTGGGGAGACCCATAACGGGTATCACCAGCATCTCTTCCTGTGTTGGTTTGGTTTAACATAGGGGACTTTGAGGGTCAAGCTAGTATTAGAGGTTGTATGAGTTGTGAGCTGTTTTTGTTTGAAGAACCAATGTTTGACGAGAACCCTAATATAGTGGGGAGACCACCATAGGGCGAACTTGTGGAAGACCTCTGTTTTCAATGTGCATTTGGTGGAGCAACCCCTTACTTTTTCTCTGCCCGACCTCGACCATGATAATTGTCTAGCTTGAGTAGTGGGTCTCTTGACGAGTGTTCTTGGAGATCTTGAGCTGCCCTGGTAATCCCTATGTTAGGGGTCGGGGTGTTCCATGTTGTGGTTGTGTTTGGAGGTGAGTTCTTTGTTGTTGGTTATTTTTCGTAGTGATTCGGGCTTTGAGTTCTTTGATGTTTCATGTCATGGGTGTTTTGAATTTCCGATATTTGGGTGATTGAGGTTTTTTTAGGTGTCTTCATGGTCTCACTTGGAACCCTTGGTTGACCTAGTCTTTTGGGAATTTTTTTGGGGCAGAAAGTGTCATGGTGGGGAGAATTGTCACACCCCGACCGACACTTTATCTTAATTTAATTATTTTGGATCTTTCTTTGAGTTACGGTTTGAATCGATTCTAATTTAAAAAGGGATTTGGGATCTTATGCGGGTGTACGCCCGTACACGCGCGTATTTTGGACGATGTTTTATTATTAAATTTGTTATTATTTGGGTGCGCGACCATGCGCACGACCGTGAACATTTCCAGACCTAAGTTGAGTTTTTGCGTTTTGATGGTACATGAGTGTTTTGGCTTGGTAGTGTCCGGCGCACGGGCGAGGAACGGGCAAAGCCACATGGCTTCGTCAGTTGTTCATGCGCCCTGCCCGATACGTGGTTAATAAATTAATTAGTAGGGTAAACAATGAAGTGTTCATAAAATAGAATAATGAACAAATAAAATAAGATTATTTAAAAGTTGTCTTAATAATAATGATAATAATAATAATAATAATAATAATAATATTTTTGGGATTGTTATTATTTCAATTGATACTTTAATTTGGACATGGATGTTAAACTAATTTATATTTATAGAATTATTAACGTATTATTATTATTATTATTATTTTTAATGGCCTATGTTTTTTTGGGTTATATTTTGTTTTCAATTTATTTTTATTCAATTTCTATTTTCATCATTTTCTGTTTATTTTATTTCATTTCTTTTTTTTTACTTCAATTTCTTTTTTTCCCTCCTTTGCGCTCCCCTCTCCCTGCACAAATTTCCCCCTCCCCTGGTTTTCACATCAACTCCCCTCCTAAACCCTACCCGACCCTCTGCTTGACCCCCTTCTCTGGCGAACCACACCGCCGCTCGCCCATTCCCTTGCTCCCTCTGGCTAGAACCCCCCTCCTGCTTCAGTCCGCCGCCAACACGCCTCCCTTCCAACCCCGTGTTCCAGCTCCCCCTCTTTTTTGTCACGTAGGACCTCTCCCTTTCCCCCTGGTTCGCGGCGCAACCTAACCCCCCTGCTTGAAACCCTCCTCACCGGCGTCCAGCAGGTCCGGCGCACCCACCCTCCTTGCCTCGAACGAAGACCAGACATCCCCTACGCACCCTCCATTTTTTTGGCCGCACCACCCTTCCAGCAAGTCTCCAGCCGGAGTGACCCCTTTCCGAAGGCCTCCAACCGGTTCACCACACCCCGCGCACCACGCCGTCTCGCTCGGCCAGCTTTCCGCACCCTCTCCTTAGGTGCTTCCTTCTTCATCTGATTGACTGAAAATTGTTTTTTATTATAAAAACACTTTTGAGGAAAAAGTGAGAAACCATACAGGACTTCATTACATCAGCGCTTCATCGCTTCACCAATTCACCACAAAAACCATACATGCTTCACATCAATTCAAGCACTCATACAAACAAACCACTCATCTGGAGCCGAAATTCAAGAGAAGACCGAGGTACCATGAAGCAGGGAACATGAACATCAAAAAATCTGGAAAAACCACAGAACCATTCTCCTCGAACGTCCACCGGTGCGACCATCAACACCAGCCCAAATCCACAACCCCAAAGGCCGACTCTAGTTAGAGTGAGACCAAACCCTCCAGCGATGTGAGATAAACCCAAAGATCTCATCTACAAAAGGCGATGAAGGAACCAAAACGAGAAAGGCCAGGCTGTCTGGACGTCGCACCCTACTCCGCAGATAACCACATTGAAATCTCGAACCAAGGGACACACTGAATACCCCTTAACCCCCAGCATGAATCCAATGAAAAATCACCCCAAAATCATCACTAATCACTTCACTATGCAGCCGCAACCAACTATCCACCGCACATCACCCATAACCATATCCAAAGATTCAACCCAGAAGACAAATTGCAGAAACACCGAACCAACCGAACTTCAACGATTGAAAAAAAATGCAGAATCACAAAACAGACCTGCTGGAAGGATTGTAGGGCCGTCAGAAGCCAGAAATCCCCCTCCCCTCTGCGATACTCCGGGGCCAACGCAAATTAGAACTTCGACCGCCACGACGCCTTCGCCGCCGATGCAAGACCAAGATTCGACACTGAGAAGCCTTCTCACGCCTTCCACGACACCTTCACCCACCAGATCTGATGTCGACTCAGCATCGACCGTTGAGACACACCGCAACACCTCTACAGATCTGTTGAATCCGGAATCCCTGCACGCCGAAGCACGCCACATCGAGACCAGAAGTTGAAGCCGAGCATGGGCCACCGGAGGAGTAGAGGAGAGGAGGGGACGATGTCGGAGGCGGAACCCTAGCGCCGATAGATGAATTTGGTTCGGTTTCATTGTTTTTGGTTCGTTTTCATGTAAAAAATGGTTCGTGTTAGGTCTTTTGGGGTGCGACGGTCGTGCGGTCGGAGTTTTGCACCAAACTCACAAGGTTTCCTACATTCCAGGTAGGTGGTTCCATGTTGAATTATTATTTTATTAATTAATTTTTTAATTTTAATTATTTTAGGGTGTTTAATTAATTTGTGTGGCACAAAGTTGTTTCTCTTTGAAGTTTAATATGAATTGAAATTTTTTTAGTAGCGTGTTGTCATAGTATGTGTACTTGCTGCTGAAATCTCATTTATGTTTAATTGTTAGTGTGTTTTTTTTCTAAGGTTGGCTTACTAATTAGTTTGTCTGGTGTAATTTGATTTTTTTATTGAGGTTAGTATGTGTTAATGTGTTTATTAGTGTGTTTATGTGATATGATTATGTTGTATCTGTGAAAACCCATGTCAGACTATTCACTAGTGTTTTATGAATTATGCAGTTACTTTGTTAGGATGTGCAAGGGGTGACATTGGTGTTTTGGGGTAGCATCGATATGCGTTCTGTCATAAATGAGAATTTGAGTGGTCTTTCGTTGTTTTAGTCATGAGACATATTTTCAAATGGGTTAGAAATATTTTCCGGTGGTTTCTTTAGTCGCGTGTGTGATGAAAATTTGGTTCCTGAGGTGGCGTTTTGTGTGTGTGGTTATGTGAGGGGGTTTGGGTCGACCTAGTGTGTAAAGCGGTGTTTTTCTCGTTAAAATTTATTTATGAAAATTTGAATTGTTTTATTAAATAATTATTATGGGTGGAAATTGTTTTGGGTAAATCGTGTGAATATTTTTTTTGGTGCTTAATGTCATGCGACAAGTGTGGAATTTGTTTAATAAATTCTGTTAGTGGCGTGTTTGATAATGAAAGTGATTTCTTTGATTGTGTAGTTGTTTTAATTGTTTGTGTAACTAATGCATACTTATATTTGAGATATTTTTAGTGTTATTATTATTGAAAATGGCTTTTGTGTGTGAAAATGGTGGTTTTGGTGTGTGTAGGATTTTTTCTGGTTTGAGTATATTGTTATGACATGTGACATGAACTTGAAATTTGTTTGAGCACAAACCAGGAATCCTGGGTAGTTAGGAGGGTGGACAAGACTAGTGGGTTAGTGTTTCAGAGGTGACTCGACCCGGTTTCACTAACAGGACTGACAATTGCAATACTAACTAAACATGTGCTTTTTTGAGGGTCATGGCCTTCTAAGCCATGTTTCACCAAGACACAAAGATCTAGGGGCCCAAGCTATCTAACACCCATGCGGCCTCTCCCATACTAGTGCTCATTGGTTACTTTACGCTCTTCAGTGTGACACTTTGGTTATTTTAAAAGCAAGGGTGTGTGTGTGTGTGTGTTTTAATTTAAGTTTTTTTTAAACTGCTTTCACAAAACCTGTTTTCTCTAAAGTTGTTCGAGCTTCCAGTTCTTTTCTTTAATTAAAATTGAAAATGTATTTGTAATTTAATAATTGTGCATGGAACCTTTTCTCGGTGGAATCCTACTAGGCCTTTGGCTCACACCCTACATACACCCATGTGGGTATGTAGATTCTGTTTCATCTGCTTTCCAGGTTGAGGCATCATGCACAACATTAGTGGTTCGTATCGTCAGTGGCGTCCTCATTTTGGTTTGGTGAATGTAGCTTGAGGTTGTTACACCTCATGGTTCTTGGAGGTTTGAGTTATTATTTTTTAGTTTTCCCTTTATTGCTGTTTTTTTTGGATTTTTGGTTCATGTTGTAAACTTCAATTTTGACTGTAGATTAAGGTCAAGTTTGGTTATCTGTTTTTAGTTTTAAATTATTCAGATTTTTGTATTTTTTATGTTTATTTTTTCGGGTAAATCGTTCCCAAGGTTTTATTCATGATACCCGGGCACTTGTGCCAGCCCGTGGGAATCAGGAACTCCCTTAGGGCCATGTCACGAACCGGGTCGGGCGCCGGGTCGGATGGAGACTCGTCCTGGTTCGTGACAATCTTGGTCTATTAATGTTATAACTACATGACATTCCGTAACGTCATTCTCTATACGGTAGACCTTAGTAGTAGACACCTCAGTTTCAAACTCTTGAGGACTTAAAAAATCCTCAATAAGTGATTCTTGAAGATCTTTTGATAGATTTAAAACATCTAGGATTGATAACTTGGATGGTATCTGGTCTAGTTGCATAAAAAGTTCATACTTATTGTCTAAAGGTTTTCATTTTCCAGCATGGAGATGTAGTCTTGTAGGTTCCTTGGAATTTTATTCTCCTACTGTAGATGGATCATGTTTTGGGGTAGAAGTTGTAAATACTTATTTCCCTTAGTGGATTAGGTTGACTAGGTCTTCCCACCTACCAAGAAGGTAGTGGTTTATGTTGGATTTGGTTCCCTAAAAAACAACATCTTTTTTACATTAGGATAAACATGTACTCATTGGATGAATATTAATAAAATACTTATCACATCATGATTGTTCTTCTGCGTGACGTAGAATGTGATATTGTCCTAAAAATAACTATCACATTAAAAATTCATAAAATATCCCTGCTATGATGAGAACCTGGAAGTGCCATGAGACTATTCATGAATATATGTTCTATGGCCAGATGATATCTTTTGAATGGATACAAATGATACAAGCTATTAGGGGTGAGGACTGATGAAACATTGAGGTACCTTCTCATAGTGTGCACCCATGGTAATATCCCAGAAGATATTTTGAGAACATTACCTTCTAGTAAGAGATCCACATTCATAAGTGTCATTAGATGTTCCTATTTGTAGATGTGTGAATTTATATTCAGAGTTTATGATTATTATTCATGGGTATTATGAATTGCGCACTTAGATGTATTGACGAAAACTGTGACGACAGATGTTTGTGTTGAGGTAGGTTTTGTTGGGTGCATCATGAGTAATACTGTAATAATGAGTAATGAGAGAAAAGATGCATCACTTCTACATAATTAGATATATCAGGCCCTTTTATTGAAATGAAATAGCCAAACTAAATCTATGTCAAAGGTGTTCTCTAGGAATGTTCAAATCTAACAAGTCAAAGAATGAGAAATCGAACACTTGGAATGATGGAACATGCATGAAACATGCTTTATTGAAGATATTTGGAAAACATGATTCTATTATATAGTAAGGTTTCTTATGAGGTGACATGTTGTCCTGACATCAACATATTTATCTTGGGTTACTTGAACAATTTCTAGATAGTAAACTTGGACTTTAGGCAAGCCTGACTAATACCAATGAGAAAGAGGCCTAGAGGGTTATACACTAAGTGTATCCAGTATCTCAATTAAATAAATTATTTATTTAAAAAAGTTGAATAAGTATTATTAACAGTAGTGGTATAGTAATTATTCATGTATGGATGATCACATTTATTTCATCGCTAGTTGTTTGAGAGAATATATTTCGAACAAAATATTTATTTATTGGTGAATAATATAGTTATATTTATTTAATAAATAAATAGTCATTATTCAAGACCCGATAAATATTGAAGAGGATTGATGGACCTTGTTATGAGTCCGGTGATAAATAATATTAAATATTATTTGGATAATTAACATTTAAATATAATGTGCAAGTTAAGCACATGTCCCGAAAAAAATAGCATTGTAATTATTATTTGACATGGGGTTTCCCATTGAATAATAATTTAAGTAACGACACCTATGATAATTATTTATTATTACCTGGTGAATTAAATTCCCCATTAGGTTATTATTATCTATTTAATCCAAGGGGTCAATTAACCGACTAACCATCATTCTTTGCATATCATCCTTGGAGAAAAGATCATGAGCCTATAGAACTATTCCCCCTCCAAGAATTCTATCTTGAACGAGAGAGATCCTCCTCCAATGGATTAAGGAGAAGACTTTGGAAGCGATTTTCAAGGATATCGAAGGCGGTCATCGCAAACATAAGGCTATTCCGTGCTAGAACCCAGAGACTCCATCGGCGACATCCGAAGATACGTGGAGCATGTGTGGATCACTACTAGTGGAATCCTACACTTGGATTATACATCGCAACAAATCCGCACCTCAGACCCATGGCCAGACACCTAAATGAAGAAATAATCACATTGGAGGTAATTTTATAATTTAATTATGTTAATCATATAAAAATATGTCAATCCTCTCTTCTCAGTTACGGGTCCTCTCCTTTTTCGTTTATCATTGATTCAATTCAAAGGATACTGGTATTCATCCTCATATTGATCTCAGATTAATCATTGATTATGGAAATTTTCATAGTCGGGCACACGCCTATCCTATGCTTCCACTGTGCCCAGAAACTACAAGTGGTATCTGAGAGGGTCATATTTTCATCCATAGTTATTTAAATAATTCATTAATGATTTAGGCTTTAATAATTTAGTTTTTCAATCCATGATTAATCATTCTTGTAATCTAAATTTCGAGATATGTTCCTCCCTTATCATTTCTCACAGATCTAACAGAAACAAATAATTTTATGAATAAAATTAAACCAGGGATCTCATCAGGAGGTTTCTACGATTCTGTCAAGATAACACAAGAATACACACCGTGTATTCAGATCTATATACCGTATATTTGTGTTCAATGCAACAGGTGTAATTTGTAATTTACTCAATATGTGTGCATTAATTACTGGAGGTGTTGTAAATTCTTACACCATGTGTTGACCAGGATAGACTGGAGGATGGTCAGTCAGAATAAAAATCATGGGGCCCACTGGACATGATGTGTAGTCCCTTTGGGTTTGGGTTAAGTCATGTATCCCATACACAACTTGCCCTGCTGGTGATTATTTAACACAGAGTCTACACAGTGTGTAGTCCACTGGACATTATGTTTACACTAAATATATCCAAAGTACACCTCACACGCCATTTCCTCCAAAATGTACTTAGGATGAACGGTGAGGAGGGTACACACTATGTACTATTTAAAGATTACATATATTTAAAATTTTATTATTATATTATGTAACCCTTAATACATGTACCTACATGTGGGCATAAATCTCAGAGACAACATGTGATAGGTGTTTGATACATATATGTTTAATTAACATCTTCGTAATGTTAACAGATCTTCACATCATGTATGAGTTTTATTACAATTATAATTTTATGTTCATGCTACATGTCATAAAGAATAATTTGAATACAAGTATAAACACTTTCTAGGGAGTTTTGGATGGGTATTCACCAGGTTTCATCCAAGGTACAAGTAATGTACAAGGTTATGGATGAGAATCTCAAGGATATTTATAAAAATGATTAAGATAAAAATGATTGATTAACTAAATATAATGATTAATTGATCTGAGAAAAATTTATCTTAATAAGAATTAATAATGAATTGAATGATAGTTTTATTAAATTTCATATCTTGTTTCATGTATGTGGATGATCCTGAGCTTGTCCAGACCTTTGTATGTGATTGGTTCTTTTTTAATTAATTTGTTAAATTTAAATTGTTGGCATGCATGCCTTCTCCTCATTAATATGTTGGGATTACATGCCCATATTTTCTTTTATGTAAACCCCCTGTTACCCCTCACTTTAATTTGAGTTAAAAACATCTATAATGGATGGATCTCCAAGGCTAGTAGATGTGGTTCATGTTATGAGCCGAGGTGAAACCAATCCAAGGATATAAAAAGGTAGACATGTGGAAATCTATAAACACAAACCTTAAACAGTTCAAGGTGTCTCTCCCCTAGGTCAAGGTTAGTTTATCAACCAATAGATAAGATGAGAAATAGTAAACATCATGATCTTACCCTTTATTTTTTTATTTTAGTTGTATGATTATTCAGTATGGATGTTTTTCATGTTCACATAATTAATGAACTGACAAGCATGCATGATGGAACTAAAATAAAAATGGATTATGGATAAATATTATCTATACATGGTCAATCAATAAATTATATCCCACATAACAATAAAAATCACGTGAAAGGATAATAAGTTTCAATTTACACATTTGAGGATAAAATCCCTCAATTAAATATTATATCGGTATAGCCCTCCATTACTTCGGTTTGAATCGAACCATAGTTCAATGTTCTTGACCAACCCTAGTTGGGGTGATTTCAATTATCAGGGAATTATAATGTGAATTTTTGGGTCGATATAACGATTTTTTCATTAATTATTGACTGCCCTAGTAGAACATGGTGCAATTGAGAGGCAAAGGTTGATGAAATCCAAAATTAAGGATTTTAGGATTGCAGAGTCCACTCAACAAATCAAGGAGATGTTAGTTAATGTAATTGGAATTTTAAATACCTAAATAAAACCTTTGAAGTTTGTTGACCAATCCTAGTTGGGGTAATTCAACGTGAGATATGGATAATTTTTGTTATAATATCAAAGCAACATGACATTCTGATGCCAATGGTGAGGGCTATTGGGTTTCGACAAAAAAGTGGGAAAATAATATATATGAATTTATTTATTTTTCTATATTTATCATGATAATGTACTAAACTCTGTTCAATTTCATTTGTAGATGTAAATATCAAAAATATATCAAACATATCATTGTAATCCATACTCGGAATTGAAAACCATCTCACTGACGCTAATTTCCAAGAGTGTCGAACATGACTCTGGGTTATCCTTCACCATGAGAGAAAACATTACATGCTTGAAGATCCTTTACTAGTTGCTCCTAGAAATGAGGTGGGTGATGAGGAAATCTTTGTTTAAAAGAAATATCTAAATGGTGGTACAGATGTTTACTACCTCATGCTATCATCCAAGACCAATGATCTCCTAAAGCAACATGAAGAAAAGGAAGCTTATAGCATGATGTATCAACTTTAGGATCTCTATCAAGAGGAGGAGAGACAGGAGAGGTATAAGATATCCAAATCATTTTTCACTACTAATCTTAGAGAGTCTATGCCAGATGGACCGCATGTTGTTATGATTGTTGGATTCATTGAACATCTGGACATCTTAAGGATTAAATTCCCATATGAGTAGCGTACAGTTCCCATAATATCATCACTGCCTAAGAACTTATATATTTTTATAGTTAACTATAATATGGGAATTAATGAGAAAATTCTATCAGATATTCTTACCCCGATTCTCTATGTTGACAAGGTAATAGTTTGTGGAAAACCCACAATCCTTATAGTGAATTCTAAGAGGAAGGATAAGGAAAATGGGCCTAAGATTTATACCCAATCTGAAACCTCTGAGAATGGTTTGAAAAAGAAGAAGAAGATCCATAGGTAGGGAAAGGAAAATGGGGAATTATGCTTTGCATGTGGCATGTCATGCCACTTGAAGAGGAACTACACCCAGAGGAAAGGAGAAGCCAAAGGTAAAATTGTTATCGAGTGAACTCTTTCCATTTTTACACATTGGGTATCAGATACATCTTATGGGGCTCACTTTTATATTCAAATGCATGAACCAAGTAGATTCTCGAAAATTTCTAATGGAGAGGTGGATCTATGAGCAAGAAATTGTGTGATGCCAGCTAATCTTTCCATTGGTGACTAACACCTCACATTACCGACAAGAATGATTTTTGTTTTACAAGGTTGTTATTATGTACCTAGTTCTACCATGAACATAATCTATGTATCAAGTTTAGATACAGATTTATTTATTTTCATATTCAGATATAAATTTTGTTACTTTTATAAGGAAACATATTTTATAGTATGGAACATTTAAATAATTGTATTTATGTATTAAATTATGAGGTCCAGGTGTTGTAAATTGATAATGAACTAAGTTTGCATTACTCACACAACACCCAGTTGTGGCACCACTTCCCTGGTCATGTAAATGAGGAGAACCTAACAAATATCTGTCATGATGGGTATTTAGACTCTTATGAGCTAAAACCACTTGATAGATGACACTCTTATTTACAAGGTAAAATGACCAAACCACCATTTGGTGGATAGGGTGAAAGGGGCATAAATATTCTACTATTGGTACACACTGATTTGTGTGGACCATTTCCTATAGAAACTAGAGGTGGATATTCATACATCATTACTTTTACTGATTAATTGAGTAGATATGGATATGTCTACATAATGTGGTATAAGTCAAAGTCCTTTTAGAAATTCAAGGAGATCAAGAATGAAGTAAGGAATCAGCTTGGTAAGATGATAAAGAAACTTCGATCATATTGAGGTGGATAATTTCTTAACCAGGAGATCATCGGCCATTTATAAGAGTCTAGGATTATATCTCAACTCACTCCACCTTATACACCATATTGGAATTGTGTTAGTGAAAGGAGGAACCATACCTTGTTTGACATGGTATGGTCGAGGAGGATTCATGCAGATCTTCCATATTCCTTTTGGGTATATGAATTACAAACTACATCATAAACATTACACCATGAACCAACTAAGGAGGAAAATGGGATTCCATTCACGATATGGTGTGGAAAGATACCCACATTTTTGCATACACGTGTGTGGGGAAGAGATGCATTTGTTAAGGCTACCTCTAGAAACAAACTAGCACCCCAGGGAACTAAGTGTATCTTGATAGGGTATCCCAAGGAACCAAAGGGATACAACATATACAACCCATCAAACAAGAAAGTGAATGTTTCCAGAAAAACTATATTTCTTTAGAGGGAGAACATCCTCAAAAATTATAGTTGGAGAAGGATTGATTTTGATGAAGTTGATGCTCAAGATATACAAGAGTTGGTACAGGAAAAAGTTTCACAGGTCCCTGTGGAAGAGCTAGTTCTTGAAACTCATGTTCTTCATAGGAGGATATGAAAGGTAAGGGAACCAGAGAGATATGTTTTCCTTATCCTCGAGGAAGGGGGCTCATTATATTTGAAAATTTTTGAAACTCTCTCCAAAAAAGAATTAGTAGAGATCTTAAAAGCTAGAAGATGGCTTGAAGTAATGAATTATGAGATGGATTTCTTGTATCATAACCTTTCTGGGTTCTGTTCAATGCACCAGTTGATGTAAATCCTATTGGATGTAAATGGGTATTCAAAAATAAATCGAACATGGACGGTCAAGTTTGTACCTATAAAGCAAGGATATTGGCTAATGGTTTAAAAAAACTTTACAAAATTGACTATGAAGAAACCTTTTCCCTAGTTTCCTTGTTTAAATCTCTAAGAACCATATATTACCTAAGAGAATTATATGACTAGGTGATTTGGAAGATGGATGTCCAAAATGAATTCCTTAACAGGAACTTTTAGGAAATGTCTACATGACAAAACTAAAAGGTTTTGTGACACCAGGTCATGCCAAAAGGGTATGCAAGTTTCCTAGATCCATTTATGGATTATTGAACACATACAGATCATGGAACATTCGATTCAATGAATCCATTATAGAATTTGGTTTCATTAATAATGAATGTGATCCATGTGTTTACTTGTAGTTTAATGGGAATGTAGTTGTTATAGTAGTATTGTATATTGACAACATATTTCTTATTGGAAATAAAATTCAAGTCTTGTAGTCAGTCAAGGATTCATTGAACAAGTGCTTCTCCATGAAGGACATAGATGATAATGCCTACATTATAGGGATCAAGAACATTAGTGATAGTTCCAAAAGGCATATTGGACTATATAAAAGTACATACATTGATCAGATATGAAAGGCATTTAGTATGGAAAAATCCATGATGGGATTGGTTCTTGTGTCACTTGGTATACATCTTTCCAAGAAAATGTGTCCCCAGACACGACATTATAAAGATAGGATGAGTATTATTACATAAGCTTCAGTGATAAGATCTATCATGTATTCCATGTTTTGTACCAGACATGACATTTCCTGTGCATTGGTAATGGGTGGAATATATCAAGTAGATCCAGGAGAACAAAAATGGATTGTTGTCAAGACAATCCTTATGTATCTAAGAATAACTAAGGATATGTCCCTAGTGTATGGAGGAGATAAAGTGCTCGTCATCTGATGGTATGTTGATGCTGGTTTTCAGATAGACCAGAATGATCTAAAATCGAAATCATGATATGTTTTATGATTCAATGGATGTGCTGTGATATGGAAGAGTTCAAAGTGGCTATTTATAACTGATACAAAAATGTATTCCCAGTATATAGCGTATTATGATGCATCCAAGGAATAATTCTGATTTATAACATTATATAGTGGCTGTATGATTTTATAAAAACCATATACCTCTATTAGACAACCCAAACATTAATGTTTTGGAGTCCAGCACTCCCAAAAATCAGTGAGGCCTCATGGAGATCTCTTGGGCCTTTACCCAAGTACAATAATAACACATTAAAGTGTTCCAACTCTCGAAATTATGTTCCAAATCTCGATTTTAAAAACAGGCCCTCAAGTAATGACACAAATTTATATTATTTTGGGGTTTTATTCAGATAAAAAACCAGGGTTGTTAAAACCTACCCACCTTAGAAATTCTAATCCCCATGAATCCTTCAAAAACAAACAAAATCATCACCTCAGATAGAAGGGTTGTGATGTCTGATTCATATGGGTGCGTTGCAATCCAAATTCACAATGAACCTCCATGAATTAAATTCAGCACATGAACATTTATCCATTAAAACTCTAGCCAAATTTCATTTTATAAATGAATCATTGAGATAGAGGATACTAAAGACCATTTATATAGAGACATGTATGTGCCATCCTCATATCAGACTTCGGGTTGAAGCTGGTCCCCACGTTATGTCTTTAACCTCAAAAGGATCCAATTTCGAACCACGGTACCTCCACCGTCAGAATTTCCATCACATCACACTCTTAATATTTTTAATGTTCCTCCTTTTTTGTTTTCATTTAACTAGGAAAATATAATTAATTATTAAGTTCTAAATAATGAATCTTTGAAAGAAATGGTTAAATCTTGTTCGGCCAAGAAGAAACCGGATATAGAATCTTTCATGAAAGACATAACTGACCCTTTATACCACAACTATAATATCCTGATGATATTTTTAAAAAATGTTCCTTCTAAACATTTATATTTAAAAAGAGAAAGATAATATATTGAGCAACTCAAGTCTACCATTTAATAGATTATCGGCTTAGATGGTCAACATATAAAAAAGAAAAAAAATTATTCCTTCTCACAATGCAACCTGAGTTTTCAACATGCAGACCCACCAAAGATAACACCTGAACTTCAGTGATGACCCTTGGTTGAAAAATAACGAGATAATTTAAAATTTCAGTCCTTGATAAGGAAAAGAGTATAAACCAGATCCATCCAGCCGTAATCGTAACCATTTAAAAAACTCTAAGCTTGACAACAAGTCTGAGATAACATCATATTCATTTAATTAGATTCCACAAAACTAACCAATTATTCATTAATCCATGTTTCCATGTGAGATGTTGGTTCAAAGCCACGATGTCTACTTCTATTTACTAACAGATCCCAGAGCTACATCCGTCCGATGATCAAGTCAAAGGATATGACTGTGGTCGAAGAGTTTGTCAAGGGAACTCCTACATGGGATGCCAATTCTTACTCATGACTACCCATTACATGAACAAAACCACGCATGAAACATTCAACCAAATTAGATATTTCTTAACAATCCCAACCTATTTGAAAATTTTAGTGCGTTATATTTCTGATTCTCTGTTGGTACATCAAGGAAAATTTCATCAGAGGGGACATGCTCATGACTAAACTAGTGTACAGTAAGAGATTTTACATAGTTTCGAGTCAATCATATCTAATTACTCTAATTAAGAATAACCGAACCACAGAAGTTCAGACTAAAAAAAGAAACATGGATTCACTTGTCAATGCATAACCCTTTCAAAAAATCCTCAATGCCTTCCCCACTTGAGGCATTTTCATGATGACCCTATTTTAACCCACCAAGTACCACCATGGCCAAGAAATTTTTTATCAAAGATTTCATAAGTATCCAAAGAAATTAGAGTCACGTTGTTAGGAAAAAAATGAAACAATAAAAGACATGAAATAATTGAATCTCATAGAAGTCAATGTGAGAATTGGAAAAAAAATGATAACATTAACTCCTAGGTCACTCTACTTTGGTGATAACCTGAGACCACACTTAAAAACTCAAATATCAATGATTTTAACCACTCAATGAGTTCACTACAACATTTTACTATCAATGAGCATCACATACATGAACACATACTAAACAAAGATTATAGAAGAAAATGACACATTTTAGATACTAATCATAGGCTTCACCCCCAATGAATTTGTGACGTCCCAACCTGAGAGCCACTAACTAGTTCCTAGAGCAGGTTGGCCACATGCCATCAAGAACGCCTCCCCATATGCTAGAGGTTTCTGACTAGCAGTGAGGGTATGGTAAGTCAGTATTGGGAAGTCTATGCCCCCTTTTGTCAGAATAAAACACCAAAGGAAGAAAATAATTATAACCAAGTGATTAAGCATATATAAATAATCAAAAAAATACCATGACATATGATAGTCAAAACCAGAACAATACAATACCAAACTAAAAGGTATAGCCTGCTATAACAATTTAAGGGTCAAGTCTGTACAATGAAACCCAATGTGAAGACACACCGACTCCAAAACGGTTCCTGAACCACATCTGGTTCCCTCCCCCATTCTACAATCCCAAATCGAAACCTATCCTAGGGCCTTTCCCTTATCATGTACTACAATAATAATGTTTGCTTGGGTGCCAATCCAGCAGCCCAAATATGGTGTTAGTACAACTCAGTAGGCCACCACCAATAGTGTTTAAAATGATTCCAGTAATAAGATAGTACATGGAGATTAATGAAGAAGTAAATACAATGCATAATTTAAACAGTTATCACATTGTCATTTAATCATTAATCACATTATTGGGCCATGTTAAATTCATGTTTCCCATTTTAATAATAATTAATTATCATTAATCACTTGTTGTAGGTCGTTATTCCTAGCACCCAAAATCTCATTTGCATCACCATTAATTATTATCAGTAGTCATTCGTTGTAGGATGTCATGCCTAGAACAACAAATCACATTGTGTGTATGTAATAATGCATAGCACTCCAAATATAAATCTTGGATTAATATTGGAGAGGAACACCATTAACATGTACCAACATCTAATTGGTCTAGGACGCCATGCCTAGCAGCACAAAATCTCATCAAATTATTTATTCTTTAATTCTCAAGAATTTTCCACATTAATCATTTACTAATATGATGATTAGTTAAACATTTCAAAGTACATTAGTTAATTCAACAGTTAAATAAGCACATAACCCATTAATTAATTCATCAATTAATTAATCAATCAATACCATTCTCATACAATAATTAATTCTTCAAAATCAATTATCCATTTCAAAACCCATCAAGTCATAGTAAATTTTCAAAATTAATTATCTTTAAAGAGAAACATCATTTCATAATTAATTATCCCAAATAATTATCTTAATAAAAACAATTCAATAAATCAATTACAATATCTCAACCCATAACTAAATCTCCAAAATATCAATCATTTTGGGAAACCCCCATTCACATGTTTTTGATTCAATTATCAATAAATCACCAAGGTAAACATACATCAATTCCATTTTCCTAATCACTCCAATTTAGGAAATCATTTATCAAGGGAATCACGAAAATTCATAAACTCATACACATATCATAAATCATGACTATGGGAGTTAGATTTAGACCCCCTACCTCAATTTATTGATGGATGTTTGTCCAACAGAAATCCTCAAAATCTCAGCGGCACAACGTCGTCGATTAAACTCTAGATCTAAAACCCTAAAACCAAAATTAAGATAAAAGGCATCAAGATCATGAAATTAAAGATATAGAACCACAATCCTATATCCAGATCTCAACCCATAGGTTTATATATATAGAAATAGTGTACATCCTCCATAAAAAGATCATGTAAAGTTAGAGGAATGAATGGGAGAAGCAACATAATGAAATCCACTTACAGAGAGGAGAGAGGATCTTCAATCCGGGCTTTCGATCTCGAATAACGGTGTTAGTATCACCTTGTAATCTATCATGAAGGATTTGGTAACACCTAGAATTTTCCAATCCTGAGCCAATGTCAAAATATGGAAGTCCTAGGGGGGGTCAGTTTGTTTTAAAAAGGATTTTCATAGTTTAAAAATTGCACGCATGGTTTCCTAGGAAGAGGCACAGAGTTAGGAAAACCGTGCGCAAACCATGTAGACTCCTCTTCCTTGTTCTTCACGGTGGGAACAATTTGGTCACACTTTTAGGAAAATTTTTCACCAACCATGCAGACTCCTCTATCACATTTCACACGCTTGGCATGGTTTGGTCACATGGTTTGTCAAACCGTGCACAAACCATGGACAATCCACTATCCTTTAGTTACCTTTAAAAATTCACCCAAATGCACTAAAATCCATTACTCAAAATCAAAAGTAGTTAAAATATTCAAAAGGTACCTAAAAACACACCCGATATGACTCCCGAAAAGTATGAGATCTTACAATCTCCCCACCATATAACAGCTCATCCTCATGCTGCACTCCCAAACTTCTCTAGGATTTCAGGCCAAAAAGAGTGGGACATTGGGCCTTCATGTTTGCTTCCCATTCCCATGTTTCCTTATGACCTCCTCCATATTTCCACAATACATGAACTAATAGCGCAAACTTTCCCCGTAACACTTTCTCAATGCAACCCAGTACACGTACCAGATGATCCTCAAAGGGATCATTTGTCTCGAGGTCAACTTCCTCCACATCAATCACATGGGAAGGGTCCGGGTGATACCTCCATAGTTGGGAAATGTGGAAATCATCATGAAATAAACTGTATTTTCATGGTATTTCTAATCATTTTACCACTGGACTGATTTTCTCCAGCACCTCAAAAGGTCCTAAAATCCTTTGTACCAACTTTCCCTTTCTCCGTATCATGTGGTGACCCAATATAGGGGACACCCTAAGGAAAACACCCCCACACTATTTAAACTCAAGGTGTCATCTCTGTCTGTTATCATATGACTTCTACATACACTGAGCTATAGCTATACGCTTACGAATCAACAATACCTACTCTGATGTCTCCTGAACGAGACTCAGTCCAATCAACTCGGACTCACATGCTTCTAACCCACATAGCGGTGATCTAAAATTTCTACATATATTTCCTCGTATTGTTCCATATTTATAGTTTCTTGATAACTGTTTTTATAGGAAAACTCCACTAAATCCAAGTGATTTTTCCAAGAACCACCCAAGTCAAGAACACATGCTCGCAACATATCCTCTAACACCTATATGGTACGCACCAGCTGCCCATATATATGTGGGTTGACGGCCATACTTAATAGAACATGCGTACCATGTTCCTTCTTCAATCCTTTCTTTAAGTGTGAAGTAAAGCATGGATCACGATCTAAAACTATAGTCCATGACACCCCATGCAAACGAACTATCTCACTCATGTACAGTTCTCCCAACTGCAATACTGTAAAGGTTTCTTTGATAGGGAAGAAGTGTTCTACATTTGTTAGATGGTTCAAAATGAACCAAATAGCATCATTCATACAAATAGTCATTGGAATTCCTATGAAAAAATCCATAGTCACATCATCTCACTTCCATTCTAGAATAGGTAATGGCTGCAATAGACTTCCAGGTCATTGATACTCTACATTCACCTGCGGACAGGTGAAACATCTTGTTACGAACCATATTATTTCATTTTCCATGCATGTCTACCAAAACTATCGTTGGAGGTCACGATACATTTTTGTCACCCCACGATGTATTGCCCACCATGAAGCATGAACTTCTTACATGAGTTCTCCTCGCATACTCGTAGGCTCAACAACCAAATTTTTCACATAGTTGGTCTCATCCTTATATATTTTACTGTCTGAAGGTATCTCCCCACCTTCAAGACTTTCCCTCATGACTGAACATTATAGATCCTCAAACAACCTATCCATGATCTATCTCAAGAGTGTAGAATCCACTGCTACACAAACCAAAGTCATCCTCTCCTAACACTCCTAAACTACAACATGCATTTCTTCCATCAATGTCATCAACATACACTCTAAACTCGACTCATTTTCCAACTGAGTATAAGTTCTTATTCTTAAGGAATCAGCCACATTATTTTTTTCCTGGGTGTATATGCGAGTTTGAAATCAAAGGACTGCATATAGTCTATACATATTCGCTGCTGAAGATTTAAGTAGCACTGTTAAAATATGTACTTCAAGATTTTTTGATCCATAAAAACTGTAATCTTTCCACCCAAAAGATAGTGTCACTAAAATATAAGAGCATAAACCACTAATGCAAACTCAAGTTCACGAGTAGGGTAATTATATTCATGTGGCATCAACTACAGAGACCCATAAGCAATGACTTTGTCCCCTTTCATCAACACAACTCTGAGTCTGACCCCAGAAGCGTCACAATACAATGTATACTCCTCATCCGACTCAGGTAATACCAAAATTGGTGTTTAATTCAATCACTTATTCAAATCTTGGAAATAATTCTCACATTCATCTGTCTAAACAAACTTTATTCTTTTCTTTGTCAAGCCAGTTAGCAGTACTCCCAAATCGGAAATGTTTTGGATGAACCTCCTATAAAAACCAGATAATCCCAAAAAGCATAGAATATTAAAAACCTTCTTGGGATACTCCCACGAAATCACTGTCTGCACTTTTTATGGGTCCACTACCACACCTTCTTTCAAGATTATTTGCCCCAAAAAGTGTACCTTGTCAATAAAAAACTGAAATTTAGATAGCTTGGCGTATAGCCGAAGCTCCCTTAGTGTACTCAAGACGATGTCAAGATATTGGGCATGATCATCAATGGACTTAGAGTACAGTAAGATGTAATCCACAAACACCACCAAAAAAAATGATCTATGTATGGATGAAAGATCCTATTCATCAAGGTCGTAAACACTACTGGAGCATTTGTTAACCCAAACGACATTAAAATAAACTCATAAAGTCCATACTTTCTCCTAAAAGCAGTTCTTGGTATATTACGAGTACAAACTCTCACCAGATGATTCTCTAATATCAGATCGATATTTGAGAACACATTAGCCCCCATTAGTTGGTCAAACAGATCATCAATATGCAGAAGAGAACATCATTTTTTCATATCCATTTTGTTCAACATTGGGTAATTGACACATAAGTGTAGGCTCCTTACATCCATCTTTGCAAAAAAAAAAAAGCGATCCTCAATGCGACGTACTTGGAAAGATACACCCTCCATCCTCCAAATCCTCCAACACAGTTTTGAGCTCTGAAATCTCAGTCGGTGCCATTTTTTAAGGTGGAATAGATACCTGCTCAGCCCCTGACATGATCTCAATAGTGAATTCTTCATCTCTCACAGGTGCAACCTTGAAAAGTCTTCAGGAAAGAAATCTTGAAATAGTTCTACTACAGGTGGAAGGAAATCTTTCCTACAACTCCCATCATCAAGAAAAAGACTAGAAACTTGGGCCTTAAGCTCTCCCAGTTGCTAAGTAATTGGCCCACCTCTACCTGTATGGATATCCCATTCTCCATGAAGGACATATTGGTTACCCTCAAGAGATATAATGGTCACTCTCTTATGGTAACAACCTATGTGGGCTCAGTATGAGACTAACCAGTCAATACCCACATTTAGGTCAAATCCAGTTTTATCGAGGACATAGATATCCCAAATGAAATGATACTCTTTGATCTCTACAGATCATATATTGCATAAACAGATATCTCTAGACCATGTTCCCAATGGTGTATCAAAATTCAATACCACGCTTATGGGATCCAGCTCAGGGTTCAATAAATTAATGAAATTTGAAGATATGAAGGAATGAGAGGCACCCGTATCAAACAAAGTAGTAGCTAAAGTTGAAGAAACTAGAATAGTTACTATCACTATCGATGGACCAACTTCACTTTCCACATGTGTAGGTTGTACTAGATGTAACTATCCTACCCTCTACCCTATGGTGTCGTTTAACTTCTCTAAGTAACACCACTCTACTTGTACGGGTGATCATACCCTGAAGCACCACAACCACTTCCTCTACCACCTTTTCCAGAAGAACTCCAGCTTCCAGACCTGTATGCTGTAGAATGACCCCTTCCCACACTCTAACTGTCTACCGCTGCTTCCTGCAGAACCTCTGTAGATGTCCCATCTTGCCACAAAATCGGCACTCTACTGGTGGTCGAGGACAATGTGTACGATAATTTCTCTACCTACTGCACTGGTGGAAAAGCACATGAGAAAGATCTGTATTAACTATACCTATCGATTTTCTACCTTTCTTTCCTATGTCATGACTAAGATACATGTGACGACGCTTCTAGCTCTCAGAAGGCACACTACTTGATTGTATAGCTACCTTTCTAGTACTGGAAGCCTCCTTCAGGTTCCCCTGTGAAATGAGAGCCTGATTAACCAGTTATGAAAATTTCTTCAACATAAAGATATTTACCTGGGAAATAATTTCACACTTAAGTCCGTACTGAAATATTTTTGACGAAGATGCCTCATCTTCCTCTAAATTTATAGCAAAATGCTGCAAATTCGTGAAGCATTCAGCATACTCCATTACTGACATTCTTCCATGTGTCAGATGCATAAACTCTAAAGCCTTCTCATACCTCCTCATGTCTAGATAGAAGTGTTCCATGAACTTCTCCAAAAATTCCTTCCCTAACATCTTGTCAGTCTATCCATATCATACATAAATATCCCACCATCGCATTGCGGAACCCCACAACATATAAGAAGCCAACTTGACCCTCCTCCCAGTAGGTGTATTCAAAGGGTCAAGTATCATCTCTATAGATTCAATCCAGAATTCAGATCACTCAAATCCACCTTGTCTAGTAAAAGTAGGAGGGTGCTACAGCTGAAACTCCCTCATCAAACAAGACATGATTTTCTGAACCTGCCATAGGTTTTTCTCCTTGAATTGAATGAAACGAGTAAAGTTCTCTTGGAACTGTTCTCCTTCTTCCTCAGCTTTCACTAAGGGTTCCTCAAGCTCCCTGTCTGGAAGTTCATTCCAGGCTATACCCCTCGGTCTTTCCCTCCAAAAGTGTCTTCGAGGCATATCTCTACAAATACAAACACACGTCTTTGGACTCATTACACAAGCTTATAAAATTTTTGTAATAGGATAAACTAACACAATAAGATTCAACAAGTCTTTTCCCCCCTTTTTCACTCCACACTATCAACACTGAGGCATTACCACTAACCTTAACTATCTTACTCATAGGTCTTGGTTAACAAGGTTATATTCATTCTCATTAATTAATTAATCCATTAATTGACCACATTATCCCAAATAAATTAATTCAAGATTAATCAATTTCTCATACTCATTTCATAAATCAAGCTTCACATTAGACACCAATTTTTTCTCATTTTGAATCATTATTTCATTCTCACAATAAATAAAAAATCATTCATGTTCAAAAACATACCCATTACCTGTTTTCCCATGAGTTCATAGAATGATGCATGTTACAACAACCCCGAGTGCTTAGAATGATGCATGCAGACTCAAATATTGTTCCTCTTTAGGTTACAATTAAGGATGAAAGAATTTTCAAAACAAATATCACATAAAAACACATTTGTGTCACCAGAGGTGAAATAACATACAACTTCAACAAAAAACAACGATCAAAACAATCCCACCCCGAGTACTCAGATTTTCCCCATACATGGGGTTGCAACTCCCATGCACGAGCTCATTACTAAGCATCAAAAAGTCCTATTCTCCATTCTACCATTCCCAAAATAGTAATATAAAATAAGAATAATGAAAAGAAAACTCCATGGACACCACTATGTGATGTCCCAACCTAGGATCCACTGAAATGTGCCTGGAGCTGGTTGGCCAATATCCCTCAAGCACTCCTCCCCGTATGCCAGAGGGTGATGACTAGCATTGAGGGTCTGGTATGCCAGTATTAGGGAGATTATAACATATTTTTTCAGAATAAAACACTAGTAGAAGAAAATAAAAATAACCAAGTGGAGAAGAAAATATAAATAACCAAAACAAATCCCAATACATATGATAGTGAAAACCTGAAAAATGCAAAACACAACTGAAAGGTAAAGAATTATATGATAATGCAAGTTCCAAGTGACTAAAATGAAACCCAAAGTAATGAAAAAAATGACACTAAATCAGATCCTGAACCACATTTGGTTCCCTCTCCCATGCTCCAATCCCAAACTGCAACCTATCCGAGGGACTTTCCTTTATCATGTCCTGCAATAACAATGTCTGCTTGGGTGCTGATCAGGCAGAGCGAATAGGGTGTGAGTATAACTCAGTAGGCCACAAAAAATGGTGTCTAAAACGAGTCTAGTCAAAATACAATGCATGCAGTTTAATGAAGAATTAAATACAATGCATAATTTAAATAGTTATCACATTGTTATTTAATCTTTAATCATAACATTGTGCCAAGTTCAATTCATGTTTCCCATTTGAATGATCATTCATTATCATTGATCATTTGGGGTAGGTATTTATGCCTGGAACCCCAAATATAATTTCAATAATAATTCATTATTATCATTAATCATTCGATGAAGGAAATCATTCCTAGAAACACAAATCTCTCTGAGTGTAGATCATCCTGCATGGCACTCCAAAATCTCAAGCTTGGATAACTATTAGGGAGGAACACCATGTCAATGTCCCAACTTCTAATTGGTTTTGGAAACCATGACAACACCAAAAAAATATCATCTATTTATTTATTCTATAATTCTCAAGAATTTTCCACATTAATCATTTACTAATCGGATGATTAGTTAAAAATTTTAAAGTCCATTAGTTAATTCAACAGTTAACTAAGCACATAACCCATTAATTAATTTATCAATCAATACCACTCTCATTCCATAATTAATTATTCAAAAATAATTATTCATTTCAAAACCCATCAAGTCATAATTAATTCTCACAAATAATTATCTTTAAAGGAAAAAATCATTTAATATGTAATTATCCCAATTAATTATCTTAATAAAAACAATTCTATAACTCAAATACATGATCTTAATCAATAATTAAATCTCAAAAATGTCAATCAATTTGGGAAAAACCCCATTCCCTTTTTAGTGATTCAATTATCAATAAATCACCAAGGTAAACACACATCAATTCCACTTTCCTAATTACTAAAATTGAGGAAATAATTTATTAAGGGAATCATGAAAATTCATAAAATCTTAACCATATCACAAATAATGACTATGGGTGTTATATTTAGACCACCTACCTTAGTTTATTGATGGAAGTTTTCCCAATAGAAATCCCCAAAATCCAAGCGGCACGGCGTCGTCGATAAAACCCTGGATCTAAAAACCTAAAACCAAAATTAAGATCAAATACCTCAAGGTATTAAAATTATAGATCTAGATCCAAAATCCTAGATATATATCTCAACCCAATGGTTTAGATATATGGAAAATATGTGGATAATTAATGAAATTATCATGAAATGATAGTGGAATTAATGTAAGAAGCATCGAGATGAAATCTACTTACCCAGAGGAGAGTAGATCTTTAATATGAGCTTTCGATCTCAAACAACGATGTTCATATCATCTTGAAATCCCTCTGGAAGGCTATGGGAACACCTATAATTTTTCAATCCTAATCCATGGTCAAAATATAGAAGTCTCAGGGGGGTGGTCAGGTGCTTTTAAAATAGATTTTCATATATTAAAAACCCCGTGTACAGTTTCTTGGGTAGATGCCCATGATAATAAAAATCGTGCAAAAACTGGGCAAAATCCACTGCTCAGTTCTACATGGTTGGAATAGTTTCGTCGCATGGTTAAGAAAACCATGCACTAACCGTGTAGACTCCTTTGTCCCATTTCGCACTCTTGTCATGGTTTAGTTGGACTGTTTGTCAAACTGTGTGCAAACTGTGCACATCCCATTGTCCTTTAGTTTTCCTTAAAAATTCACCCAAACACACCCCAATCCACTACTCCAAATCAAAAGAACATAAAAGCTTTAAAAAGTACCTGAAAATGGGACAGAGATGACAATAGAAAATATTGGGATCTTACAACATTCAATTATCATATGGACTGTGTATGAGATTTAGCCCCATGTGATATTGCCCATATGAATGTAAGACAAATGTCGACATCCTATTATTCCCAATGAAAAAATAATTAGTCAAGATACCTATGAATAAGCCGACCATTCCCATGGCATGAATAACCTTTGGAAACCAAAAATTACTTAGTGCTCACACACATAATGAAGGCCATGTAAAGAATAACCACTGATATAAACAAGTGCGTATTATAGAAACTAGGAGTCCTATAGGACGAAATGACAATATAATGGTACCATATGTTAGAAAACTAATAGAATTAGTATGGTAGTTAAAATGTAAGGCTACTACCTACCACAAGCTAGACCATTACAGAAGATAATGTCAACCCCATCACTAGGAAATGCTAACACAAATCTCTAGGATAAAGATCCTTCCATCTATGGCATTAAAAAAAAAGAAAAATTCCTACAGAAAACACTAATGCTTATATCCCAAGGAAACTCAAAGGGGTGTTTAAACTATACTTACATGGAGGATTGGGATAATTAAATCACTTAATGTTTCATTTTATATAATATAAATAGAAAATCATTTAACCTTTTAAACATTTCATGTTTAGATTAAAAAAATACAACACTACCCCGAGGGAAAAACATGAAAGGTATTTCAAACCAGCATTTCAACCATTATTATTCTACAAAATCCCATCATAATTAGGCTAATAAATTTAACCTATCTTCTATTAAAACCAAATATTTATTTAAAAATCCTCACTCAAGAGAAACTAGATTAGATTAATAGGACTTTAATTAATTAATGGGGAGGTAGTCAATAACATATCCACCAAAATGTTGGCACCTTTATTAACCAAAAGTATATTTCATAACTCACCCCCGTGGGGTTTGGTACTAGGAGTTTAAAAGAAAATGTGAAATATTAGGGTCTATCCATCCATTTAGGGTTG
This sequence comes from Viscum album, assembly GCA_963277665.1. Taxonomy (NCBI): domain Eukaryota; kingdom Viridiplantae; phylum Streptophyta; class Magnoliopsida; order Santalales; family Viscaceae; genus Viscum; species Viscum album. Next base: position 1,355,964,509 of record OY728160.1, on the reverse strand, counting down.
AAAAAAAGCAGCACAAATATTTTTAAACATTTATCTTTTTTAAATAACCTTTAGTGGTTTCATTTTTTTACAACATGCCCCAATTGACCAACTAGGGCCCAGTTGTTCATGTGGGAATTATCCATATGGGTCATTAAGCCCATATAAAAGAAGTTACAACCCTTATAAATGAATCCAAACCTTTATGGTTACAATTTAACAACAATTATATTTAAAACATCTTTTATTTTTAAGGTCCGACAACAGGTGTTTGGGTTTGATGGGTTAAAAACACATGTTTTAAAGCACCCATACACCATATAAGTTGATAGTGGTTCCCATAAAACCACAACCATTTTATTTAGGATAAAAGAAAATTTTAATGGATTAAATTTTTACACACTGATCTTTATGTGTATTCAGCACATTAACAATGGTTTTCTTATATGGGTAGTAATATTCCAACTTATAAGGTAACCATACAACTTAGGAGTTTGATGTTTACTTCCATTTTGTCTCAACAAGAAAATTTATTCCAAGGGTAAACATCACTGAATTATGGAAATTTAATCAATAACACTAAATAAATCATCTTAAAATGGTTTGAAATCAAACATTCCCAAGTAATCACAAGTATTCAGGCATGGAAAAGAATTGGAAGACAGTTGGATCAAAAGGCACATCAAAATTTTTGAGCAACGTAACCATGCATACTACATGACCTAGAATATTCATGGTATGTGAATTACTATGTTCTTATTATGACACATGCAATGATACTTCCTTTATACACTAGTCCAAGGGAAAATCAAATAAATCTTATAAATAAATAATCATTGTAAATTACGCTAATAACTCGAGGTGAAATGAGACCAAAAATAACATTGAATAGTATGAAAAACAATCCAAACACTAGACACATGGTCATTTCCATGTGGGATGGGTGATCAGTCATAGACACAACTATTTAACAAGAACTAAAACATTACTAGTATCTTGTATACTATCCCACAATAGTAAGACATGAGAAAAAAATAAAGGATCTGATATCTCTTTGTAATGTCCTAGCCTGAAAGACAACTAATATGGTCAACAGACTAGTGGGTCACATGGATTCATGTTTGTCTCCCCCTACACTACAGGTGGCTAACTAGCATTGAGGGTTTGATGATTTAACAATGGCGAGACTATAAACTTATATTATAGTTGTATTGTGGTTTAATCAGAACTAAATAGAAAATAATAGATGAAGAAGTAAATATAGAAAGGACAATATACTAAGATAATATAATGACTAAATAAATGTAAAATATCCAATGCCAATTCCATATAATGACGCATGTAATGTTAGGTGTTATTATAAGGTACAAGTAATGAAATATTAAAAAATAATGAAAAACCTAATGATCCACTCCTTGAGAATCCTAAAAATGAGCCTAGCCTTAGGCCCCCTAGATTTCATTTAGACAAAAAATCACAAGAAATGAATCTAAAGACCTGCAAGAAAGAAGATCAAATCATGTGACAAACTGTGTCCGATCAAGGTATGAGATACAAATATCAGTATTCTGGCACCCACAGTGTCTAGCCCAATCCATTTCATGAAATAAATAAATAAATAGATTATAATGTTCCATACAGTGGAAATATAGAGTGATAAAAAATATATATAATAAAAACTTGGTCCGGGTTCCTAACCGGACACCTGTCCCACACCACCTGCTTCAGCCTATGATGGGAATTAGAAACGAGGTACCTATGCAAGTATAATATGTATACAATGGAAAAAAGTAAACTAGGAAACCAAGAAGGAATATCCCATATATTATGCTTCACCTTGGGATCCAATTCAAATGTCTACATACAAGTGTTCTAGTAAATCATGGGAGGATCATCACAAGTGCATAATAAATATCAATAATAATAAAGGATGCATATTATATAAAAAAAATCAATCAATTAATCAAGTACATAAAATCTTGTCGTGGAGTCCCAAGCCCATCCAAGAAGATCTAAAATGATCCCATGTATCTCTATGGGAACATCCAATATAATCCAATACCAACGAGTTCATCCAAGGTGACCCAAAGGAATCACAAATATCAATTGAGTTATGGTAACTCAATGTATATCCTAGGTATCACACATAGGGGATCAATTATTATCCAAAGAGTAGTGTATCCATATTGTTAATGGGCCCGTCCATGGTTTCTTACCTAGGGAATTTGTATCACTATGGAGGATAATACACTACCTAGGAATCCCTTACCTAAAAATCCAAGGAATCTCACCCTTCATGTTGACTCATAACCAACCAAGCACAGAATGTCTCTCCAGGAATCCTTAATAGGAAACCCATGTTCTCTCCCGACCTATATCATGTAAGTCAGAACAAGAAATGTACAAATTGAGGAAAATAATTTATAATTGCAAGCCATTAAATAACCATCTTATGTAAAAATATATCAAACTATATAAGTATCACAATTGATTTTGAAAGTAAATAAGGCATTAGGAATAGGCATAAGAAATGATATACAAGTAAGGGAACATCAAATAAGATTTCCTTTAATCATATATCATGAATGTAATTTCAATCATTCAATCTGACATTCTTATCCATGATTGAAATTAAACTCCAGCCATCCAACCAATGTGCATAAAAATTACATATAAATAATGTGACATCTAAGATGAGGAATAAATCATAAGAATTCAAATATATGTTGAGAGGAATGAAGATCAATCCATCCAAATATGGAATATGGGCAATAAAAATAGATACTAAGATAATGCATAGTCACAGAACTACAAGGCATAACATATATCATTTTTCAATTAAAGAATACACACCTCATTGAGATATTTTATTAGAAAACATGAAATTGTTCTCAGAAATTAATTTATCGTATTTAAGTATTTATTTATGAAGCATAATTCAACATAAATAAAATGCACGGAAAGTGCATAAAAAGTCCATTAATTCATTCTTTAATTTAAAGGGAAAGGGGAAGTGATCATACTAAAAAAATTAGACCATGAAAAACACTTTAGAACTTATTAATTTTATCATTGACTACATGGAGTTTTATCCTACCTGCCTCTGAAAATATGCACCATCACACGTATATAAGGAAACCTAGATCCTATGCACATATTCACATGACCATGAATAAGTGAAAGGGGATCGTTATATACATCCTCATATGTGTATATACATGTTAACACTTATGTATGAATGAATTTATCTATATATATTAATAAGTAAACCTAGACCCATAAATTTGTACTAACATTCAGGGGTTAATATACATTTAACATGGGAACATATATATACATACTTACCTATGTATATGCTGAAAAGTCACCTTTGACTCTGGCAACTCAAAACCATGTGGAAAGGTCCAACACAAATAAAGAATATTACTAGGAACCATATAACTATTATAGCCCCAAATAAAATTTAGAAATAATGATGAATGAAGGGAAAATTTCCTCAAAATAAATGGAGGTGAGCCAAAATGTTTCAAACCACCTCACCTTTGATGATAGATTCTTGGATACATACAAGGCCTATCCAAGAGACCCTTTGCATAACCTAACATAGATGGAAAACACCAATAACCAGTTAACCCCAACCATAGGGTTTGATCGAACTCAAATCAAGCAACGATGATAAGAAAAAATAGTAGACCAATGGAGGAGAAGGGAGCTAGGGGTATTACATAAATAGATCAGAAGAGAAACTGAGAGAAATATAGTTGATAAAAATCACATAAGGAGTCGCCGAGGAGGGGGTTTGCGTCATGAACCATGGGCTACAGGGTGGGGTTGCGTTGCAAAAATAGGAGGTGTAAAAGGGACCCCCTTTGGTTTCTATAAATACAACCTTAATAACAACAATAACATTAATAACAATAATAATAATAATAATAGTATTATTATTATTATTATCATTATAAAAATATTAATTTATTTATTTATGTTCCTTTTATTCTCATTTAACTAATTTTAATTTTAATTTTTATTTTATTTTATTTTTAAAAAAGGGAAACTATGAATGGCTAGGAAAACATGGTTTGGAAATGTGTGCACCGACCATGAAACCTTTAGTGAGAACCTAAGGCGCCCCGGATGGGCTGGCTGCATGGTTTGGAAAATGGTGCACCAACCATGTGGTGAATTATGTTGAGGTACTTCCCATATTCCACTAACCGTGTGTGCTAACTTCGTAGTTTGGTAAACCATGCACATATCAGGTGACACATTCTATTTCCCTTAAAAGGGCATCACAATTAGATGCATAGGGCCACACATGTTCAGAGAAACCGTACACCTTTTTCAGACCACCAAATCCTTAACGATACAGAGTCCAACACTCCAAAAATGCAAGAAGACCTTTGAGATCACTATACGACCATTACCCAAGTACAATAAATATTCATTAAAGTGTTACAACTCTAAAAATTATGTTTTGAATCTCATTTTTAAAAACAAAAAATTTAGTAATGCTAAAATTGAAATTCTTTTATATTTTCATCTGTTTCACGAACATAGGTTGTTACACATCCTATGATCCAACCTAAAGAATGTATTTGTGATGCTAATGTTCATCATGGTGTGTTTCAAGTGATCAATAGGAGTTCCCAATGAAAACTTGCATCTCATTAGTGTAATCAATTTCCTATTCAGATATAAGGTCAAATGTACCTTCACCTAGTTAAGAAACCTCCATATGGTCAGATTGAGGCCTTTTCATGGTAGTAAATGCCCAATTTTCTTTCGTAGATTATATTTCATATAAATATATTTAAATATATTTTTATATACTTATATATATATTTATATATTTATATATTTATGTATATTTATATCATTATATTATATATATAAATATAAATATAATAATTATACATATTATTTGAATATATTTATTTTAATTTCATAATTATTTGGAAATATATTTATATATTAATTATAATAATTACAAATATATATATTTAATGAGTAGTAAAATACTATTATAATTATGTAATTAAATATGTATATATTTATTATTATATAAATACAAATAAATATAAATATAATAAATATATTTATCATTTAAAAATATTTAATATAATTTTATAATATTTTAAATATATATATATATATATTATAAATTCATAAATACTTTTTTTAAAAACATCTATATATTTATAATTTTATAATTATTTATTTAAAATATAAAATTATTAAAAAATTCATTTAAGTAGATTAATTATATATATTTAAATCATATTTTAAATGATAAAAATTAATAAAAAAATGAATAAATATTATTCATATAATTTATAGACATGTTAAAAATATTAAATATATAGTAAATAAATATATGTGTAAATAAATATGAAAAATTAATTAAATATTTTTTAGCATTATTATTGAATATATAAATATAAGTTAAAAAATAAAATTAAATAAATTAAAAAATATTAAAATTTGAATTGGTAACATTTACAAATACATATACATGAGACATACATACATATGTGCACATACACATCAACACACACACACACACATATACATACACACATACATGTATATACATATATACAATTATACATGCACATATGCTTTAAATTATTTAATATAAATATAAATATATATATTTAAAAATATATAATAATTTATATATTATATAATTGTATAAATAATATATTAATATATTTTGTTTATTTTTAATAGGTATGGGGAAACACACCCCATATTCATTTCTTATAAATAGTTATGTAAATCATATTTATATATTATATTACTATATATGTACGTAGTTTAATATCAATTTTCTTTTAAAATATTTAAATATTAATAAAATAAATCACTATGACCTTTATCATTGATATAAAAAAGTGCTAATAAAGGAAGTACTTTTCATCCCTAGAAAAATCAACTGATAAATGGGGTACTTTTATTAGTGTTATAAAGAAACATTGAGAAACTATACCCTATTATCAGTGTTTTTAGAGATAATAAATGTCAACTTTATCATCACTTTTTAGGAGGATTGATAATAGTCCCCCATTTATCAATACTTTTTATATTGTGCTGTTATAGGTCAGTATTGGATAATGTGCGGAATGTGGTAGTGATATTTGGGAGTGATCAATTGGCCATGGATAGCATGACCCTCATTTAAGATGGAAAATCTATGGATGATGAGGATGACACTCATGTGATATGGGAACAAGTGGGGATCAATTTTTTTCATTAGTTCTCAAGTATTATCAGGGTGATCATATATACTCATCACATGTGATAATTTATGTTGTGTTTTTTATGGAGGTACAACCATTGTGTTGGTAGAGTCCTTCGTGTAATGAGGCGAATCGTTAGACAATCGAGGTAGAACTTGAGTGTTTATATGTAGATGGAATATGTTTTATCTCATTATTGGGTGAATAAAATAATAGAGGTTTAGATATTGTATTGGATGTAATCTATACCTTCATATCAAAACCCAAATGAATTTAATGATATCTAGGCATCAGTAGGATCAATGATACAAAAAATTATCAAGTATGGGAATGATGTATCATTTATTTGGTTATGGATCCTCTATGGAATTACCTGGGATGATGGGTTTCAAATTTATTTTGTTGTTTGAATAATATCATGATGGCTTCAAGAGTCAAGGAATCGAGATCGAGTGATGTGATAATGTGTCTGTAGGTGTGACTGAGTGTTTTTTACAACTTTTAGACAAAGGAGAACAATGTAGTGTTTTTTTCTTATAATTAGGTGTGGTGAGATGGAAACAAACCTGAGTGCGTTTAATCATTGTAGGAAATATGTCTCAGTAGTCAATTCTGATTGTGGGGAGGACCGTGGCTTAGAATCATCCATTATAAGAATAATGTTATGGATGATTGTTCCATAATACTAGAGATGAATTATTTATTGACTGCATAGAATTTAAAGATAGATAGATCTTATTGCATTTTATCACTATATTGGTGATGGTGAGGATTGCGTAGCTTTGTTTTTAAAGAATATTGCACCATGTGTTTGGAGTTTCACCCCAGAAGATCATTTAGAATTATAGAGTAGAAAAAATTGAACTGATTCTTAAATGATTACCATGATTGGTGATGATTAATTGTTGTAGTGTGTATGATACTTCTTTAGGATGATAAGTACTATGGTGGGGATATTTTAAAACCCCATTCCCTTTATGAGTTATACAATTTAGGAAAAATTGAATTTTTTAATTTTGGTGAGGGGTTCATTTCATAGAATTGGAATTCTGATTGGAATTCCATGAGTTAAAACATTCAAATAAGATTATTTTGTAATAAAATTGGTTATAGGAAAGTGTATCGTGTTTTCAGGTGACCATCTGAGTAATGTTTTATTGACATACAATTTAAATATAATTCATGTGAACCACTAAGGAGAGTAAAATTCATTGGAGGACCTCATAGTGTAGGGGATCGTTCTTCGGTGGGTGTGGATCCTAGGAGAGGCACCTATCAAAATGTGTAGCCTGAAAGAACCGTGATAGATCCAATGGAACCAATAAACCCCAATGTAAACTCCACTGCTTCATCATTCTTAAATGCAGTTCCTTGGAGGACTTCATGTCTGTAGTGGTGATAAATGTGGATGCTCTTTATGGTGTGTTGTGTGTTGGGCCTTCAGAGCTCCATGATTGAGATTCTTAATGTCTTTTTGGTTTCCACCATGATTCCACATTCCTTTATTTATTTATAAAAATTCAAATACCCTTATTATTCCTTTTGGAATTTAAACCTCTTCCCCTCCTCCTCATCACTACTCCCATATGAACAACTATACACGGAGGTCCACTTCCCTCATTATTATTCATCCCCTTCGATTTGGGGTGGATTCATGGAGATTTAGATAAATATGAAGTATGTATTATTACAAATTCTCCATAATTAATTATTTCAAATTGTTTCCCTCTGATTTAGGGCCACATAGTTAGGGTTTTTGTGTTAATTCTATTATATCATGGTGGAATCAAGTGTGAATGATGGGGATATTTCTTGAAATGGGTATTGGATATCCTGTATTAATTATTTCACATTGTCATGTTCCATTTTTTAAGGAACATCTCCAAAAGAAATTATTTATGGTTTTTGATTAAATTAAATTAAATGTAAAATCAAATGAATGTTAGATATTAGGTATTTTCCTAGAATTATGATTGGAATATGTTATGGGCCTACTGTGGGTGGTTGGTTAAAGTTTCATTTTGATAAGTATGCAATGTGAGTTATTATAAATTTATTTATATTTGAATTAAATTGATAATTTTTCATAGTATGTGATAATTGAATATAATGGAATGAAATTAGTTCTCAAGATGTTGATATGATCTTGGATAAGCATCAACATCTATTGTTATGTATTTTTATAAACATAATTACTCTACAAATCAGTTAGGTTTACAATTGAACATCTTATAGTATATGTTTTTGGATTGTCAAACACGTGATATATAGTATTTTCATTGGATGATAATGAACTCTTATATTAAATAAATTGATTAAAATTAAATAAAAATGTATTTGGATCATGTGAAAGTATCAAGGGCCATGTTGGACCATAAGACACTAGTTGAACCCTCAACTACAAATGGATAAGGGAGAGGATTTAAAGGCGTTACTTATGATATGATAAACATAAGGGTTTAAATATTAAATTGAGGGATGTATTGACAAATAGTATATGTTCCATTGGTGTTTCCTTGTAGAGAAATGAATTGTATTGAGGATTATTTTGGATGATTTATTGGGTAGAGCTTGAGTTACCATAGATATTTTGAGATGGTTATGATTAGAATGGGGTGAGAGTTCCTCCCCCATGAGATGTGAGCATATGGGTGGGAATACCCTTGATTGATTAATGATTTGTTCAGTGAGTGGATCAAATTAATATAAATTGAGGTGTGGTATGGGGCATTATTCCATCTCTTGGACAGATTCCAGTAGGGTTTTTCCTATTAGGATAATGAGGCCTCAATATGATTACAATGACATTGAGGGATACTATAAAATTTTATAGATAGTACTGATCATAAAATATAATAATATTATAGAGGATCCCATGTGGGGAGTTAGTATTATGATGAGACCTAGGTGACCAAATTGTTTTCACAAGAGTGATATTGATCCTAGACAGGGTGTATGTGGAAATAAATATTGGAAATTACATGTTTAAGCTTAGAAACCTATTCATTGACATGATCCTATTATAAACATGATGATTATAGTTTATACACATGATAGTAGAACATTATATAGGTTATATGGATTATAATTTAAGAAAAACCCTAGTGGGATGTACTAGATGAGATAATTCAGGTGGGACACTCCTCCCACCGATATGTATTTAGATACATGTGGTTCCATAGAAGTGTCGGGTGTTATATGTAGCCTTATCTTCCTCATACTCTTTACCCATATGTTATAATCTAATTATAGAAGCATGAACCTATGTTTTTGTGTGTGTTGATTTATCAACATATTTGTAGAATCTATTTGATAATTATTAGGTATAGGGTGGAATAACCAGAGGAGGATTTAAAAGAATCAAAATAGGTAGTTAAATGCCATTTGATTTGAGGTAAGTTACTACCCTGACATAATTTTTTTTCCATAGAATGGGAATTGAATTTTTTAGTGATTAAATGTTGGTTGATAGGGAATTGGAAGGTTGTGGTCTCGAGGATATGTTGGGTTTTATCTATACCCTGTTGCATAATGTTTTTGAATGGGGATTCTTTCTATGAATTATTATTATACTCTTCTTATTTTAATAAATAACAATTAATTGTGTGAATTAATTTTAAGTTGTTATAATTAATTTAGATGGTTGTTTCATTGAGTTATAAATAATTGATGCAGTTGATGGATGGGATGTGATTTGATGATCTTTGTTGATGGAGATAGAGAATCATATAAGGGTATGACTCTATATTTTAATACCAAACCATAATATAGTGGTCTCAATTTTAATATACGACCCCAATAGATCCTTGGTTCTAACCTAAATCCCTAATAACTTCCTTACTTTCATAGGGTTTGTGGTGTTTTTATCCTATGTGTAAAAAGGGAGGTGGGGACATGCATTTTGTTTTAAGAGGCAACATAATGTAGTAGGGAGGGGATGTTAAATGCATGATATTTCTCTCTCATGTAGGATACGGGGTCATGGTTATGGTGCACATATTTTGTAGAAACATGTGGTGGATTCCGTGTCAATATTGGAACAGGAAATAAAGAAGTGATGTGATAGATTGAGGCACATTAAGAGTGCTCCCAGTTTAGTGAATGGTTTTATAAATATAACTTAGGAATCATCCCATTCCCCTTAGGTGGTTTCTATTATTAACCTTTTATATGTTTTCTAATGTATTATATTTATGGTATGTTTGTGTAAGAGTTTTTGGGTGACTTGGATGGGAACTTTAAGTGATTTTCCTTATGTGAGTCAAGGGTTGGCAGTTAGTGATAATCTTATCTTGTTCCTTTGTTGTTAAAAGATTATTAACATGAGAAAAATGGCATGGTTTCATATATGTAATTCTTGATCAAAATTATAATTTGGAATCTAAGAGTTTTTCGACCATGGGGTTATGGCTCTAAAAACCCAAGTAGGTATTGTGTTGGAAATGTGATTATCACCTAGGGTGATGTCTTACATTGAGCATATGGGCTATTATTGAGTTAGTTGTATGCTATTTAGAGATGAATGGGAATGTTATGATAAAGAAATGTTAAATAAAATGTGTCTAATTTTTTTCAAGGGTGACTGGTATAGACTATTGTTATTTGGATTGGTCTCCGATACCTTGTTTTTTGGACACATAGTTACAAATTTCCATGCCCTTTTATGAAGTGGAAAGATATTGAGTGAATGAGAGATTTAGGGATGACCATAATCTTAAATCAGTTTATGGGATTTGTATGAAATCCTTCAGTATTACTTGTTGATATAAACTCACATGTTGATCATGATAATTACCAGACTATCCTGGAGGATGGTCCTAGAGTACAAATAGTTCCCAAGATATCATTACACTAGTGCGATGGGTAATTTTTTGGGAATCTAATCCATGATGAGTGAGGTCGAGCATTATGAATTTTCCTAGGTGTACAATTTCTATTATGGTGGTAGGTTATTGAGTATGTTGGGATTTGGATGAACCAATTCCAAGGGAGATATCCCATTCACCATGACTATGATGATTCTATGTTATGATTATGATAAGCATGATAACACATTCACATATTTTTATTGTATAGTTAATTATGATAAAGAATTCACAAGTATTTTGTTTCTATTGGTAGACTTTCCACCTTATGTAGTGTTGTTTGTGATGCATTGTTCACCCTATTATGGTGATATTATTATGATGACACATCATTCACCAGGTGATATATCATTCAACCTTATAGTAACTATGGTGTTATGTCATTCACCATGGTATATATCATTCACTGACATGGTTTTTATTTATATGATGATACAAAAAATCACCAAATGATACATCATTCTCCATTATAATAATTATGGTGAAACATAATTTACCTTAAGATGTTTCATTTTTCATAGCAGTTCATATGGTGATTATAATTTCACATACCAACACAAAATTCCTCCTTGGTTTGATTATGACAATACATCATTCAAAATTAAATACAATATCCACCCCGTCAATTGAAATGGGGACACACCAAAAACCTAGAGACACCTAATTTTACAAATTTTGCACATGATACTATGTCTTCCACATAGAGATACATCATTATCCCTATAGGTTTATTTTATGATATATAATTTTTCAAATTTATGGTTGTAGGTAATACATTTTAATATGGTGATACATATTTTTTCATGTTGATGGTTGTATTAGTGAAATATCATTCACATGGAGATGCATAATTCATTGTGTTGTCATTGTAATGTTAATACATCATTAAACAAGTGGTGTATCTTCCACCCTTGATGATGAGTATGATGATATCACATTCACCTTAGATATTATTTAGAAGCATAAAATTATAATTTACTTATATATATTTGGTATGTCATTGACCCCTATATTATGATATAGTTATAGATATTTCACTATGACTACATGAATGAGTGATGATAGATCATTCACAGTCATGTTGTGTTCATATTATGAGAAAAGTTTCCCATTATAACACTCAATAAATTAGGTATCATTAAAATATTATGGTGGACTATTTAGTGTGAACAATGAGATATGTGTATACATGTTATGTTTATAAAATTCATTTCATTAAGAACATTTCTTCATATAGATGTTAGTTTTTATTAGTGACACAATTAGTGGTTCATTACAAATTTTTACATTCACACCGTACATGAGGTCTTTAGTATGCATACATTCCTATTGTGGAACAAGAATTTTTGGGAACTATCTCAAGTGAAAATTGATGATCTTTGAGAGCTTAGCATACTTGTAGAGTTGGGATTGAGTTGACATAAGGTAAAATGTAGTTTATTATATCTATTTTTTCTATATAATAGATGTATTGTATATGATTCATTAATGGGGGTAGTCTTACATTGATTTATGATTTTATTCATATAATGTTTAAAAAATTAGGGAATAATAAAAAAGGGAAGATAAAATCAACACACAATAATTTATATGGTTTGGAAAGAACACGCTACATGCACAGAGAGGAGTGAAAAATCCAAAATCTCAATGGGAGTGATACAATTATTTATATACTACAACCCACACCAACATTCCAATTTCCATGTAAAAATTTAACTATAGTGAAATAGCCTGAAATGATTTTTTGTCTATAAAATGCCTTCAATGTGAAATAAATTTAGTCCATATCAGGCTTTAAATATCTCAATATTCTCCAACTATAAGAATGATTCCTTGGATATTATTCTCAAGCATCCTTTACTATCTAGTATTAGAATGTTTATCCCCTCTCTCTATTAACTTCTTTGATGTCCAATCGAGTCTTAAGAAAGCCTTAGTTACCTGGTTACCATCAACTTTTTCATCGTATTAGATAGATTCCATCAATATTCCGAACATATAATGTTATATCCATTAATATTATATTGATGAAATTCATTTTTAGCTCTTTGTGATTTGAAAAGAAATGGAATGTTATATCCTTTGAGAAATTTATCCCAATATGTCTATAAAATTACTTAATATTCTTTCATTTTTTCATTTATAACTCCATTAACAAGCTCATTTTTCTTATGATCTCGTTGATTTCTTTAGAAACCACCCAATATTCAACTTTTATAGTAAAAAATTCCATAATAAATTGTACTTTTAATTCCCAAATAACATTAATTCCACCACATTTATAAATATATCGTGTAATAATATCTTGAATATAAACATCACCACATAAATCTACATCAACATATCCTAGTAAATGAATATAAATTTAAATTACATTCAAGAGGAATTTAAAATGTTTTTTTATAATATTTTAATTCCTCCTGAGAACTTCTTTATAGAGGTAGTTTTTGATATCTTCATGATTTTAGTTATATGGTCCTGTATGATCCTTATCCCATATAATATATTATCTTCAAAAATATCATTCATTTAATATTTTGGTAATAATTTCATAACTAACTCATTAATCATTTGATATTGGACCTTTATTGAGAATATCATTCACATACCATAAAAGTAGGATAAAAAATTAACGAATGTTTTAAAATAGTTTTTTAACCATGTTGAATATCTTGTAATCGTCATTCCCCATGATTGTATCAAATTAATATTACACTATCATTTTTAGTGTTATAGTCAATATATGATCTTTTTATGATCATAAATAAAATAGTTTTTCTAAGATTCAATCACATTTCAAGTTGTGCTATACAAGTATCTGGATTAATGTCTCAATGAAGAAATCTATTCTCCACAACCATCTACTACAAATATAATCCCTTCATAGCTAAAATGATTAATAATATCCTAAAATTAATTAACAAAAAATAGGATATAACATTTCAATGTAATCCACACCCTTTGATCATTAGTAAACCTTCACTACTTACCTTTCCATATAACATCCACCACCATCATATCCAACCCTAGCATGGTATAACCATTTTAAATTGAATTCCATCTCTCATTTTTGTAAATTAATAAGTCTCTATGTATTATTAGTATACAATCATGACATTTCCTCCTTTATTGCATGCTCTAACTATCTCAAATCCATTATTTATCCAATATTACATATTTTTATGGAATATAAAATTTAGAAAATTTGTAAAACAATTACAAATATAGATGTTGTTAATGTATTGATACCAGAGAGAGAATGTATGCTGACAATAATAATACCGTATTTAAATAATGTTTAATTAGTGCCTTTTTTTGCGACAATTTTTTTTCTAGAAAAATAAAAATTATACAAATAATAGAAAACAAAACTAATGGATGAATATGGGGATGGAAGTGTCATAGTTTATATTTCTAACTAGGTTCATTCAATTCAAAAATCGTTTATTTCCATATATAACTTAATATTTATTTAATTATCTACAAATCTATAGTCAATTTGAATACTATTTAATTCCATTATCTAATATTATGTAATAATCTAATTCTTTCCCATAAATTATTCAATGTTAGATTATCTAGTGTTTGGAATAGTTTTTAAAACATTTTGATGCTGAATCGCTTTGTGAGATACCAAGACTCATTTCTCAAAAATTCATGTAATCTACCTATATTGAGTTTACCGATATAAAATTACTTAATTAATCTCACTTACACTAGCTTCAAGATAAATTACAAGAATTAATAATTTATAAATTAATATATTTTTCAATCCCACAATATATCACATGAAACTTATAATTATCTCAAACACATGATTATATAAAATTTAAATAAAATATCTGATATCTATCACATACATAATTACAAATTAGGTATAAAAAATACATTAACTAATGATTGGGTAAAAAATATCCCAAAACAATAGTTCAGACACATATATAATTTAAATTATTAATAATCTAATTAAAATAATTTTAAATTGAAATTATACGTGAAATATAAATAATTATTCATGCATGTACCATCACATAATCCAATATATCATACAAAAAAACTAGATAGTCATAATAAAAACACGACACAAAAAATGAGTAATAGAAATCCCCATGTTTTTACATTATAATAATACATTCATGTAACCATTATTGATTACCAAATGAGAAACATAACTCTCCTAATAAAAAAACACCAATGTGACCGATATCTTCATTATCAACACACATTAACTACTAGTGATAGTGAAAATTAAACTAGCTGTGAACTATAACATGCATCACCACCTTTGTTGTCACAATCCCACATCAAATTGTAACTCTCATAGGATAATAGAGGAAAATGAAATAACAAATGAATCTTTCCTCCAATGGGACATGGAATGGGTACTAGTACCAAGGAAATAAAATGAATAGAAATATAAATAATTACCTCAATATAAAACAAAGCTTTTAGAGATAAGATCAAATAATCAAATCTATCACATTAATAAGAGGATAGACCGTCTCAATACATGAATTTAATTCCAAACATTGTTGATGAAAAGGAAATTCCAATAATAGATATTTGGAAATACCAAATGGTAGTAATTCCCAACTCAATCACTTACAATCTTTTATAGACCTAAAAACTAGTTTTTATATATTTTATGAGCATACAAGTATACTAAGTAGGATCCTCCTAGAAACATATCAAGAAAATGTGAATGAATCATTGAAAATCATGGTGAATAGAAAATTGCGAGTGAATGTTTTCCTAAAACATGTGGACTACATCATAACCTCAACAAATGCCACTCACCTAGTCATGCATAGAAATAGGTAGCACAATATCAAAATCATATATATATATATATATATATATAAATGGGACCCAACATAAAATTCCCCAATGTTTTGTCTCTCTCACACTACCATACCCAATTTCATGTGACCAATCCCTTAAATATCTATAAAATCACACTATATTAATTCATTTTTTGTGTGGGTCGATCATCATCACTACCCACCCCAATCCCTCACAGGGTTTGACATCTCATTATATAATCTATCAATAATGGCCACAATATCATCTCATCTTTTACCCATGCACACATAATCAAACGTTGTTACCAAACAACAAGTATGGAAGCCTTAATGACCTATGTATCATGCACTATACATGTGTCCAAAATATCACTCACAAGTATATATGTATTATATCCCAAACAAGTAAATCAATTGGATCATATATCCTTATATCTAGAATACAAGAAAGTTTTATAACCTTAGACCATTATAGCCTATACAAAAATGTATAGTAAAACCAATATCCACCAAAAAACGTATAGGTACATAACCTATTATTTAATCCATCATAGCATATGTAGACAAAGATATCATCAAAAATTAATGTGGGAGAACGATGTGGTAGAATTCAATAATATATTCCCCCACTGACATGGATTTCAGGTAAAATAGTTGAAACACCAAATATTTTATCTCTAGTTACCTTATAAACATGGTTAAGGTGTATATAAAATAATATAACACAATTATATATATTTTAAGTAATCACACTAGGGAAAACTAACAGTCCTTAGAGTTAGACTGCCAATATCATCCCTCATAAAAATCTAAATGTCATCTCTATGTTCGGGAATGATAGAACACATATAACAATAAAAACATAAATGGCATGCATTAAAAAATTATTGTTGTAGTTATAAATTACCATTCATTTTATATAAACCCTTCAATATTTATAATTCATGAATCATCAAGTAATATGAAAATTACCACAATATTTTTCTATCCTATTTATAAATTTTAGGAAAGCCATTCCAATTAATTAATTTAGAAAAAGGATTTATAATCATCCTTTACAATATTGACTCAGATCCATTATTTTATAGCATTAATTATAACATAATTTTAGGTCCCTTTTAATTTAGTCATCACCAAAATGATCACTAAATTCCATGGGCTGTTTATATTTTATTAAACATTCTTTATCATAAAATTCTAGGACTAAGCCTGAGCTAGCACATCAAAGGTGTACCCTTGGCATGTAGTCCATTATTAAAATAGATTTGAAAATCACAATAACAAATTACCAAGAAAATCACCCCTAAGTAGTGAACAAAAATAATCATGGTTGAACCTAACTATTAACATACGCCAAAATTTAATAACCAACTCAATGGTGCTCGATTTGAAAATACATGATGCTGTCATGGATAGGATATGGGTTGCAAAAAGAACGGAATTTCATAACTAATATTAGAGGAATTTTCTTAAGTACCTATATGGAAACGCATAATAATATCCATACAGAAGTGTATAGGAATAAGTTAATAGTGAGTAACATCTAGTGTAAAAATAATTCATGAAACAACCCATAGGGAATACATTACTATGAAAATATATCCTGAGGAGGAAATGGGAGAGATGTATGCCTAACAAAAAATAGGTCTCAACCAAAAAAAATCGGAAAAGTATAGGTGGAGGGAGACCATCATCAGATATCCAATCCGTGAAAAACGTATGTGGTAAAATAAACCAAGGTATCCGTATGATCTTCTATAATCACAAATAAAATTTACACCATCATCATAAGTCAAATCATATATGGTAAAATCCCATACCAGGGGGAGTACATACATACCTAGTTGGATGCCCCAAAATCTATGTGGGATGAAAATCAAAGACATGATAAAAGTAGATAGCTCAACCCCTAGCATGAGACAAACAATATAAAACAATAAGGATATATATATATATATATTCTCAAAACAGAAACCCAAATAAGAGAGAAAGGGAATATTTATCTCATAGCCTAACCCAAAAAAGATTCTACAATCAGCTTTAAGAGGTCTATATTAAGAAATTCATCCCCACTACTCCACAAATACAAGGGGATAAAATCTATAGGTAGAGGAACCATTCCCTATTACAAAAAAAGGGTTCCACTCTATAGGTTGATAGAGTACCCACACCATAGTCCACCACAGGGGTCCCACTCTGTGGATAAATTACCCATACCCTATCACAACATGAGGGTTCAACTCTATGGATAGAGGACCCATACCATAATGCCCCAAGCTCACTCTCCTAGACTCAGTACTTGAAAATGTTGTGTAAATTTTTTTTATAAATTAAACTAAATAATTACACATACATTATAATAAAAAAATACATTTTACTAGTCTAGGTTCTAGATGATTAAAAAATAACTTACATTTATTTGAGTTGAACAAAAATAAATCAACTATCCAATATTCTTCTGTGCTCATTAACACGAATGGACATGAAATCTGTAAATCAATATTCTAATATACCTATGAAAAATAATTTAAAAAAAGTGTAAGAATTCAATTTCCTACTAAGGAGTTTTGAAATTGTTTAAATACTTTTTAGAAAATATTTAATTTTAAATAACATTGAGAAATTATTATTTAGCTAGCATATAAATACTTTTCAGAACACCCTTTGAAAAACATAATTGAAATTTTATATGTTTAATGTAATATACAGCTTTTGAAATTACTAATGTACAAAAATTACTTTATAAGTAATCTAGTGATTTTTTAGAAAACACTATGCAATCTATTGAAAACAAAAAAATTTTGGAAACATAAAGCAATGAAGGCTATCTTGTGCCTACCCACATATTGATGATTGAGTTAACTCTTTAATTCTCTACCATATTTACAATTTTCATGTGTCGGATTTTATGAAAACCATTTCTAAGATTTCTTTATGTACATATACATTTTTCGATGAGTCTTCTACTTAAAACATTTGTAATACAATTTTAATGAATTTATATGATTATATATATATATATACATATATATATTCACAAGAACACATCTTCTAGATTTTAAATTATCAAATCTCACAATAATTTGTCTTTTCATGATATGAATAATTTTCATCCATAACTCCATTAATAAAAAAGATTCTTAATATTGATTTTTACAAAATAATGTTTTATTCATACAACATACATACATATTAATTCATTCATATATATTAATTATAGATAAATTTTCATGTCTAACATGTCATGAGAAAAAATGATGGGATTTATTAGTTTACAAATGACATGCATGATTTATTATTAACTTTGTAAACATGACATGGTAGTTCTAATTATTCTAATCTATAAATAATAAACATAAATTTACATAAATACTTAAGAAAATTACTTTTTTGAGTGAACATTCATAATGTTACTTATATCAGGTCATTATTCGAAAATAATAATCCTATAAAATATAATTTTCAACCCTCTAATATTTAGAATAAAATTTAAACCCCCTTATGTTATATTTTTTAAAGTAAACAAACAATTTCTTGTATTTTTTTGAAATAAAAAACAATAAAATGTTTGTATAAATTAAAAAAAATAATTTTTCCCTTACTAGAAATGTGGTATTTTCATAAAAATAAATAAATAGATAATCTATTCTAATTTGATAAATTTTAGATCATAATTTAAAAATATCACAAAAATAGAATCTTTTATGGGAGACACACTTGGCATAATATTTTTTTAAAAGGGTCTAAGAAAATATAATCATCAAAATATAATTACAATTATATTTATATAGATAAAATCCATTTCAAAAAACCAAAAATATATATTGTAACTTGAAATAAAAAATTTTTCCCTTAATAATAAATTTGAAAACATGATGGAATATACAATAAAAAATTTAAATAAGGAAAATATTTGAAAAAACCACCAATTACACAAAATTAGTTAAATTATGATGAACATTGATTAAAAATGGAGAAAAAATCCATGAAAATCAACTTTGATCATAAAGAAATAATATATGAAATACATTATCACTTATATGACCTAAAACTCATTATTTTTAAATTGTGAAAACTATTCCATACAGAAAGATTACATAGATTTTAAAGAAAACAAAACACTCTAAAAATCATAATAAATAACTTATAAAAAACCAAATAAACATACTTTTAATTGAAATATTTTCTCAAAATAGAACTAATAATAAATTTCCCTTACTTAGTTTTCACCACTTTCTAATTCATTCTTACTCCTTTAAATATGAAGAAAGAAAGAAGATTCTTCTACTATACTCGATTACACTCTATGTCAAACTCAAGAATCCTTTACAAGCATACCCTAAAAACCCGAGATGACCGACTCCCCTGCCTCTGCATGCAAGGACATATATATACAAAACAAATTCACTATGTGGATATATTATTATATAGTTTTAGAAATTATATCTAGAACAAGTGGTTATATTGTTATATGATTCTAAATCTTCATCGTATAATTTAATTGACAAATTTTTCCTTGAACAAAACATAAAAAAGTAGATTCAATGAACTAATTTCATCAAAAAATTGAAATAGAGAAATACATATAAATCATATGTTTACTTGTTCAATTTTACATAAAATTTTGTATTCAATTGATATGCGATGAATGAAATTGGTAAGGATAGTTAGAAAAGAGGCTCATAATTCATAAAGAAACATTATACCTCAAGTATTCAATAAAAAATGGAATTATTGAAAATCAATTAGAATATAATGAAAATTGAATAAAAATCCGACAATGTGATATCAATGACATGGAATAAAAGAAATTAAAACTCCAAGAGGGAAAATCAGAGATGGATGGAGAGGGAAAACGAATATTGATAAAGTAGGTCATTATTTGGATGATATCATTATGATTTGGATTCATACCTTTAGATATTGTGTAGTCAACTTTGAACACAACTTAGAACCCTAAGATCTAGTATGCAACTCCTTGCATGAGGTAGAAGCCTCAGATGTCACTTGGCCATGACACCCCAACTCAACTCGGAATGACAAAGCCCCTAATTCCATCGATTCACCGAACTTTATCAACTAAAATTGGACCGGTGCTTGGAGCCATAGGCTCTTCCTGGTGCGGCGCCTTCCAACCGTGACACTCGACTCGTCCTCACCTCATTTGTTCCGAAGCGACATAACCCCATGATAGATTATTGCAGACCAAAACCCCTAAACTAAAAACCCGATATCAGCTCATATTTTATTTTATTTTTTTTTTAAATTTCATTATAATTTTATTATTAATATTATTATTATTATTCACATTAAATTTTTTATGTTTTATATATATGAACCTATTATGTGTATATAAGATAATAATTTCAGTTTTTTTATTTTAAAATAATAATCATTATCTTAAACTGATTTATTAATTAATTCATTAAGATTAATAATAAAATATATTTATTGAATTGAATTTTAATTCATAATTAAAATAATTTAGTATTTTAAAATCAATAAAATCCTAAGGGTCATATATAGTGATTAAAATTTATGACTTTTTAGAAATATATTCATTTAAAATATTTTATTAAATATCATTTTGATAAAAATAAATTTTGTTTAAAAGAAGAGATCATATTTTATAAATAATTCAAATTTACCATTCTATCACATAAAACTTTTTAATTAAAACATAATTAAAAATACTATGGTCATATTTAAGTGATTAATTAATTTGTTATTCATGAAATTTGAATTCCTCAAAAAACATTTAATAAGTTGTAGGTTGATGAATTCATTATCATAATTAAAACATAAAATTACAAAATAGTCTATATTTACTTATTTATTTATTATCACAGTAGAATATATTATATTAATTTTTGAAACCTATATAAAAAATATCTTATAAGACCTTTATTGTTTTTTTATTGAATTAATATTTAAATAAAAATAAAAGTATATAATATAACTCTTTTATTAAAACTTTGTGTGTTACTTTATTCCCCATAAAAATAATTTCATTCTCACAATTTATTTTTCCTAACTAAAAACAATTCAAAATTTACGTCTTCAGAATTAAGAAAAAACGATAGGACCATTAAACTTGTAGACTAGAAAATATCTAATCTCAAAAGATGTATAGACAGTTCCACAAATACCAATTATAACTCCCTGACTCCACTCTTCCAAACTCATTACTTGAAAATGCTGTGTAATTTTTTTAAATGTAACTAAACAATTACATAATAATTTTAAAAAAAGAGTACCCTTTACTGGTCCTGGTTCTGGAGGATTCGACAACACCTTACATTTATCATAGTTGAACAAAAATAAAGCAACATTCCACTGTGCTTCCGCACACGTTAACTCCAAAAGCAATGACATATATAAATGAAATTTCTAAGATACCTATAAAAAATCATTTTAAAACAATGGGTGAGCATTCAAATGTTGAGTATAATGTTTTCAAATTTTTTAAAGACTTTTTAGAAGGTATTTTATTAAAAATAACTTTGAGAAAATACTTTGTAGATAATATAAAAATATCTTTCAAAACACCCTTTGAAAAACTTATACAAAATTACTTACATTTAATGTAATATACCACTTTGTAAATTAGTAACGTACAAAAATTACTTTAGAAGTAATCTAGTGATTTTTTGGAAAATACTATGCAAGATTTTGAAAACAAAAACATTTTGACAACTTGATGAATTTAAGACTATCGTAGGCCTACCCACTTGTTGAGGGATCAAGTTCACTCCTTAATTCCCTATCATATTTACAATGTTCTAGTGTCTGATTTTATGAAAATAATTTTTAAAATAGATTTACATACATAAATATTTTTCAATATGTTTTATACTTAAAAAATTTATAATAAAATTTTAATACATTTATATATTTATATGTACATATAAACCAATATATATATATATATATATATATTCACAAGAACACATCTGTAAGATTTGAAATAATCAAATCTCACTTTGACTTCTCTTTCAATGATATGAATAACTTTCTTCCATATATCAATTAATTAAAACACTCCTTACTATTCATTTCTAAAAAATAAAGTTTTATTCATAAACCATACGTACATATTAATTCATCAATATAAATTAATTATGAATGTAAGTGAAAGTTTGAAATGTCCTGAAGTAAGATGATGGTCATTTCTTAATTTAAAAATGAGATGCATGATTTATTATGCACTTTTCAAACATGGCATTTTAGTTATAATTATTTAAATATAAAATAATAAACCTAAAATTATATCATGACTTAATAACTTAATCATTTAGAGTGAAAAATCATAAAGTTACTTATATCAGATCATTATTATAAAATAATAATCTTATAAAATATAATTTTTAGACATCAATTCATTAGAATAAAATTTAAACTCCCTTATGTTAAATGTTTTAATATACAAAAACAATTACATTTATTGTTTTTAAATAAAAATAAAAAAAAAATTTGTACAAATTTTAAAAGAAAATACTTTTTCCCTTACGAGAAATAATGTTTTTCATAAAACTAAATAGATAGAAAACTTATTATAATTTGAGAAATTTATAATCATTATTTGAAAATATCACAAATTTATAATATTTTTATGGTGACACACTTGACATAATATTTTTTTTAAAAAAAGTTCCAAGAAAATATAATTTTAAAAATAGAATTACAATTATCCTTATAAAGATAAAATCCATTTTGAAAAACTAGAAAATAAAAATGATAACCTAAAATAAAAAAATTTCTCTTACTAATAAATTTGAAATCATAATGAAAGATTCAATAAAAAATTTAAATAAAGAAAATATTTGAAAATAAAACCATTCCTATTTCGAATTTTTCTTTCTGTTGGCAACGTCTTATATCCTCTAGGTTTGTGTTTATTGCCTTTTTCATGGTGTCTTTAATTGGTATCTCTTCCCTATTTGTAAAAAGAGGATTTAATGTTTGTTTCTAATTAAAGAGGGCTGGTCCACCAACCTATTTAAAAAAAATAAAGAAATAATATATGAAATAAATCATCACTTACAGGAATTAAAAATCATAAATTTGAAATAGTGAAAACTATCGATTATAGAATGATTAAACATATTATAAAGAACATAAAACACCCTAAAAATTATAATTAATCCCTTCTAAAAAAACTAAAAAACATAATTTTAATTGAAATATTTTATTAGAAGAAAACTGATAATAAATGTACCTTCCCTTGTTTTAACCACCTTCAAATTCTTTATTACTCATTCAAATATGAAGAATAAATTAAAAGGATTATTCCAGACTCGATTACTCTCTATGTCAACCTCACAATGCCTCACCAAGCATACCATCAACAAAAAAACAGAGGACCGACTCCCCCAGACTCTCCACGTACAAACTTATATATTCTATGAAAAATTTACTATGCAGATATATTATTATATGGTTTAATAATTACAGTATAGAACAAGTGGGTATATTATTATACGATTCCATATCTTTAGTGTACCATTTAATTGACAAATTTGGTCCAGAACAAAACATGAAATAGAAGATTCAAAGAACTAATTTCGTCATAAACTTGAAACTGACAAACTCATTTAAATCATATATTTATAGGTACAATTTTATATATAATTTTTTATTCAATTGATATGTAATGAAAGAAATTAATAAGGATAGTTCGAACAAAGGCTCAGACTTCTTCAAAAATAATTCTACAACAACCACCCAATAAACATATGTAATGATAAAAAATCGATAGGAATAGCATGAAAGTTGAAGAAAAATCCAAAACAATGATATGAATTACATGGAAATGAAGAAATTAAAACTCTAATAGTGAAAACCAGACAAGGAAAGATGGGAAAAAGGAAATCGACAAAGTTGATCATTGTTTGTCCAATCACATGAAGATTTGGATGCATACCTCTTGATTTGGTGCGGAAAACTCTTAACATGACTCAAAACCCTCAGATCTAGTACGCGAATCCTTGCATGAGGTCAAAGACTCTGATGTCGCTCAACCACGATGCTGCGAATCAAGTCGGCGCAACACGACCCCTGAAGCCATCAATTCACCTAGCTTTCTCGACTGAAATCAGACCACTGATCGAAGCCATAGGCACCTCTTAGAGAAGCACCTCCCAACCATGACGCTCAACTCAGCCTTTCCTCTACTAGTCCGAAGTTATGAATCCCCCCCTATGGATTGTAGCAGACAAGAAACTGCTAAACCGAAAACCCAATTTATGCTCGTTTTTTCTTTTTTTTCTTTTTAAATTTCATTATCATATTATTATTATGGTTGTTGTTTTTTGTTTTTCATTTTATAAGTTATATATATGAACATATTATGTGTTTATATGATAATAATTTCATATTTAATTATTTTAAAATAATAATCATTATCTTAATTGATTTATTAATTCATTCATTATGTTTAATAATAATATATTTTTATTGAATATGATTTTAATTCAGAATTAAAATAATTTAGGTTTTTAATATCAAAATGATCATAAAAGTCATATATATCAATTAAAATTTAATTTTTTTAGAAATATATTGATTTAAAATATTTTATTAAATATCCTTTTGATAAAAAATAAATTTTTTTAAAAGAAGAAATAAAATTTTATAAATAATTTAAATTTACCATTCTATTATATAGAACTTTTTAATTAAAAACATAATTAATGATACTATGTTTAGGTTTAAGGAATAAATTACATTGTTATTCATGAAATATGAATTCCTAAAAAACATTACATAAGTTGTAGGTTAAGGAATTCATTATCATAATTCAATCATAAAATTAAAAAATGGATTATATTTAATTATTTATTTTTATAATAGAATATATTGTATTATGGTTTAAAATATGCATAACAAAATAGGTAATCATACCTTTATTGTTTTGTTTTATTATTGAGTTAATGTTTAAATAAAAATCATAGTATAAAATAAATAAATCATTTATTAAAACTCACAGTGTTACACATACCCATTCAAAGTAAGAGGTTTCCACTTAATGGATTGATAAATGACCCATTCCCTATCCATGTAAGAGGGTTACACTCTATACGTAGATAGAGGACCCACATCCTAGTCTATCAGGGGTTCCACTCAATGGATAGAGTGCCTATTACCAATTCTAAAAGGAGGGTTCCATTTAGTATATGGATAAATTACCCATTCCCCATCCCAATATGAGTGTTACACTCTATAAGTAGATATTGAACACACACCATAGTTTATCGGGGGGGGGGGGGGGGTGAGTGAGTCCAATAAATGTATAGAAGATTAATTCCCTATACCATTTGGTGGGTTACACTGTGGATAGATTGATATAAGACCAATGCCCTATTCCACGAGGAGGGATCCCGTCTGATGATCTCATTCAATCACTCCCATCATCAAGTGCCTCAAAATGATATGTCCCACTTATAACTACTCAAATATTATGTCAAAATCCACTGTGAAGACTACCATAATTTTCTATGTGAAAAAAATATTGATAGGATACTCATGGGCCAGAAAATACGATTCCAAATGAAGGTGATATGAGTGGTTTAAGATTCATCAAAAGGATGTACATAGAGGGTAATGGGGTACAGACGGCATGTGGATACACTCCTATGCATGGCTATGACCCGTCCACTACATGGCTAGATAACCATTTAGAGTTAGGAAGAGTTTATGACTCTCACATAGAATGTCTTAGACAACTAGAGCTTGCTAGAATGATCATTTCCTAACTGTGTAATCTTTGTCATGCCCGGGTAATGTGATACATGGTGTATCCTCCCACATGGTGTTATGCCCATTTTATATGGGATTGTTTCATGTAAAAAAAAACAATGTGTCTAGACGTGACCATGTTTGTGTACTCCTAGGGTACACGATGGGTCACTAGCATAAGGTCACACAACATGTGAGGGTCCCACATCCCATGGGATATTTAACTCTCCTAGAAACCATAGCCGCCATAGCTTGGGTCCTACAAACTATATGTTATTCAAAATACATGGTGTGCAGTTAATGTTTTTGCACAAAACCCCATATTTTCTCTGAACATTCTAGAAACAGATCCTCCACAATGAATCCTACCGTTTGACCACCCAAAAATGCTGGGAACCTCATAAGGACATTAATTCTTGCTATGCGGTTGTCAAAAATCAGATTTTTATCTTTCACACGAAGCCTATAAAAAACAATTTAATTTGATAAAAATGGATAAAAAATCTTTATCATTTATTAGAATCAATTTCTTGGCCAACGAATAGAAATTTTGGGATTACGAGATGAAAAAAATGAAACAAGGAGGATAAATTGAATAAATAATTAAATCAAATACATGGGATCATAGAAAGTCTAAAAAAATGTAGATCAAATAAATAGATTTAATTATGCACAATTATTTAATCACAAGGGTGGAAGTACCCAAATTATGAGTCCTAACTCGATGATGGATAATTATTTGGTGAAGAACGATGCTGCGAAAGATTAGTAAGGTTCGTTTTGTTCACTAAACCTCGATTTGTCTGGATCCATAAGTTTTTCTTAATCTGATCACAATCATCCAAAATTGAATGGTGGGTATACATCTCAATGGTCTAAATATTTTGCGGATAATGATTGATATTATCCATAACAACATTTTTATAGAGGATTAGATTTTAGGTCATTGGATTAATTAATCAATTCACCGAACACACCATCAAATGGATGCTTTATCTGAACATCACGTGCTAACTAATTTATGGTCATCCATTGGGTAAAACAGTAATTATGTATTCAAGAATAATTTGATATTTTCGTCTTTGATTTTTCTTGGAGATATTCTAATATTTCTATGAAACCATTCGTGCGTGATATAATTAATTATATAATATTTTTATAAAATTAATTTTGGAAACACCAGGCCTCAGAAGCATGCATCGTCTCAACACCTAGATCTAAAAGCACTCTTTAATATTATTCAAATACATACAAGGGAAAAAGAACTATAAATTTTTCTCTCATTAATGATTTTTGTCATCAAAACTCAGAAACAAAATAAAAAGCTATAGATATTGATCCCATGTATTTATCTCCTACTCCTAAGAACTCCCTCAAATACTGGCATACATCCATAGATCAAAAACCAAGGTAATAATCCATCGACATAGTATCATATCCTACCAATCCTTGATCATCCCAGGTGATCTATGGAAGTGCCCCCATCACAGATGTCCAGCTCTCCCTAGTCAATAATGTGCATGGGATACTGCATGTATCTGATCAGTTGCAACACATGGAAGACGTCATACATGAGATCCAACTTTTGTGGAGAGGTGAGGTGGTAGGAAACATCACCAACACTATGAAAGATCTTTATTGTCCTGATAAACATTATGGATAGCTTGCCTACACAACCAAATCCCCCCAACCTCATCATGGTGAGACTCTAAGGGAAATGTGGTCTTCCTTATCAGAATCCAATGTCCAAATGCATCGGTCTGGATATGATTTCATCCAAATATGATATTTCATAATCCACAAGAGGATCACCTTGACCTTCCCCATCATCACCTATACCATCTATGGCTTGAAAAAAGATTCCTCACCAATCTCAATCCAATAGAAGGCTAACTCACACGGTCTCCTATATAGGTCCTCAATAGGTGGAATGTCTATATTAAAGTGGTAGATATTATTATAAAAAAATATACTATGGGTAATGATTGCCTAAGACCCTTCCAATGTCTAACCCTCAATCCCTAAGCATATCCTCCAACACATAGTGAGCTCAGTCTGGACATTTTCTTAGGGGGGAAGGATATAGTCATCCTCATATGGGTCCATACATCCTCCTGTAGGCCTCTATACAATTGAAATGTAAACCATTCATCATGGTTGGAGTTAATTACTGAGGGTTTCCTATGATGGTGAATGATCCCCCATACATACAACTTCCCTAAAATATCCACCAAACTATATTCCCTGATAGCATGGATGTTAAATGAAATTATAAGTCGGTCAATAATCACTCATATGGCGTCATGGACTCTAAATTTTCATGGATGCCCTATTATAGAGTCTATGTATATTCCATCACTTTTTCCACATCAGAATATCAAGAGGTTGTAATAAAGATGCAGGAACCTGGTGCTCAGCCATTATATGAGGACAATTGATACAATAAGAGATGAACCAAGCCACATTACCCATCATTCCAGTCCACCAAAATAAATTATAACAGTCTCTTTACATCATTCTTACTATGGGATGTTCAAACAAAGGAGATGTGTGAAAATATATCATCACCCCCTCACACATAATGATTGGGATCAATGTTCATTCCTAGAAAAGGATAACACAATTCCCTAATTTACAAAATTTATCTAGGGAAATAGTAGAGGGTATCTGGTCATGTATGACATCATAGTCGATGTCTCAAAATTTCTCCTCTCTCATACATTGAATAATTGGAGTACTCAAAACCATTAGCTGAAAAAATATGCTCCCTCCTCCACAAATAGGTTCATTTTTAAGGAAGCAAACTTATCTACTTCCCCCTACACCAAAAATGTCTAGGAATCCCTACTAAGGGAATATAAAACCATTTTCACTTCCCATTGGTATAGACTATCTGAAAGTCATAGAACTATAGTAACTCCAACTAGTACATCTATATCAGGTTTAGAGCTATCTTTGTGCATACATACCTGGGACATTTATTATCTGAGTAAACCATAAATATCTTTCCCAGAAGATAGTGCCTATATAGCCTTAATGTGAATAATAACACTAAAAAATCTTAGTTATGAGTTTAAAAGTTCTACTCATGGGTTATCAACTATCACGAACCATATTATATTAAATCCATCATTAGGATAATCACATAGATGATCCCATATCCATAGGTATCATAATATACAATGTACTCAATAGTAGTGTCAAAAGGGCTACTCATCAAACTCAACCTCAACTTCTTAAATGACCTTTAGAAATACTCATCCCATGTAAAAAATGTCACTTTCCACATCAGGGTGGTCAATGGGTATACAATATTAGAGAAGGATTCAAAAATCCTCCTACAGTACTTCTCCAAGAAAAGAAAACTCCACACCTGTAACATTATCTTGGGTAGATCCCTGGGAAATACTACATCAATCTTCATTGGGTCCACACATAATCCTTGATTTGAAATTAAATTCCCCAGAAATTGAAAATCATGGATCTCGAACTTTTACTTCGAGGGGATACTATAATGATGGTTGTACCAAATAATGTCCAGGAACATCCTCAATTTCATTTCATACTGTTCATCTAACATAGATTATTTGAGAATGTATCTAATACAAACAATGAAAAACTAGTTCATATAAGGATGGAAGATCCATTTCACCAAATCCATAAACATAGTGTGTCCATTTGTCACATCGAAAAGCAACACCAGAAAATTATAATTTATATAGAGACTTTAGATTGACATATTCAAAATATAAGCCTCACAAAAAATCAAATGGTTGTACCCAGACTTGATACCTATCATTGGGAATCTTATTGTAACTCAAAACTAATCAAACAGGTCATCAATAATTGGAAGGGGTTACTTTTTATTTTTCATGGTTGGTTCAAGTGATGATAATCTAAACAAATCTACAAGCTCTAATATATCTTTTTACACAAACAACACCAATGTTTCCCTGGAGGAAACACCTGGTCGGATTAAAACATTATCTCAAAGGTCCTAAAATAATAACCATAGCTTCTAGAGCTTAGTAGGGGCCATCTGATTTTCATAGAAGATATTAGAGCTGTCCTGGGGTGAACATCAATAAAAGAATCCATCTCCCACCTCAGGGGTATTCCTCGAATGTCCTCAGAGAAGATGTCCATATAATCCACCATGACTGAAGAAATACAGATGCTGGAATTACCTTCTACAATAAGGGATACACTCTCCAACTAATTTGGAATGGGTATCTTCCTCCTACTCACAAAACCCACTAATATGGAAATGAGATCACTCTCGCACATAGTAGAGAATCTCATCCCATTAGTGTGAAAGAATTTGTCTCATCTATGGTGATGGTAAATATGGGATCTTTCCATGAAAACTAGCCCATACCCAAGATGAAATCATAAGGACTCATTGAATTGAATAGTATTTCCCATGGTAATGTATCCCCACAAAGTTATATATCACCCTACTGACAAATTAAATATATCTAAGAAGTGTTCCCCATAAGAAACTCATGGAAAAGCTACTCGGATAACATCTGAAATGGAAGCTTCAACTCTCACACTATGAGTAAAGTGATGAAGGATGGACCCCTATGTGAATTAGTAATATTGAAACTATTGAATAATCATAGATTTTACCTATAATCATTCCATGAGACAATGAGTCATATGCCTATATAGCCTACACCTAACCACGGCCCTGACAACCCTCTCCCTATGCCATAAATGGTCCACCTAGTGGGGGATGGGGAAAAAGATCATAATGGAGTCCAAAAACTATTTTTCCTCTCCTTGGATCCGCACAGACTCCTCTTCTAGATCCAACTATATAGGGGACACACTACATTCATCTAAGATATCCATGTTCACAACTATACCTCTTCCATGTCTGGCTGTCCACTGTCTTACATCCCAATTTATCATGTTAGGTTGGACAATAACATTGCATGTGAACTTTCCCATCAGATGCATAAATCCAAACCTCTCGAGGCTATGCATGTCCTATATGCGGTCCATGTTTCTCATTACCACATGTATGAATCTAGCAGTCACAAGATCTCCAATATTGGGATCCTACCAACATTCACTTGTTTGATACCACCGACAACTCAACAACATGACAACCACTAATATCTCTAGTTGCATGGGGTCCTTGAAATAAGAATATATATATATATATTTAGATCCTATTCCAACACTCAAACATAATTGGTAATCCATAGGGGTAACACACTAGAATGATTTTTTTGTAGTGACCCTGCTCAAACATCCATGCCAGGAAGTATCAATCTCAAATCATGTTAATGGATTCTACATAAGGTCTCCAAACCTTATATAGTATTCATGAAAATTTATCTTTCTCAAATAATTCCCCAAAAGACCCTGAATCCCAACCAAGAACAAGAATGTGGAGTAGTACTCGTCATGAAACATTTGTTGGATGTAAGCCCATGAGAGTGTCAAAACATCATGAATATTCTTGGCATGACTCCACCAGTGCCTATATGTTTTGTGGATATTAATGTATTCTTATAAAAACATATGATTAGTCGGTGATTGGATAAGCCAAAAAACATAGTTCCATGACTGTAGATAATCCTACAAGTCATTGGGATATGGTTCACTATAGAACCTCTGTGTCCTTTCATGTTGGAACTCATAGAGTGCACTAATCCTAATTGCATACTCATTATATTCTATTAGTACTATATAATACATGATATTTAGGTTTTCTTCTACTTACGCATCTAGAAGAATAATTTCAAAAGATAACCCCATACAAGAGGCTTTATCACTCATCAGATCATTATCACTCATCAGATCATTATCACAATCCTGAATCAGTATCCAGGATGGATTCCTTCACACATGAATCCTAAAATATTAATCAAGATGTAGCATATCCATATTAGAATATATATATGATGAGGTGACTGAAGAAGGAAATAAAAATAATCAATCATATATGATTCATGTACTAATATTCTTGGAAACCAATATATTATTTTTCCATGTTTAAAATAAGGTGGTCAGAGTCCAGTTGTATGGATATATTAGATCTCTCAAAAACACTGGGTTCCCCATAATGAAACCCACAGTTGAGACACTTTGAAACTATTTCCATATTTCCCAACTAAATCCTCATAGGAGGTCAAATCTAAACAGCTTCCAAAGGAATTAAATCATATGATAAAAATATATCATGACCTAACCTGATAGGTAACAAGTTGAAACTTCCCCAGGCCTTCTTATAAATTCTAGGGGATGGTGAAAAGCTCTGAAAGGCATAACTAATATGGGTGGAATTTTCCTAACTACATGTATGAAACCACATAGATATCTTCATATAGAAGTGTAGGGGTATAAAATAAAAGGAATAAATGTAATGAGTAACAACCATTCATGTAAAAATATATAAGGAAAATCAAAGTAAAAAAACATAATCAGAAAAGAACAATGAAAAAAAAATCCCCAACTAGAAATATGTTCTAACCTAACAAAACTAGAATGGAAAATGATGAGGTAGCATAGCTCTAGATATCAAATCACTAACCACCATCCATATAATATACACCAGGGTATCCCTATGATCCTCATTAATCTTCGAAGACTTTTACACTATCTTCATAAGATACAACACATGTGAGAAATGTCTATGCATGGGTGAGTATATGAATAACTAGTTAGATACCCTGAAAGATGAAGGGGAATGAAATATAAGACATGGTAAAAGTAGATAGCTCAAACCGTAGTATGAGAGAAACAAAATCCAACATCAAGGATCAATATATTTATATATATATATATATTGGCTCATTATAGAATCATAAATGAGAGAGAAATGGGACCACCATATCACAACCAATTTTAGGAAATGAATTCTTCAATCAGTTCCAAAATTTCCATGTCATGACACACTTCTCAACTATGTCACCCTGTCTGGGGATGTAATCTCTATGTAGAGGATTTGGGATGTAGTAAAAATAGAGGGTTATACTATTTTTGATGATAGAGGACCCACACCCTATTCTATCAACTGGTTACACTATATGGATAGAGGACACAAAGCCTTTATTTGTAGGAGGGTCCAACTCTAGGGATTGAGTACCCATACTGTGTCATAATAGAAGGGTTCCACTCAGTAGATGGATAGAGGACCCATTACCTATCCTAGAAAGATGGTTCCACTATATATGTATATATAGAGTTCCCATGAAATATTAGGGGGTTCCACATTTTTGACAGGGGATGCATCCCTTGTCCTAGTAGGAGGGTTTCACTCAGTTGATGGATATATGACTCATCCCCTATCCCATCAGGAGGGATTCATTCTATAGGTAAATAGAGGACCAATTCCCTATTCCATTAGGGGGTATAGGGTTACACTCTATGGTGATACTATACATTACGTATCCCAATAAGAGTGTTCCACTCTATATGGATAAATAGAGGGCCCATGTCCAGTATTAGCAGGAGGGTTCCACACATTTGATCTCATCTAATCACTGCTATCATCGGGTGTCACCTAAAGAAGTGTCAAAATTATGACACCTGTCATAGTATCTAAAAATGCACAAAGAATGGAACCATCATATTTTATGTAGGAATACACATAATATTTGATTTTCATGTACTAAAAAATGTCCATTCAATAGAGATACGAGTGGTACAATATTATTCCAATGGAAGTTCAAGACATGTAAGGTGGTCTAAATGGAATGTGACTCCACTATTATACATATCCATGTCCTCAAAAGTGAATGAATCACTATCCATGTAGAGGTAGATGGTATGTATGATTCTCTAATAGCATATATCAACCACCTAGGTCCCACTTGTATGCTCCCGATCATGCCGTGAAATCATTCTTGTGATAGTGTACTCTGATACATTACGTATCATCCTGAAAGGGGACCTGCCCCTCTCCTTCAAGGAATGTCTATGTACACAATCAATGTTATTGGTCGTTCCCATGTATTTGTACTTCCATTGTACACTCCAGGTCACTAGAACTGGGTTACATGATGTGTGGGGGTCCAACATATCTTGTGATATTTAACTCACATGTAAATCCTAGCCCCCACAGCTATGGGAAAAATGACTTGTGTTCATCAAACTACATGGAGTGTAGTCAGGATTTCAAAATAAATTATAGATCTGATCCATGTGTTCTAGATCCATATCATTTACTACAAATCCCACTATTTTACCAACTAAAAATGGTGGAAACCTCCTTCAGCTATCTATTTTGGCACACCAGTGGCAGGAAATCAGATTCTAATCCATTTGTAAAAGCCTGTAGATAGAATTATCACATGTAGCAGCTCCAGATATGTCAACAAATGTAGAAATACATGGTGGAATCACTTGTATCCCCCAACACTCCCAGATCTATCCTTAAAACATGAACCCATTGGTATTTTGTGAATATTCCTCGAATCTGGGGGTCCTATCACACTCGATCCTACCACGCAATATCAAACCATGGTCTCCATAGGGCAATATCGAAGAAAACGAAGAAAGATGAGAGAAAATAACAAGAATAAAGGTGTAACTATCACTAAATAAATGTTATTGGAAATCAGAAACAGATTGGTGATTGACAGGGTAAGAATTATGGAACAATGGGGGAAAATCTAATAAATTATTAAACATGATATATGGGATTATGCATAGGATAAAAAACACAGATCAATTTAATAGATTTTATATTTATCAATCATTTAATGTTAAGGGGTAAATCCTAAAATTATGAATCCTAAATTGACATTGGTTTTTTTATTCGTGAATAGTGTAGCTTCCAATGATGTAGACGGTTTGTTGTGTTCTCTACCCTTGATTTGCATGGATTTGGAAGCTCATTGTTTTTCGATTATAATATTTTAATGAAGAATACTGGATCCTCCTCTGAATGGTCCCTTGGTTATCTATCCAACCCGTATGATTCTCTAAATGATATATTTACATAATATTATATTATTGGTCTTTTAATGAATAAATGAATTAATGAATCAACTCACCAAATGAACCCACCAATGAATGATTTATCTAAACATATCATGCTGACCAATTTTAGGCAATGATTAGGGTAAAACTGACATTTTAGATACAAACATTGTCTCATATTTCTATTTTAAGACTCCATTTAGGATATATTCTATTATTTATAAAAAATGGCTATGTGTGACACAAAATATATTTATTAGTTTTATAAAATTTATTCATGGAAGACCAGGCCTCATAATCACACACTATCTCATCTCCTTGTTAGGAAAATATTCCTTGACATAAATCAATTTATTACAAGGAAAAATTGGGTCTCTACACAAAATATCATGGTTTTTATCTCAACACATCTCCATGACATCCATTCTCTCTTACCAACACCAGCACCACATCACTACCTTAATTTATGAAAAGATCCACATCCCACTCAAAATATTTAACCATACCAGGTACCAAAAAAATTAAATACAAGAGATATACCATCTCAAAGGTGAAAACATGGAAGGAAAACATATTTTTAGTATAAAAAATTCAAGGGAAACTAAGGTTATCACAATTAATAAAATGAGTATACCAAACATTAATTATGAGTGAAGTAGGGGTCACAATAACCCTATGGGCTTAAATAAAAAAATTAAAATATTTCATTACCAACATGAATTAACTAATAAATTATTATTAGGTTTTGAAAACTATAATTCAGTTTTTTATTCCATAGATACCAATAACTAGAATTAATCCATCTACGTTCTTGAAGACCCAATTTTGTGTTTAAAAGTTTATAAAAGATTGGTCAACATAATCGATATGAATTTTCATTATTCCATTTATTATTTTAGAATTACATTTATAACCACAAACTAATTACTGATAATATAAATATAAAAAAATTGAGATCAAAATTCCAAGAAAAAAACTATGAGGCAACCATCATAGTTTAATAATATCAATATTTCATCCAATCAAAACATACCATACATATTTATTCCAATATAAAATTTTAGATTACATATCTTCATTAGTTCAATTATATAATTTAGTCATTTAATATATATCCCCATACTACCGTATAAACACATTAAATAATAAGTAATGAATCCCCAAACATGATACAAAGCTTCTAAGAACCACCACAGAAGAATGAAGTGAAAAAGTATCGAACACCATAGAATTTGAAGAAAGACACCCTAGACCCCATCCAATACAATATACCTACCATCCATGATTAAATATTGACCCTAAAAAGAGAAATTACACTACAATGTATATCTAAAAAGAACGAATAATGTAGAAGAAGAATAGAAGAAGATAGGGTACCTTGATTCAAGAGAGTTATACCCCAATAGAACTAAGAGGTTAAAGCTCTCAAGAGAAATATATGGAGAAAATTGAGAGGTCTTAGGTTAAGCTAGTGTTCTAAGGGATAAGATTAAAATTAATCTATGAATTCTCATACCCTCTATTTATATAGAAATACAAAATGAATTCAACTATATCATGATGAATTCCACTATAGTTTTGGTCCCTCTAGACAACATAGATCAATTTTTCCTAGAGTTTTAAATTCCTTATTCCCCAAACATCACATATTTTTAGAATAAAGGTTAATAAAATTGGAAATTATATTCCTAGTATGAATGAGTAATGGATGTATACATATAAAAATATTGATATATTATATATATAGTAACCCCTAAAAAATCAAGAGTAATCCTTCAAATGTTCACACTTTTGAAGATACCAATCAGTCCAGCATAGTGGTCCAGGTTGAAGATGGGAATTAATGATCAATAATTTATAAGTCATAGAGAGATGACCTCAACAGTGATCACATGATTAGTATATATATAGGGTTTTAACAAATCCAATTTACACGATCAAAGGAATTTATGGCCTCAACATGTTAGAGTGTACCCTATGAATCCCATTTATAAGAGCAATTCAAGGAGATAGAATAACCATGATTTTCCATTGATAAAGAA
Source organism: Viscum album (assembly GCA_963277665.1). Lineage (NCBI taxonomy): Eukaryota > Viridiplantae > Streptophyta > Magnoliopsida > Santalales > Viscaceae > Viscum > Viscum album. Next base: position 1,355,926,905 of record OY728160.1, on the reverse strand, counting down.
TAATATGATATCCAATAACTTAAGAATGAGAAAGGCCATTTATGTAATATTTTTAAGCTCATCGAGATCACAACTAAAATCATTTTTACCAAACCACCCCATGGAAATCTCACCATCGTGCACCTTAATCATAGGGTGTTTTCTATTGTATTAAAATTATATGTATCAATACCCTAGAAAAATTATTATATACATAAATTTATAAAGAGTAATTAAAATATTTTCATCAAATTTGTGTTATTATATAATTTATTTTTATTTTGGTTATATAAAACATGAATAATATTTATTGGTAATATTCAAATTCAATTAAGGAATTTATTTTGATGTATTAATGTGTTTTTGAAATAAAAAATATTTTAATAAAATATTATTGTTAATTTTTTTATTAAATATAAATTATCATATAGTTTTTATGAAGTCAAATTTAATTTTTATATTGGTTCGAATACCATTAATGATAAAAAACCAAACATTTCTTAATAAATGTTGATTTCTAATATTAAAAGTGAAAATTCACATATTTAGAAAAATATTTTGATAAAATTAATATTATTTTTGGAATCATAATTTAAAATTTATCCAATCTATAATTTTTCATAATTTTCAAAGACAATATATATTTTGGGCAAAAATTATATACAGTATAAATATTAGGTGTTTATTATTACATCATAAGGAGCCAAAATTGATTTAATAAATACAATAAAGGGTATCCGAAACCAAATTTATATTTGTTCTTTAAAATAATTTGATTTTATTTTTATTTTATTAATGTTTATAAAGCCTTAATGATTCCTCCCTAATCATTAATATAATTTAAGGTTTTAAAATCATTTATTTAAGAGTATGACTTTCATGCACATAAGAAAGGGTATTATTTTAGAAATTTAGTCCCTTTAATTTATAATATATTCAAATACAATCCCATATAGAAAAAACTCTAGGCATAAAACATTGGATGGTTTGTGGTTTTGGTTCTTTTATTATATAGAGTCAAAAACCTAAGCTTCAGAAATGATAAAGAATTACCCTCCCTTTTCCTTTATAAACCTTCCAAAGATCCCATTTATCTTCAATAAAAACCCTTGGGGCATATAATTACTCTTCCATTACTTCAATAGATCCGTCCCAAGGTTCCTTCATGCTCTCAAGAGTCTCACCCAAATCATTTGGAGACACACACTCAAGGGATCCTCAAATTATCTTTTATATTAATGTTTCCTTATTATCTTACGCCTAATAGATTTAATTCATAATATTGGAATATGTATTTAAATGTACATATTACTGTCCATATTATTTCAAAATTATTAGAGACCCCATTCTCTATCATCAATAAATTTAATGATATTTTATCTAAGGTGTTATGCTACCAAATGGTCACCACAATTTTCCATTCCAAAACAATTGTGATGTGAATACCACACCCATTTAATATCAAGGGAGTTCCAATTTTGACACAAAAAATCCGTTTAATTATTACTTACAAGTATTTATTTCACACTACTTTATCTTGGAATAAATAATAATAATAATGAATCTATGTTTTATGATCTATGTGGCACACTTAAGCATGATTATGAAATGAATGTGATGGGTGCACCCAGAATTATATAGAACTCCAATGTATTGGGTATTGTTTAGATTAATGAGACATCATGTTTGGAAAAGGATTGAACCTGATTCCTTTATGTGAATTATTACATCATGATGTCTTAGAATTAATCTTTAAACTATGTTTATGAGGCAATGTTTGAAGCTGTTTCATCATTTCCCATGTTTCATTTATGTCATCATGCTATATCTTTCTTCATTGTTCATATTTATCAATATCACTACTTTTAAATTCCCATTGATATTACTAGTTTCTATCATGTATTTTCTTCTTCTTGTTATTTCATTCTTATTTCTTTACCCGAACTTATAGCTCACCACTTCTTTATGTATGTCCATAGGTTATCCCATGAAATTTTAAGAATGATAATGTTATATATGTTTTTAATAAAGATTATTTTTCCTATTTTCAGTTTTTATAAAATGTAACCAAATCCTAATGCCACTAGAAATTTTTTTATTCTGGGTTGTATTAAGTAAAATACTATTTAACAAATCATGAATTTGGGTGTAATAAAGGTAAGGGTTGTTTTAGTTTATATCAAAGGAAATGTTTAGTTACCTTTTGGACTGGGATTAAAAAACTATAGATAATGCCTTAGAGATACAACTATGTATATTAAACAACCATAATTTTGAGTATGTATAACGTATGTTATTTATCAAAAACAGGCGTCTCGGTCTAGATACTAAAAGTGGACGTGGTTCTGGAAATGATCTAAAAAGGGGTGACTCTCTTACAATGTGCATCGGGCCTAACTCATCATAACCTGGTAAATGAAAATGTGTGTTACTATAATGGTTGTTTATGAATCTGTGGGTATATTATTTTGTAAATTCATATAATAATTACAAAATATTATTAAGGGAACAAAAATATTCTCATACGAATATATATTTGGAAATATATCATAGAAAACATAGATTGAAGACTAAAAATTCATAAGTTATTGAAATAAATTTAATTTAAAATTTATCACTTTAATGTCATTGTATTCTATCATATTCATTTAATATTTTTTAAATACTAACATTTAATTTTGTTTTTATTCTATCTGATGGTCAGAAATAGGAGGAATCAAGATGATAACCAATGTGAATGGTAATACAATGAATTCCCTAATGAGATGCCCAACCCGATGTAAGGAGTAATATAAAAAATTGTAATGATACTCTCTCAGGTAACTCAGGATATGATTTGAATCCTAGATCAGGAGGATCACCCAAATCCCCTCTAATAGTGAACTGAATGAAATTTAGTTCTTTATTTGAGAAATTCCTCTGACATTAAATGGATTAACTCCATTGAGATGATCATTTACATCATTCAATGTTCAGAATAAGAGAAGGTTCTACTGACTATTTATCATATGATGGGAGAAGCTTTTTAGTTGTCGAAATTGATCAAGAATATGAAGTCTAAGGAATATATTGAGGTGACTTGGTGGAAGGAATTCTGGAAGTTATTTTTTGAAAAACATTTTCCTCATACACACTTATATAAAAAGGAAAGGGTTTTCCCTTCCATCAACCAAAAAGGAGATCAATATAATGGGGCGTATGAGGAAATATTCACACGAAATTCATGATACACCTTTTTATTTATCATTAACACTGAATTCACAGTTAAGCACATCTTTAGTGGGATAAAAAATAGTATACAAAAATCCCAAATGATCAGTTACTTTGACAGTTATAAGAAAATTTTATGATGTTACCTCATTGACGAGAAGGATATTAGAGAATCTATTGGGTATAATGCTGATTAGAGTTTTAAATTTGGAGTATGATTCTTATATTCCAATGGAAAATGCAGCGGTGGTAAGAAATTGAAACATCTAACTTATCAAATGAGCCGAAAGGATCACCCTAGATATTTCCTATGGGGTATGGGGAAATGATTTAGGTGAAGGAAGGAAGGATACCTAGCTAGCTATTACTTACATCAGAAAACCATTAATGTGATGGATGAAAGGAATGTTATTATAAACCCTCCCAACATTTTCTATTTATTTAATTATATTGAACCAATGTACTTTTCAAACCAATGCACTAAGACAAGGGTTTCCGAAGAAAACCAGCAACCTCCAAGGTAGCAAGTAAGATATTTCTCTATCACAACCAATGATGAAGATCATGAAAATGAAGTGGTGATAGGTATTGTAGTCATTCATATAGAATAGTTAATTGAATTTTTTGATTATGGTTTTACAGATTCCTTAAAATCATGAATGTTTAGTAGAACTATTCAAACACCACCACAATTTATTGAAGTAGAGTTGTTAGGGAAAAAGAGGAAATGAGGAAATCATTGCATACCATGTATATAACTCACCCCTATAAATTTTTTTTGGTTGAACATCCCATTGATTATTATGATACACCATTGGTGTAATTTGATGCAATTTTGGACATGGATTGGCTTTCCCTATATAGAGATAATATATATTACTATGATAATTAATTCAGTCTCCATATTTCGAATCATATCTCAATTATGTAAAAGTTTAAGGAGGTGGATTCATATTCTTTAGTAAAAACATCTCAATCATGGATATTATTTACCTATTAGAAAGAATATCAAGATAAAATGATAGATTCTAGGAAAGAATCATCCATGAAGACATGCCTATTGTGAGGGAATCTGCTGATGTGTTTCCCTATGAATTTTTTGTTCATCCTCCCAAAAGAGTGGTTGAGTTTTCAGTTGATCTTATACAAATGGAATTAGCATTATCCAATAATCCATATAGAATTGATGTTGTGAAATTTGATAAGAATAATAAAAAACTATAATAGAACTTGGATAAAGGATTTATATTCCCATGTGATTCATCATAGGGTGCTCTAGTCCTCTTCGTCAAGAAGAAGGATGGGTCAACAATCCTTTATGTATGTTATCATGAACTAAAAAAGATCCTGAAAAAGATAATGTATCATGTACCACATATTTATGACTTGTTTAATTAGACATGTAGAGCACAATAATTTTACATTATTGATCTATGGTTAGGATATTTCCATGTTAGGTTGAAGAAGGAGGATATTTCCAAAACTTCTTTTCGTACATGGTACAAGAACTATGAGTTAATAGTAATTCAATTAAGACTCACCAATCCTCTAGAAATATTCATATAATTAAGGAATAGAGTGTCTATATATTACCTCAAAATTTTTTTGGTAGTCTTTATAGATGATATTCTAATATTTTCCAAAATCATGGATGAGAATGAGAAGTATTTGAATACTATGTTGAAGACCTTTCAAAAGGAAAAGATTTAGGCCAATTACAATAATTGGGAACTCTTGTTGAAGTAATTCTCATTATTATGTAATATAATCAAAAGTAATGGGATATCTATTCATTTATAAATGATAGAGGAAATTTATAGTTGACCGAGGCCGACATCGTTGATAGATATCCATAGATTACATGAATTACCAGTGTATTAATTTAGACTCATGAGAAATTTCTCATGATTTTTAAACCATAATTCCAAGATAACATAAAATGGAGTCTTGTTTACCAAGAATGATGAATGCGAAGAAAACATCAAGGAGATAAAATGTGTCTTATCACTATACTTGTGCTTAGACTACCCAAAAGTGGATAACTATTTGTGGTGTTCTATAATGTTTCGAAGAAGGGATTGGTCTTTTAGTAAATGAAAAAATGGAAAACATATAGCCTATGATCTGAGGCAGTTGAATGTTCATGAATAGAGCTACCCAATGCATGATCTGGAGCTAGATTTAGTGATATTCACATTGAAAATGTTGCATTATTATATATCTGAAGTGATGTGTGAAATATATACAGACCACAAAATCCACAAGTATATATCCACACTGAATGATCTGAATATGTTCCAATGAATATTGTTATATCTAATCATTGACTATAACTGCTCAATTCAGTACCATCATGCAAATGAGAATAATGTAGAATATTATCTATGTATAAAGGAAGCAAAAATTCAAGCATTGATGGGGATTGAAGGGGATCAGATCATCTTATATTTTTAAGGGATGGGTATATGAATCATAATGGAAGGAACATAATCAATCCTTTTGAAAATGATTTCCCAACCTACCCTTATAGAGAGTGTAAATGATTCTTAAAGAGATGGTGTTATAATTAAAAATAATTATGGAACTATTAGAAAAGGTAAATCCTCAAAGATAAATTTTAATGAGGAAGTTGTTGTATTATTTTGGTCATGACTATGTGTACCTTAAAATTACAAGTTAAAGAAAGAGATGTTGGATGATTCACATAGCTCATAGATCTCTATTAATACAGGAAACACTAATATGTATAGATATATCTAGGAGAACTGTTGTGAGGACAATATGAATAATGAGATTGTGGAATAAACATTATGATTTCTTGTATGTGAGAAAGTGAATGAAGAGTGAAAAAAGTCCAAGAGAATGATGTAACCATTAACCATACTTATATGGAAATGGGAAGACATCACGATGGAATTTTCAACAGGTCTTCTAATGTCATCAAGATGAAATAATTTTGTCTGGGTTGTGTTGGATCATCTTATAAATACTAATCACTTAATATTTTTTCAAGATCACTTATTACTTGATCTTCATGAAAGGATATAAATTGGAGAAGTGGTGAGGCTATACCAAACTACACTATCAATTTTATCAAATTTATATCCAAGATTCACATCCATGTTCTAGAAAGGTCTCCAACATGTTGTAAACACTTAGAAGAACATTATAATGTCTTATCACCCTAAAACAGATGTCCAATCTCAATAGAGTATCTAAAAACTTGAGGACATGTCGAGAGAATTCTCAATTAACATCAAAGGATGATGGGATCGACATCTTCATCTGCTCATTTTCTATTACTATAATAGTTTCCTCTCAATAATCCAAATGGATCCCTATGAATCCAATTATTGAAGAGGTTTAGAACACTTTCATGTTGTGATGAAGTTGGTGAATCAAAAATTTTAGGTGCTAAAACAGTAAAGGAAATGGTGAAAAAGGTCAAGACCATTTAAAATCACATCATTGATGCTCAAAGTCGACAGAAGTAATATGATAGGAATTGTCAACTAGACCTAGAGTTTTATGTTGGAGACCTGGTATTCCATTGCTTATATCTATAGAAGAATCTGATGTGATTTTGTAATAATAGAGATCTTATTCCAAGAGAAATAAATATCTTTTAGATCCTTGATCACTTCGGAGTAGTGTCCTATTGACTAGAACTCTCACATAACATATCTGAAGTAAATTATGTATTCCACATACACTTCTTGAGGATATAAAAACCAGAATCCTCATATATACTTAATCGAGAGGTTGTACCATTGGATAATGACCATTCCTATATAGAGTATCTGGTGAATAACTTAGATCATCGAGACAATGTTATAAGAAATAAGATAATTCCCCATGTCAACGTGCTGTAGAGAAACCGAAAGATTGAAGAAGCCACATGGGAACTAGAGGAGGTGATGAAACATCAATACACTAATCTGATTTATTGTGGGGAAAGAATATTTTTAAGGTGAAATTTATGAAAGGGTGTAGATTTTAATGACCAGAAAAATTATAAATAAAATTCCCTTTTTGATTTAATTAAATGTCTAATTAAGTAATATGGATATAGAAAATAGATGCATTTTTTTAGTTTTATTATATTATATTGGATTTAAAATAAAGTTAAGATTCATTATAATTGAAAATATAGTAGTTAAATAATAATCACATGATTAGTATAAATATAGAGTTTTAGCAAATCCAATTGACATATAAAAATTATGTGAAGGCCTCAAATAATAAGATCAAACACAATAAAGTCCATTTATTGCAGCTTCATAGGGAGATAGAATCACTGGGATTTTCCCTTGGCCAAGAAAAGATAATATCAAGCAATAAAATAATGAGTGAAACTATTTATGGGAGAAGTTCAAGATCATCAGTATCAATACCCAAACCATGTTCACCAAACCACCCTGAGAAAATCTCACCATCGCTCAACTTACTCTTAGGGAATTTTATGGTGTATTAAAGGATATGTATCAAGACCCTAGAAAAATTATTATGTACATTATTATATATAGAACAATGAATACATTTTTATCATATTATTGTTACTTTAGAAATGATTTTTATTTTGATATTATAAGACATGATTATTATTTTTGGGTAATGTTCAAATTCAATTAAAGAATTTATTTTTATGAATTAATAGATTTTTTGAAAATATTAATATTTTATAAAATATTAATAATAAATAATTTTTATAAAACTTAAATTATCATATAATTTTTATGATTTAAAATTTTATTTTATATGGGCTTGAAAGCTATTATATTAAAACAACACAATTTTTTTCAATAAATGTCAATTTATAATTTTAAAAGTGAAAATAAAAATAATTATAAAATTATTTTTAGAAATTGAAAATTATGTTTGGACTCAGAATTTCATGAATATCCAACAATGATATTTTCATAATTTTTTAGGATATTCAAATTATTAGGTAAAAATAAAAAACATTATAAATATATGGTGTGTATTATGACATCATAATGACACAAAAGTGATCTAATAAATACTTGAAATCGTTTCCACAAAAATTATTATTTTTTCATATAAAATAATACTATATAATTTTTATTTTATTAATTTTATTATTCCACAATGAATCCTCAAAAACCATTAATATAATTTATGGTTTTGAAATCATTTCTTTAAGAGTAGGACTCACAAGCACATATTTAAGGAAATTATTTTAATAATTTCGGCCCTTGGCCTTATAAAATTATTAAACCCACTCCCATTTAGAATTAACAATTGGTAAAAACCATGAGAAGGATTGTGATTTTGGTTATTTTATTATATAGAGTCAAAAACCTAAGCCTCATAAAAGATAAAGGATATCCTCTCTTTTACTATATTAGCACACCAAATATCCCATTTATCTTTAGTAAAATTACTTAGATCACATCCAAAATATTCCCTACCATATCTAGAGTCATCCAATGGTCTTCACAATATCTTAATAAGATCCTCCCATGTATTTGGAGACCCACACTCAAGTAAAGAATCCTCACCTTCTCTTCTTTATTCATGTATGTTTATTATCTTATGACATCGATTTCCAATTAAAAATGATTAGATACGTCCTTCCATGTCCCAATTAATACCCATTATTTGTAGGAATTTTGAGAGACCCATTTTGATCTCATTAACCCATTTTATGAATATTTATGCGGCACAGTTATGATGCTCAATTTTCACTATGGTTTTCCATTGAAAAACAATTGAGTAATGAATACCATACCCATTTCCTATCACAGATGATAACCTTTATACACATATAATTCACTAAATTGTGAAAAAATGTATTTATTCTACACACCTTAATTATTAATAAAATAATGACGATTAATGAATCCATTTTTTATGATCTATGTGGCACACTTATGCATGATAATGAAATGAATATGACGAGTGAAAGAAATTATATAGCACTATAATGTATTGGAAAAAATATAGTTATTTTTGGAAAAAGAGTGAACCTGATTCCTCTATAAGAGTTTTTCAATAATTGTGTATTTCCGGTTAGTCTTGACATGTGTTTACAGTGTTTTGTTTTATGTTGTTTCCATATTTCAAATGTTTTCTTTTATGTTATCGTGGTATAACATGCCTCATTGTTCATGTTTATGATTCTCAATACTTTTATTACCCTTCGTTTTTTCTATTTTCTAACATGTTTTAATTTCATAATTTTTTGATATGTTTATTCCATTACTAGGATTTATATCACACCCCTTTATTATTTATGTCCCAAGGTTATCCCGTGCAGTTTTATACAGTTGAATGTTAAGGAAGATATCAATAAAGATGATGTTTTCCCAATTTTAAGTTGTTATTAAATGTACTTAATTTTTAAATACACATAAACATTAAATTTTATGAGTTTTATTACTTGTAATATTATATAATAAATCATGAATCAATGTGTAATAAAGAGTATAGTTGTTATATATATGATGGTAATTTTTTTGTAGTGGAATTTATTTGAAGTTGATTATAGTTTTAATATTGAGTTTATTTAATTTATATAGTATCTAAATATTTTGTAATATTAGGAGTAGAGGAAGTAGCATAAAATATTATTTCTAAAATAGAAAATATATATAGGTTTATTGGAATATCTATAAATTGATAAACCTTATTAAGGTACATTTTATATTAGGAGTTTTGTGGTGAATTAGGATCAATACAATTTACTTTAAATATCAGGCATAGATGAATGTATTACTGTGCATAATAATACATATATGGAATTGAAAAATAGATCTTTTTATAGAAAAACCATTATGGATTGGTGATTCATCTTTGATTGAAGACATTTTGCATTTAACATTATTGTCTGTTAATATTTTATAATGATCTTTAATGAAGTAAATGGGAGAGAGGAACAAGTCATGGACTATGTATGGGTAGTGGTATTACGTTAAATATCAAAATGATATAATATTAATGTAGTTTATATTCATAATATCAGAATATACTTGATATAATCTCTTTTAATGAAATATATTTTGTGTGAAATAAGTAAAATTGGTGTGAAATTTTCTTTTTATTAATTTTCCATTTGGTTTTACTTATAAGATAGATTCAAAGTGACTTTTCCAACATGAAGACATGATCAATAAAATTTTCAATATAATTCAAATATTATCATTTCAAACTAATTTACCCTAATTATAGTGCATAATAGGACCATATATTTTAATACGTGGTATCAGAGCAACTAGTTATTCGATGAATTTGTTTGGGGATGCAGGTTTCATGGAGAATGTCATGAATGAAAGGGAGTTCACTTATTTTTGGGGTGAAACTATCTCATTTTTCAAAATATAATGAAATCACATCTACAATGTCTTATATTTGATATTAATTCAATAATAGTTAATGTAAATTTGGTAAGTGGTTCTAAAGGAAGAACAATGAATAAAATTGATATGATATTATTGAATAATGAAGAAAATTATCAAAATAAATTAATTATAGCATTATTTAATGATATATATATGATGTTTATGAAATTTTCCATATCAGAATATTTGTTTAATAAACTTCATAACAATTTTGAATGATATATAAATGTGAAAGAAGAAAAAAATTTGCTTTTTGATAATGGTTTTGATAATATGAAGATGACTTCAAGTTAAATTATGGACAAGTTACTTAACCATCATAATAATTTGTTTTTTTGAAATAAATACTCATCATTATGAGATCATGGACTCCAATAGTTCAGTAAAAATCATCGTATTATTTCAAAAAACGTACAACCAAAATGTAACCAAACTTAAATAAATGAACATTATAGATTCATCCCTTCAGGAAATACAACGTAATCTAGTCACCTATGAAATTAGGGTAAATATAGAGTGTTAATTTGAGAATTCAATTAAAGATGTATATTTCAATGTAATTGTTAATAAAGTTGATTATAATGATAAAAATAGATTATATATGTGATAAGTTCTTATCACTGGTTGTAAGAGAATTTAGAAATGAGAAATGAATATTTGAGTGTAATATATCATTATAATATTTCGATTATGGTATGGTTATAAAGAAATCTACCTGATTTATAAATATGATATGTTGAAAAATATGGTGAGTGTAATTACTCACGAAAATAGAAGAAGGTGTTACCTCATAGAACAAGAATAAACTCAAGTAATGGAAGTGAAAGAAAATATTAGAAGAAGTTCATGGTATAAATAGGGGAAACAAATGTAGAGGGAGATAATATTAAAGGATTCGATACTATACATATCTCAAATATAGAAGAAGTAATGATCAATTCTATGGGAAAGTGTAATACTAACATTATATAGAATGATCAAGAAAAAGGTGGTATAGATCTCAAAGTGTAATCAGGAGGGGTTCTTGTTGTGTTTCATCTATATATAATGAAACATTAAATTGATTTTTTTGAATGATTCATAATGTTCTTTAAAGAACATTAATTAGAAATTTTAACTCTTGAATGATAGTTTATGCATATGAAACAAATCAATAAAATCTTAAAAAAGATATGAATACGAGATTATATATTGATAATAAGAATATGATCATTGATAATCTACAAATTTATATTAAGGATAATTTTAGGTGAATAAAAAATTATAATTGGGATGTTATATCCTTGGGATATAATCTTGAATCAATTATTGAAATAGATGGTGAAAATAAGAATATTGAGTTTGAGAAACTATTATATGTAGCATTCAATTAATAGGTAGGTCATGGCATAAGAAATTATTAGGAAATTATTGAGTTCTCAATGACAAAGTGGAATGTTTGAAGACTATCTTGGATATAATGGTGAAACATTAATGTTAAATCTAGTTAATAAAAATAGAAAATAAAATCATAATAAATTAAAACGGTACCAACTAACAAGAAATTACCCTCAATCAAGTAGTAAATAAAAAAATATGATATTTACATATATATAATAGGAAATTGATATTTATACTAATGAATTTATCATTTTGACATTCTATTAGCTATAATATATCATATTATAATGCAATTGAATGTTTTCTAGAGGTGAACATATTTTATGTTGAAAAAAAAGTGTTTGAACATATCCTATACCTTAGAATCTAAATTAATTCTATTGATACTATTTTAATTTCTCAATTTTTTGGTACAAGGAAATATAATTATGGAAAATTAGAGTTATATATTATTTTGGAATAAAATGGAAAATGATTTCAATTAAATATTATTCAATTTAATGCAAAAAATAACTTTTATCATCTTGAATTAGAATAATTTCTTTTCTAGTTTATTAATGTTACAAAATAGAAGTCATGTCAATAAAAACTCAACTGAATTGGAAATATATTTGAAGAAGAATAAAACTATTGAGAAATCGAATTGGGAGGAAATTTACTAGAACAAATTAAATACTAGTTTCTTATAGAATTTGGATAAAATGTGTTCATATCAAGTTATTGGTAATGAGAATATGATGAAGAATGTAAACAGAAGATATGATGAAGTAATGAAATTTGGAAATGATGAATTGTTAAAATATAAATGAATTTTCGATACCAATGTGGATAGTGACAAATTGAAGAATTATGATGTACTTTATCGTAATGGACTTTATCAAAACATATTGAGCATAATTCATCTTTATAACATAGTTTTGGATGTCATATTTAATAAAAAAACTATACTATCAAGGACAAGAATATAAATTATCTTATTAATATTTTGAGGGAAAAAGGAAATCTACATAAGGAATGTAAAAAATATTATACTTTTTTTAATAGTGGTTGAAGAAATCAAGACACAGAACTAGGGACTAAGCTATATTAATCAATAATGTGTGTAGATAATATATATAATCAAAGTTTTAGTGGAAATATCTAACTATAAATGAGATCAATAAAAGAATATTATTGCTTTTATGTAAGTAATGATAGTTTAAAATCAATATCTATTAATGAAAAAAAGAAAATTGTGTTTGAAAATTCTTGTATACAGTGGTTTATGTTGGCCAATTGGTTAGGTTGAGACATATGGTGATAAAAACATCATACTATTTACTAATGATTATATAATGATATGATTTTCCATCATTAAGATATCATATATGGATTTTTTGGATGAAATAAAAAGATTTAAATGAATATATAAAAATGAAACTAGAAGAACTATGAAGATTCTAAGATTAGGAAATTAAATATAGTACACATCGTATGAGGTTGAAAATCAATTTAAATAGAATTGTATTAAGCATGAAGTATATTAAATGAGAACCCCAAAATAATATGGTTTTATGGAAAGGAAAAACCATATTGATACAAAATATATAAATTAAATTTTTAATAGAAAGTGTCATATCACATCATTACTAGAGGGAAGTAGTGGATGTAATCATGAAAACACATATCAACATATTACTATGTCAAGGAGTAGAGAAGACTCTATATGAATTTGAAACTAAAGGATTCCATAATAGAATCATATTATGGTATTTGTAATAAAATTATTTATGAGAAATAGATAATGAAATCCAGGAATTATGGTGATTTAGTGGACAAAGTCATATTTCTATGCTACCCATCAAAGAGTATGTCCAGTATGTATTTTAATAAAAAGTTACTAAATGACTGTTGAATGAATTTATGTAAAGGTAGTTGAAAATTATACTAGATAAAATTATATTTTTTCTTTACATTAGTAAATAAAAAGAGAAAATAATTAATAATTGATTCAAGATATTCTAAATATTTTCAAATCAACATTTATTTGGAAGCTGAATCAGTACAATAACAAGGTGTGTAATTAAGTTAACCAATTAGATAATCAATATGTAATAGAGTATACATTAATAAATTAAATAATATTAGAGTCACATATACTCTATCATTGACTCAAATGATGAGATGAACATACCAAAATATTGTATTATCTAATATTTAATCATCCTTGTTTGAAGAAGTACCAATGAGAAATATGTGATAAAATTAATTAATTAATAATTGAAAACATTTATAAAAATAAAACATATTAACCATTTAAAATACCAAAACATCATTAAGTGATTAGTAAAAAGTGGTTCTTCAAGAGAATGTTATATGAAAATGGATCAGTGATTTGTAATAAATGATGGTTGGTATGTGAGTGATATACCATGATGGAGGATATGAGGTTGTAAAATGTTCAATATGTTTTTAACAATGGACTCTATTAGACTATTCCTAGAATTTTCCATTCATGGAACTGTAAGATTATTCTAAATTTATTTTAATAGAAAATTCAAAAAAAAAATTAAATGGATTTATTTATATGGAACAATAAGTTGGATTTTTTATTAAAGATATTTTTTCAAAGGGGTTAATATTTAGATATCATTTTTCAGACTAAATAAATCCCTCATGCATATTATACTTGGATGGGTTCATTTATATGAGATATAGGGCTCATGTTAGGAGGGGTTGATAACAAACTCTTATGAGAATTTTAGGAGCTGAAAAATTTATAGTGATTGTATATACATATGATATAATAATTAGAGGAAATGAAAATAATTCAGTTCAAATGTTTTCATAATTAAGGATTTCAAAAATTGTAATGTTATTGATTAGAAAATTGAATTACTATCTAGGAATTGAAAAAAATCAAAATTAATATAGTATATTTATCAATTAGTTCTAATATTTGATGGAAGTGCTAAAAATATTCATAACGGAAATGTGAAAACCATTTTACACATTGATTGTAGTTGGAACTAAATTTTGAAATCATAGAGACATAAAGGGAGTAGACTCAACAATATATAAAATAATCATCAAGATTATACATTATCTTAATATATCCATGATATACCTTTTTTATGACATGATCTTAGAAACATGGTTCTTGAGTTGTCCTACGAATGATGACCACCAATATATGAAAAGAATAATGAGATATAGTCTAAGAACACCAAATTATAGTTTAGGGATCAGTGATGGAATGTATTTAGATTTATTTTTAAATTCAAATAAGGATTAAACTTATCAAAATAGGGATAAAAAATCAACATGAATTAGTGTAATTTATATTTGATGAAAAAGTGATAAATACCTAAATAAAAATGGTAATTTTGTTCATGGTATAAAAAAGAAATTAGAGAACATTTTAGTAACCATACCCTATACATATCTAGTAATGATGAAATAGTAATTACAATAGCATGGTTAATTATATAAATAACCAATATTGATTTAGTAAGATAATAATTATTCTACTGAATTTAAAAAGAATACATTAAAAAAATCTCAAACAAAATATATTGAAATCCCATATCATTTCAGAAAATATATGGGGGAGAAAATCATTTTGAAACTAGAATTTGCAGGAATAAAAATTCGGAAACAAATTTCTTTTCCAATAATTTACATAACATGTTATTGATAAGAACATGTTAAACAATAGAGATATACCAGTCCCTTTTAATTGAAGAGGCAAATATATATATCTCTCTATTATGTTTATTGATATATTTTGAAATTGGTTGTGATTTCAAAGAAATTAGTTTTACCATGAAGAAGAATATAAGTTTAGAGACTACCCCAGGGGATTTATAATATGTTCAAATTCTAGATATATTTTTTCTTATTGAAAAACACTATAACACATAATTATTTCTCTAATTTTTACATTATATTTTGACTCATGTTATCTTAGAGAGTAATTAAATTCTATTTTCCTACATATTAAATAATTGAAACATCATAGATCTTCGATTATGATTTTAACTACCTTCGAAAAACCGTCAATATTTTATTATGAAAGAGGGATAATAAAAAAACTCAGAGAATAACATAATAACGCAAGAAGAGATGGAGAATAAATTTATGGGGATACTACAAGGTCAATTTCATGGAGAGATAGATAATGACTATAAGTGGATATTGTAGGGTTAAAGTCATGAGGAGAATGTGAAATCCTAGAAGAAATATCTAGAGTTTTAATTTGAACAACAATGATAATGGTTTACAAAAAATATAAAATGGGGGATTGATGAACACCTAACGTAGTTTGTGGAAAAATAATATTTATACATTTCCTAGTGACGCATAGTATTTTTACATAGTCATATCACTTGAGGAGCTTCATAGTTTGTTCACTCAATTATTCTAATACACCAAAGTAAAATTGTTATATTTTTTTTATTTATTAAAAACAATAGTTTTTTGTTTTATGTATATAATGAAATTCCAAAATATACATTCTAAAATACAAATACAAATTAATTTTTAATTAAATTAGGAAAGAAATATATTGTCTTAGGGTTTAGATATGTAGTTTCTCTCAATATTTATTTCAAATTTTCAACCCATTACATTCCAGACATGGATTTATATTTTCTACATTGAGTGAGATTTTGAGCATTCATAGGAACCTATTAAGAAAACTAAATCACCACATCATTAATTGAAAATAAAATGAATTTTAGATTGAAGTTATTGTGGACCACCACTGCACTCGTCCAATTCTCTCTTATCCACCAAAAATTAAATTGAAATAGCTTAAAATTAAAGTCAAATAATTATGAACACTGAAAAACCTCCTCTAGGTCAGAGAATCTAGTACGTTTATTTCTATTTCTATGGGAAAATAGATCACCATTGAAAGTGGTAAGAGGGAGTGTTTGTGATAGAGAGTGTGGGAGACAAATGAATGAAATTGGGAATGAAAAAAATAGATAACATGAATTAAAATATGAATGTGTTTCCTAGTAATATAATTTGAAAATAAAAATAAAAATGAAATTATATGTACTAGTATCAGGACAATGTAGTGTAGTAGTGGATCCTCATGATTTCATCAATTTTCTTATGTCCCGGTCATGTATTTATAAATCTCTTGATTGCGCAGGTCGTATCCTTATAGTCATAAATTGGCCAAAAAGTCATCCTGGTGGGTCTTGGGGTTCATAAAATTGGCCTTCACCCCTAAATATTGATGAATCTAAAATTTTTGGGCTCTATCTGAGAGTTACAAATTTTTTAATTTGTTTACATGATGTGTAATGTTTGATTCCATGGACCTTTAATTGGTTTCATCATGGTATATCAATCTATCATGTTACCCACTATTAAAATGACTCACGAAATCTGTAATGCTATTTTATAGAAGGTTTCACTCTTTTCTACATTTTTCTTTATTTTTGGGAATATAATTAGTTCTTCACTTGTCCATGAACATGTATCTGCATTAATTTACCTTTAAAAAAGAGTTTTCACACTTCTATACTTCGCGACACGGTGTGATGTTTTTACGGCACACTATATTCATTTTTTTTTCAAACCTTGTATATGACCAAAATACTTAAAAACAATTAAATATCATAAATATTAATCATTTAATGTTAAAAAATACTGTGTTTATATCAAAAAATACATGAAAAATATTTCTTCATCAGGGATATTCTTATAACTAGAAGTTGTAATATTTGTTTTTTCAGAATTTATTATCAATTAATATTTCATTTAAAGAAGCTCAAAATGTAAATAACATAACTACATGGGTATTTGGTCGATTATGTAAATAAGAGATCATTATATGTATATAATAATGAAACATTAAATTGAATATTGGGTGATTTTAGAACCAATGTACCGAGAGAGGTGATTTTTAATTCTAATAGGGATATATGGTTTACCTAAATGATGGTCCTTTTAGTTATAAAGCTTTTATAAATCAAATATTATGGTATTTTATAACCAATGTTGAGTACAATTCTATATCATATGTAATAAAAGAGGCTATATAGATTATGAAATTTTCCACTTAACTAGTGGTTTTTTCAATCATTATTGATATCATTGATATCATTTGTTTTTCAATGGGGGAAATTTCAAAATAAAGGGAGCTCAGATCTAACAAAAAATCAAATAATATCATTTGAAATTATCTTATCCTTCTTGAGATTATAGATCACGGTGATGTAAAAATTTTCATTGATCACAAATATAATAATATATTATATCATTTGAATATAGAACATTCATAATAGATTTACGAGGAAAATATACAATTTATTGTTATGATATATGTGGGAGACTAGTGGGAGTCCAAACGGTATATCCTGTAAATTTCTTATTATAGAAAAATCATTTGATAATGGTCTAGGAAATTGATTGTATCACACATTACTTTATTAAATAAAGAAATGTATTGTTATAATAGTATTATTTTGTGTTATATGGGATTCAGTACACTAATTATAAAAAGTATCCTCCTAGTACTAAAGGTCAAGTTTTTATCAATAACCATGAACCATCACAAATTTAAGGGTTGTGATGTGAGGTTATAATGTATAGTTCTTGAACACATTTTGATTTATATAATTATCACATTGGTTATAGGTGTGACATATTAAATCAGATGGGACTCACGTTATGAACACCACATTGATTTTATGATTTATAAATTTGGTTTATATTCAATGGGATTTTATTCATTCATCAATTAATCAATAGGTATAAGGTACACATACCATTAAATATTTAATTCATCGGACTCAATCTCATGGTCTGCTAGAAAATTATCTAAATAGATGTAAACATGGTATGTTCTTGACCATGGGTGAGGAGTCACTTGAGATCTTATTGGGAGTTGTCTATAATTGTGATAGGTTTTGAAGAACTATTATAAATTTAATTATAATTATAGAGTTAATTTATTTTTCCAAATTTATTATATGAAATAATATATTTGGATAATTCAAAGTGATTAGAATTATATTAATTTTGAGGGATGTGGGGTGACATAATCTATTTCCTTTACTCATGCATGAATCCAAATATAATAGGATCATGATATACTAAAAACATTGGTGATTTTATCACATCAAACATTTTAGTAGATATATTCTATCTATGGATTGAATTAATAATTTGTACTAATAATATAAAAGGACAAAGTGAGTCGAATTTTTTCCCCAATGGTGTATTTTTTAGTAATATTTTTTATTTTAAGGGAATTATTTTGATTAAAAAAATTAATTTAAAAAATATTTATGTATTATTAAATATTAATGAAATTATAAAAATTATTTTTATAAATATGTGACATATTTTTATATTAAATTTTAAGGGAGTTATATATATATATAATTATAAGAGAATGCCACATAGCGCATTATATATATATATATTAGACACATTTAAATAACTATATATGATGTTAATTATTAATAAATAGTTAATCTTTGTTAAACTACATCAATAATAAATGGATTAATAGCATTCATTGAAATTTATACATCATATTAATAGTCTCTTAAATATTCATTAAATTTAATAACTAAGATGAATAAAATCATTGGATCATAGATCCTATAAAAGGAGGGTCATTGAGATTGTTATATATCTACCATTGGAAATGAAATCATATTCCTTATTATACTCTCTATCCATGAGATAAAACTCCTACCCCATTCTTTGATATATTATTATTCTGAAGGAATAAATAAGTAATAATGAAGGAAACCATTCTGATATTATAGAAAATAATCATTTTCTAATTACCAATGGTTGATGAACAATTTTCAAAAGGATTATTGATTAGAGAAAATAATAATTATATATATTCATAGTTTTTAAAAAAAATAAACAGTATTTTTTTTGTAATTATTTAATTATGAATACAATAAAATTTATTCATAGGGAGAACATAAAATTTGTGCAATATTGGCATTGAGTGAAAATTAAATTTTTATTATTCGAACACTTAATATGAAAAAGTGAGAAACCATACATGACTTCACGACATCATGACATCAAGAATTAAACAGAAAAAATAATCCCCAACGGACCAAAACTCAAGATCAAGGACAACCATCACAACAAGAAAGAAGCTCCCCCTAAGTTCGGCTTCCATTGTTTCATCACAGCACGACTAGCAGTCCTAGGCCATAGAGCATGTGAATAGTACCAATGACCATATCCATACCCTCTCAAGCATACAATTCATAGAAGTCATGAAATATTAAAACCTCTTGCATGGACCTCATCTGAACCAACTCCTTGTATGATAATGGTCTAATAATTCTTTGAGCCGCGAACCACCAAGGCCACAATCAAAAAAAATTTCAAAAAACTATAATTGATGACCTTTTATACAAAATAGATTCATGTGAAATCTATCTTAGACCAAAATAAACACTTTCTATCATCAACAAATGTCAAAAATCCAGGAAGGCAAGAAAACTTCTCGAGAAATAATTGGCTCGTGGAAGACGATAAACTAGAAAATCAACACCAGACCACAGATTCAGTGAACACCATCATAGACTGAACCAGCACATCCAAACCCATTAACATACCCAAATTAGAAATAGTAGAATAACATCAGAAAGAATATACAGCCAAATGAAAAATCAAATATCCAAGAAACATCACCCTAATATCGGCCTCCCAAATGCCGACCAACAGAAGGAGGTAACGCCCCAAATCAAACCGAGCCAACAAAAAATCCCATCACCACCAGAAATCCCACCAGAGAAGACCACAGAAAACTGTCAAAGCACTCAAGCTTTGGAAAAGAATGGGGACTACCCTCAAATGTCAAAAAACTTGACCACGGGATGACATCGCACTGACAAGACCTGATCGAACCCATGAAACCGATGTAGTAAGCCAGCGAACAAAGCGATATTCTTCAAAAACCGGTCTTACGCTTGTGGATGATGATCCGACAATGCCCTAAAAGCCCATAACAAGAAATATGACACCAAAAAAGGGGGGTTGCACCATTGGATCATCACGGAGAGCGCTAGAAGGTCCGCAACAAATCCACCACGGGGGAGATGAAGCGGTGACATGGGAAACCCTAGCACCGTAAACCCCTTATGGGAACATCTAATATCTTACGTAATCAATATTATAATTAAATATGACATATTTTAAGCTTATGTGATTTATTTGGGTTGAATTTGGACTGATCAGATACATTTACTATAGTTTATACAATATAATGACAACCAACACACTATCATTTTAGATATTTCAAGTCCCTTTACAAGAGAACATGTATGTGGGACCACTATTGGTTAGATATTGGTAAGACATTTTTTTCATTTCCCAACCCTATGTGGTCAACAAAAAAGAAGGTACGGGTGATACAAGTATATACGAGAAACACTCATAGATATTATAATTCCTAGATTATCTAATTATATAGTAATTTTGATGTTATAATAGACGTCATTTGTTAATAATGGTCTCTCCTTGACTTGGTTTGAGGAGGTTTTGTGTAATATGTAATTTCGGTTCATTATTCATTAAGACTTTTTAGACCATATTTAAGATTGGAAAGGTTGATTACTATCCGGAGTTATCCCCATAGTTCAACTAGGATCAAAACATCATTCATAGTTCATAACTAAGTATTTATATACATGATATATCACAATTATTTATTAGGTAAAGTTGAATGTCAAGGAAGAAAATAACATGAATAGTATCTAATTCTAATTGAGGATTGAGATAAAAACACACTTCAATAGTCAATAATATAATTAGTATTTTTTATTTTTGAATCATGGGAATATTTAAGAAATACAATGTGAGTGAAAGATTAATATAAGGACATGGTAGACTGATCTTTTTTTAATAACATATTCTTTCTAGGATCAGAACTATTGAAGGTGGGTTGGATATAATGAAACAAATTTTCCATCAAATTCCATTAACATATATTTATTAATATTTTTTATTCATGTAGATGTTCATACATTTATATATCACATATTTTATAACTTACACCATTATTTATTGTTATTTATTGGTCTTATAATACAACCATAACAACTGTTTACTTGAAACATATATTTCCAAATCATTTTTCCAATAGATTTTAAAAATTGAAAATAGTTTGTATTATAATTAGAAACCATGATGTTATTTTGATCATAACATAATATACAGTAATCCAATTAATAAAATTTAATTTTTTAGAATCAATTTCCATTGGTCTAGGATTTATTCAACTAGACGGAGAGTTATATCCTACCAAAAGAGGCCCAAATGGGGGACCATGATGAAAATAAAATCGTGTCACGATATATGGGACCGATATTTTGATATTTAACCTTATTATTCGATACTATTATTCAATTTATATTAATTACCTCAAATAAAATTTTAATGAAATGTAAAAAAGTAAAAAAAAATTACATTTTTTGATTTTAGGCATAAGTCTATCCACCAGAATGTTTAAGTTGAGGTGAAAAGTCATTCCTGATCAGTTCACTAGTAAAACTGATCCTCAACTTATTTTGATTCATTGTTGAGAAATTTTACATACAAATCACTCCCACACAAAATGCGATGGGTATGATTGAGAGGATGAAAAATTCATGTGTTTGAGAAATCCTTTTAGCATTCACATGGTTTCTTCTCCATCAAAGGAGTGATAAACTCTTTTCAAACCCTCTAATTGGGTTGAAGTTGATGTAAAATATCAATATTAAATTCATATTTTAATTAATGATAATTTAATTTTAATGGTTTATGGTGTTTTTATAAAAATTTATACTATTTTATTTGAATTTTATACCAATATGTCACACTCTACTTAATTTTATATGATTATGGATTATTGTTAATTTGATCCTTTATGTATTTCCTTTTTTTATTCAAGAATGATGTTTGGGTAATTCATATCAACTGATCGATCCATATGAATACACTCATTACCTTTGTAACATGTCAAAACCAACCCATTGGATTGGAAAGCACTAGTTTTACACTAACAATCAGTGCATCCCCCAAATACTAGAGGTTGGAAATAAATTCCAAGTGTATATGAAATCATTTGTGCATGATTTAACTACATATACAAGTCATCCTATAATGATGAATGAAATTGAATTATGTCACTGAGATTCATAATAAAAAGTAAAATATTCTGGAAAACTATAATAAACTATTCATATACCTATCATATAAAAATAAAACCAATTTATCCATAAGTACAAAATACCATAACCAAACCAGGATCTTCTCTATACTCTATATCTGGAAATATTATTACTCTATCCTCTAGTATCTCTGAATAACACAACATGGTGCTCCAATAACAATTTAATGGAACATTAACATAATTATATCATGATATAAAACATTTATATATGCACCATATTTAATATTCATGGGGATATTATACAACCTAGTTGATAATTCCCTAGAGAATTCACACATAACCCGTTAAGGAAAGAAAAAGTTATCTAATTTTAAATATATATAAAGTCAGGAAAATAATGAATTAATGTGACAAATATAGTTAAAAATAAAAAAACTAAGTGAAAAAAACATATCTAATACGCCAAACACCTCACTATATAGAACATTCCATGAACAAAATGAAACTCTCACCATGAGGATCCATAAAGGGACCAAAATTGTGAGCGTAACCCCATTCCCAAGACCGAAGTAATCACATGGTTGAGTATATCCACTATATTCATAAATTTAGTGATGATATGAAATTATTAAGCCATATATCCCCATAAATTCATGTCATGAACACACACAAACCCATCCCAACTACCTATTATATTCAATAGAAAATAGTCATTTAAAACCAAGGAATAATAGATCAGTTATCAAAAAAATTTGTTACAAATTATTCATTATTGAAAAAAATAATTAATATTTATATACAATAATATTTCATGTTTCTTTTGAAATATTTTGGATGAGAATAAATCTACCACCAAAAATTTGATCCGACAGAATCCAAGAGGTAGGGATTCAAAAGGAATGGAGTCACCCCTCACGTATTGAAACCTATGGTTCAATATC
This sequence comes from Viscum album, assembly GCA_963277665.1. NCBI lineage: Eukaryota > Viridiplantae > Streptophyta > Magnoliopsida > Santalales > Viscaceae > Viscum > Viscum album. Next base: position 1,355,902,897 of record OY728160.1, on the reverse strand, counting down.
ACTATAAAGGAGAGGTCAAACTAGTGGGTTTACAGTGAATAATCTATTGAAAAATAGAATTAGTAAATCTCTAATACAACACACTTGGTTTCCCTTCCTATAATATATCTTCTCCACCCCCTATAAATATATTCTTTGTTTCTTCAATTAAAAAAATAAAACTAACCACCACCGTAGTGTGTTGGTCACTAAGAAATTTATGAAAAACCTTTCCATGACATAATCCGTGGAGACCAACCATGGGGTAGGGAAAATCTATTCACTATTTTCATGCCACTTTGACTTACACAATTTCTTGTTGCATCCTCCAAATCCATTTCCAAATCACTACCATGAGGTCATCCATGCCTCGACATAACCACCACACCCACAAACATGGGTGTATTAGGCCTCCCATTTCCCATAGGGAAACCACCCATGTACCATGACCATAAAATGGGTATCCCAATGGAATGATAGTGTCTTGATCTAATAAATGGAAGTTATAAACTCAATTTAGACACCATTTCCACTACAATTTCCTTATCCATAGCATGTATTCCCATCAAAAAATGTGTATTCACTCAAAAAGGGTGCATCCATCCCTACTTCATAAAATCATTAAAAGATAAATCATAATACCCACATCATTAAAATGTATATGACCAAAACCAACAACATAGTATCCACTATGGTCATGGTGAAACCTAGAGAGACCAAAAAAAATTTATTGACCATGAACCCATACATACTTCCAAAAATAAATTCTATCCAACTCATAAAAAATTAAAAAAAGGTAAAATAAAATTAAACTATTTTGTTAAATTCATTAAATATTTTGGACTTTCATCATCAGAATGCATGATATTGGTGGTGAATTATAAAATATATGGCCATTACTATTGAAAATTTTCTCAATCATAACTATATTCATAAATTTGATAATGTTCTTAAAGTACATGAACCTAGGGTATGTGTCACCCCTACAAGTTTTTTTATTATCTATCCAGTATGAAAATTAGGTGGTATATTAATGAAACATATTTCTCAAGTGTAAAATAATTACAACTAATAAAATTTATTGAAAAATTCATGTACTTATTAATATTATATATCCACTATGAGCATGACACATCTTTCTCAAATGGTATATTAAATCAAAGAGCTTGGATTCCATATTTACCCAAACATAGGTTCCTCGACCTAGAATATACTCATCAAAAAATATTCACCCACCAGGAAATATAAAGTGTTATGTGGATGACAAACATACGGAATTTGAAAATTTTTCATCATTTCCATTTATTTTATGATCACTCTGATTTTTTTTTCATTCCTTATAGAGAAGACTAGGAATATTCGATGATATTTCTCCATACTCTATCGAAAAGTGGTGATCAGTATGGTTGGTCATTTAATTATTAAAATGGTTCAATATGTATCATGTTTTGATAACTCTTTTTAAAGGAAAACTCTAAAAATGTAGAATGGTCTTCCTATGAACAACCAATGTCCATGAAACATGCTATGAGAATTCCAATATGATCTAAAATATATGCTTAAATTTTAATTCAATATGTTTATGGAAATACATGATCATGGTTGATTGGGTTCCATGGGAATATTGTAGATACCATAAATTATAATGTAAATGTATAGTCACTTTTAGAGGACATAGAAACTGTTATGATATATAACATCACTACATCCAAAATGTATATATTTTGAAAATAGTAAGTTGAATTCATCAATATGATTTGAATGAAATTTTATAACATTTTATTTTGGTATAAAATCAACCAAATGTCATCAGGATTACATTGAGTCCTTTGAAACATGGTGAAAAAGTCTACAGAGATGTGCTCTCATTTCAATAAATGCATTGGTGATGGGAAAAACATCTCAGTTGTTCATTCAAGTTATGATATAATAAAAACACCCAAATTACTTGTCACGATGTTACCAAAATTATTATTAACACAATATGTGGTGAGTTTATGATCCCCATAAAATGTAGATTAGTGCCATCATTTTAAAAGAACCATATGTAATGATTTCACTATAAAGAAAACTCATGAAGACAATGAATTTGATATAAAAATGTAAGTAGTTAATGCGACTAACACTCCATATGGTTGAAAAATATTAGTAAATACATACAAGAGGTAAAAATATTTACGTCCACCTAATTCATCAAAATATACCATCAATACATCATCCCAGAAGCTTTATCTAACAAGTGGATCATATGTTCCACCAGTCACTACCAACTCCCAAGGTATGCTAATTAGAAAAATCCCTCACCACCATGTTGTGTTTTCCCCTTTCATATAATTTCCTTTCTAAAATCTACCAATTATAAAAGGAAATGGATGGGTGTGATAAAAATCATTTGAATCTCACTAAACATTCTATAATCAACATATAATAATTAATCCAACTTTTCTAAATTTTAACTAAAAAATGTAATGGAAATATTTTAAAAAATTAATAGTCAAACATACATTATAAAAAATTAAAATGGATAAAGTGAAATAGTTTTTAATGTTAATTTCCATGAAATTAGGGATATAGAACAATCATTTTCCAAAAAGGCCTGAATAAGCATTTAAATCAAAATAGATATGAGTAAATCATTTCAAATAAACACTAGTATATATAAATAATTTTAAATCTATTAATATACAAAATAAATGTAATATTAATTAGGATTAGTTCCATTTAAAAACGTTCAAAAAAATATCTGTGAAATATAGATTCATGTGTGTACAAAATCCTAGATAGGAAGAAATTGGCTTAATATTTGAGAATCCTCAAAATAAACTTCAAGGCCTAAATATAGTTTTCTATCGTTATTTTTATATATCCATTCATGATTGAAATTTTCCAAGAATTAATATCCTTCCACATAAATACCTATATTTCTATATACATCAAGGTAAAAAAAAATTATGTAGTAATTAGTTAGTTCAATCAATATCAAATCATTAATTAAATCAATTTATCTGACTTTAATTTCATATTTTAAAATAATTATCTATCATTTCAAAAACCAACATTAAATTGTTTTTACCAAATAATCATTCACTTAATAAAAAATTATCTCATTAAAAATTATAAATTAATTAATTCCATTCACGTCCTTAAAAAAGCCTCAAAATAATATTTTCAAATTATATAATTTTTTGTAAAATATAAATTTTATTTATAAAATAATTTTTAAAAGAATTATTCCCATAGACACACATAATTCCATTTAATCTATTCATAAATATAGATAATTCAATATTTATAAATAAATTGGAAAACCAATTTTAAATAAATAATCATTAGGGCTTAAAATTAGTATGGATTTTCATATGAAACCCCATAACAAAATTCATTATTCTCAACATCCAAAAGGGCTTCACTAAGAGAGTGAAAAGATATATTGACCAAATGAGAATAATAAATCATCAAATCCAAAATATTATATCTAGATCCATTAATGAAATGAGGTTACACCACTATCAAATAATTTGAGGGAGTTAGATAGGATAATTAAAAATAAATTATAGTACACATATAGGAAGGAATCCAATGTATCCAATACAATTCAATCCAAGAATAAATGAGGTTAGAGGAGCCAAAAACACCTTTATATTGCCTCCATTTTTGAGAGGATAAAATTATTTATGTTTATGTAGAGTGATAAATTAAAATGGAGGTCTCAAGAGATTAGTTATGAAATTAATAGAATTAAATTCCCATAACAGAGTTTGGACCCACCGTTTGATAAAGTATGAACCAACTGTGTACTTGTTAGTTGGATATTATAGGTAAAAACAAAGTTTGGTCTCATTGTTTGAAAAAACATACACACCATCTTGGGAAAAAAGTAGTATTATGATTGTCTCACCCCATGTTTTGAAAATTTTTAAATCAACAATGAATGATTCACTTTGAAAAACCACAAGGTTTGTGGGATAGGTCACACTTCTTACACTAACCATGAAACCAACCATGATTCCTCCCCCAGAACTCAATCACAAGTAACATGGTTTCCTAGGATAGCCTAAAAATTTATAACTAACCATGATATAATTGTTCATAATCCAAAAACAACTTTACAAACTCCAAAGTATACCAAAATAACCCAAGATAATCCCTAAAAATAAATATAAAAAATAAAGGGATATAATTACTCAAACATAGTAACCTAATATAAAATTTACCAACCATATTATCTTTCTACATGAAAAAATCAAGTCGATATGACTAGTAAAAAAATTGGTGATACCGGTTCCCCCACATCAGTGCCTTAGACTCCAACGTCTTATGTGAAACAAAACCAAGATTCCTTAATACATGAACAAAGGGTATTTTTATTCCATGAAGTACCTATATCTTTAAATCAGAAATTTGAACTAGAATTATAATCCTAGATAAATGTTCCACAACAATATCCTCCCAACACAGGACATGAGGTTTTTCAGATTAATAATTTTTGAGATATGACATAAGGAACACATTATGGATCAACAGCATCTGAGGTGGAAAGAGAAAATGGTAAGAAAAATTAAAAATGTGATAAAAAACTTCATATTGTTCCCCACATGTCAATGATAACTTTACCTAAATTTCAGTCCATTGGTTACCTAAATGAGGTGAAACTCTCAAGAAAATCATTCACCAACTGAGAACTACAAAGGTGGACATAAATGATCAACACAATATTTTTATTATCTTTGTTCTGTCCCCATTATATGATGAATCAAATGAATATTTTTTATCATATCTTATACCTGACTTGGTCAAACTAGATAAAATTCTCTAACCACCAAAATATAGATATGAGACTAACAAAGCTAGTCATACATGGCCTTAAATGGTGCCATCTTGATTGTTGACCAGTAACTATAATTTTAGGAAAACTCGATCAGTCCCAAGTGTAAATTCCAATATCCTATAATGTTATATGAACAATATTATATGATTTTCAATATAATCAATGCTTCTTATTTCATCTGAAAAACCATTCGAGTAAGGTACACTATGATCAACATTACATGGGATCACATCAACTCCCTAAGGAATCTAAAAAATATAGAAGTTAACTGGGTGGTCTTTATCAGAAACAATGGTAGATAAAGCACTATGTAATCTAATGATCTATTGCACATACAAACATCTCAATTCCAAAAATTTGGTCATATCATGAATATGATTAAACTAAGGAAATTTATCCAACATATAAATCACCATCCACATGACACTCTTTTCCTAAGGGTCACCTATTAACCTAACCCAAAAGTATACACATATCTCATACCAAATCTAATTCGTAAAATTAATGGGCTGAAGAATGCATGGAGGATTTTGATTCTGGACATTAATATACTTTTATGAATTACAATGAGAAAAAAATATATAATTTCTCATCCAATACATTTACTTGAGAAATGAAACATCCTATAATTAAACATATATGTGGTTCTAGGGTGTATGAGGCACTTGGAATTATGAAAATCCCCTATCACAAAATTCCTCAATGGGAAATTAATGAAATAATGGATCTGGAATCAATGATTTCCCTATGAATTTGGGGCCCATTTTTTGATGGTCTCCACCATATAAATATTCCTAATGCATAAAAATGCATCATTAAGATGCAGTTCTTCATGAACCATCTCAGGAGGTGATGGTGTCTACTAAATAATTGAAAACAATTGTTTTATCCTCCCAATATATAAATTTTATATGAGTAAAGATATCCATAAAATTCAATTCCTCAAATGATTATTTCATGGTCTAAATGGAAGTTTCCATTAGAAATCATCAATAATGGCATTCCACTTACTATAAGTGTAGGAAATATTGGGATACATGTATTGAGGGTACTCTTCCCACTGTCTCTTCTCAATATTCATACATTTTTGTGATAAAATATTTCTCAAAATGTTGTGATTAATGTTTATAGTAATCCTTTCATTATAACGATTATATCACCAACTATTCAGATTATGAATCATAGATACAAGTTATAGTGCATGAGCGAAAGAGTTTTTATCATGATGATGAAGATGTTAAGTGTCATAAGTGATGTTTTTATCACTTTATATTAGGTAAAAAACCAATCACAGTCCTAATGCCTCATTGGAGACCACATAACACTTCTTTAATTGTGGGAAATTTCAAAAAGTAGCTAATGTCAATAAAGGCATGAAATCATCAAGGTATTCTTGACCACTGTAATCCCATATAAATTTCATTCCATAAAAATTAATATTGGTCATTGGATAATCCATATTAAAGATATCCTTTATAAATAGGTGGTGATACCCTACCATGAACAAGAATCAATAAATTTTAAAGAAATCCTATGGTTCATCCCTTAACATAATGGATTTCACATTCTCATAGTTAACAGAAAAACCAATTTCAAAAACCACGCATCCCAATAAATTTACCTACCCAATGATGAAAAGGAAATTAGAAAGAATTATATGGAGTATATGACTTCTCATGTTGTCCAAAAGTAATCTAAAATGAAAAACATGATAATATTTTATCTTTTAGTAATCCAAGATCTATTCTTCATGTATTACTAATTTTTTTTGTTATTGTTTCAATATCATATTCATCAATTACATAAACAATAAAGGATAATTGATTAAACCTAATGGAATAACAAGTTACTTATAATTGCTATAAATTATCTTAAAAGATATCATATAGATATCATACTCCATGATCCAAATATGGTGATAACTAGAAATGATATCAATCGTCGAGTACCACATTTTCTCTTTTATCCAATCAAACAAATGAACAATTCTAGATAAAATATAATTATTATTCACTGGGAATAGATTTTCGTTTTTATAATCCAAAAAAGTGTAGGGTTTTATCATCCTTCTAAAAAATTACTAGGGATTGCAAGAGGTATGACACTAGTGTGAATGATTCCCTTAGACATAAAACTGTCCAACATTTCCTTTAACTCATTAAATTATATTTGTTCAAATTGGTACCCAATAATGAAAATAGGATGGGTACCTTGTACCGATTGAATAGTTAACCCCACCTCCATCATAGGTGGAAGACTAGAATCTTTGGAAGGAAACACATTGAGAAACTCATATTTTAATGGATTAATATAAACACTTGAATATTCCTTCTACTGTTCAAAAAACACATGCATTAGTCTACCCAACCTTGGGATATGAGGTCCAGCCCAACTAGACCTTGGTTCCCATTCTATTTTAATAAAATGGAACAACAAATTTATGTTATTTAATATAAAAAAATGATGATAATAGTTACTGAAATATTTAAGCGTGATCAAATAATCCTTATAAATAATGATATCTATTGTTTTTATTTCCAGAACTAAAATGTCCCCACTGATCTTGATTTTAGACAATGAAAATAACCAATTAGGGAATTAAGGAACTTTTTATATCTTCATCATGAGATGTATAATAATATACATAACATATGGAATGTGTTTTGAATAATTATTCAACAGAATCATAGAACAGGTAGATATGAAATAATGAGAGGCATTATTATCAAGTAAATTGGACATTAAGGATAAAGAAATTGTAATAGTACCACAAACTATTGTAGGACCCAAATTAGTTTTCATTGGAGAATAATCCACTATGTGAAAAATATTTGTTCCTAATCAATTTAGAAATAACACCTTTGGTCATAATGTATGTTAATTTAGTTTTGATCCTCTTAGTGCAATCATGTCCATACCACTACACTATGTGGTAAAACATGGTAAAATTTCTACCTCTTACCTAAGAATCAAAAAGAGCTATAGATATTTTATTTCTCTATGATAATTTCCATTTAGTGCCTAGAAGATTACCATTGGGAAAAATGAAATGGACCATTGTTAGAGATTTTGTATAATTTAGAGAAATTATTCATCCATGATTTACTAGCATGACAGTATACTAAATTAGATTCATCCTGCTTCCTATTTAAATTAATGGGACTATTAAAACTAACCAATGGAGTAGATGGAACTAACATTGTCCATAAATTATCATCCAATTCACGTTCCACTATTACATATCTATATAAGACATTAGTATATGAGGGTATCATTAGTAGAAAAACTGAGATTATATACCTGGTTGAAGACCCATATAAACACTCTGAGCAATTTGTTTCTCAATTGATACACCCTATATTTAGAAATGAACAATCATGGTTTACATATTATTAGATAGATTAACAAAATTTTCACCTTTCACAATATTATGGAAATCGATTGAATTAGAAATTTTCATTAATTCTAGATAAATGTTTTCTATGAAAAGTAACTAGATAACTTTCCATTCCAAGATAACATTCTTTCTCATTTGTACAATTGAGTGCCACTACCTTCTACTAGTCCCATGAAACCTAAAAGAAAATAGATTTCACCTAAATAGTTCCATGAATCTCATTGAAATAAAATAACTACTCAACATTATTGAATCAATCCTCTTCCTCTTGAGGATTATTAGGACACTTTAATGATGGTGGATTCATATAAATAATGTACTTTTCAAGATTTATATTATTTTTTATTTATGGTAAAACGAGTACAACATTAATTATAAGAGTGTAACTACCTGGCCCAATGATTGTACTGCATACACAATAACTACCACAAGTTTCTGATAAATATGATGGTTTTCAATCCATGTTTTATCATCATATCCCTCCTATGGTGTATTAAAATATATTCTAAGGGGAATTGTAACATATGTACTAAATAAATAATATTAAGAATTCTTGTGATGATATCTGGATAGGAACTCACTCATAACATACTTGTTACATCCTAAAGATTCCCTGTCTTGTCTACCAAGACATCCCAATTTGAAAATAGACATCAAGGGAAATAACTAATATTGATACCAATTTTTCCTAAAAATAACTGAATAAACTAGCTCAACGGAACCCAAATCAATCCTAACATGTCGTAAAGGCCATTCCCAATCCCCCATGGGTGTGGGAGTAGCCACGGAGAACATGATGTTAATCGATACATTCCTAAAGAATAGAGATATCAACCCAATTCATCATAAGACAACTTCGTGAAATCAACATTGAAACTCTATGTAACCAGTGGATCACATGGTCTACGTGTTTTTAGAAACTCTAAATTTTTCCTAAGCATGAACATCCACAACCTCCGAATGGTTTTCCCTATTACGTTGAACTAGAATAAGAAAATATATAACTTCCCATAGTCAATGGTTGGTTGGAGAAACAAATAATATTAGGATCTCACCCATAATTCCATAAGCTATCTTAACAAATAAACATTCTTTTCTAAATTTTATATAAAGAATGGAATGAGTGTATTTGAAAAAAGTCATCACAAACAATGTGTTATAAAAAATGCCACTGGATAAAATAAAATGTGTTTCAAAGTCAATTTCTATCAAATTTGGTAGATATAAGCATCATTATCAAAATAAATAAGAATATGAATTAAAATAAAAAAACGATAAAATTATTTCAAATTAACATTCGAATTTATAAATCATTTTTGAAAATATTATACAATTTAAAATAATAAATCAATTATAAAAAAACTTATGCTTATTACTGGTCAATTTGTTTTCAAAATATTGATCAAATATGGCTCAATGTGGGCACACACATATAAGATCAGAAAGGCTAGCGGAAATATGAGAGAATCCAAAAGAATAAACTAAATTCCCCAATATAGTTTCGTATCCTTGAAATCATCAATCCATTTCTAGATAAATATTTACCTAGAAAGAATTCCATACCACGTAACAACTATAGCTCTCACATGGTTCAATATAATCAAACATTTAAGAGGAAATCATCGAATTTAGTTATTATAAAATAATTAAATTAATCAATTTAATCATGCCTAATTTAATGTTTCATAGCTCTTCCATATAATTTAAAACACCTTCATCAAATGTTTTTTATCAATAACTCATATCCTTCATATCAAATTCTCCAATTTTAAAATATAAATAATTTCATTCTATTCATCTCACCAAATCCATTCCAAAAAAATGCTTTTCAAATTTTTTTAGAATATAAAATTTGTTTCAAAATAAAATTTCCAAATAATTAATCACGCACACACTCCCTAAAATTCCATCTATCCATAAAAAGACTCAATTCAATATTTATAAATCATTAGGAAAAAATTTAAAATAAATAGGCATCGAGGGTTTCAATTGGATTATATTTCTTTACGAAACCACATTCATCAATTAATGAACATCAACACCCAATAAGGGATCTAAATAGAAATTTGAAAGCTATAGTAGTCAACAGGGAGAATCCTATATCGAAAAAAACTAAAAAAAGTTATATATTCATAGAAAACATTATGTTCAACCTCTACTAATTAATGTTAAAGTAGAAGAAAGAATAATTCACAACCTAAGAGAATAAGCTTATTGAATTGAATGTAACACATCCATAAGTACATAAATATGAGAAGAAAAGCAACTGGAGGTTCCCAAATATCCTCTAGACATCCTCCAATGTCAATAGATTAAAATTAGGTTTGATTGGGTAGATTTTATAATTTAAAATGTAGGGCTTGGGGCATTATTTTATAAATTTAGATAATTAAATTCATATCACATATTTTCATTGTATAGTTTGAAAAAATATTTTCCTCTTGTAGGGGGATTAGGGATATCCTTCCTATTTCTTTTGACATTTTAAAAAACTATGTGCCAACTATGTCCCCATCCTATATCACTATAAAGAGATGCTTGATTTGGATCATGACTTGAAAAAATGTGCACCATCCTTTCATACTTTACTCTCCCAAATCACATTGTTTTTTGGGATAGGATTTATTTTTCACACTTATCGTGATCTTGGCTGAGACCCCTCCACTATAAATCAAACACAAGATTCACGGTTCCCTAGGCTGACCCATAAAGGTTTCATTAACAACCCCCAACCATGGACACACCCAAAAACATAAAAATCCCCCAATGTCACCCAAACCAACATTAGACAATCAAGAGACAATATATTTCCTAAAAATTGTCTATATATACATAATAATTTTAATAGGATGATAAATCATCTTTCACTTGATAATAGGTAAGACATTTATAAACCCAATCAACCAACTTTTCCATCATTCCTATGCCCCAAATGTGTTTGTTCATTATATTTTATATATTTTGAATATCTAGGTGAAAAAACAAACATGAATAATATAAAAACATGGGATGTTCATAGAATTAAGAATCTACTAAAATAAATTCTTCGTAATAAAGAAAACATATTTATTAACTATCTACCCATCAAATGGTCGCCACACCATTGAGGTTTGAACTATTGGTATGGAAGAAAAGGTCAAACCATTGCGCTTCCTTAACAACCTCAATTTTTACCTGGACATGGGTGAATGAAATTAAAACCATGATGTCATTATATTTCATAAAATTAATGTTAATATCAGTGTTAACTCCCAGTAATTTCTATTTTCTTAATCGTATATAAACACTTAGTTATACAAATTATATATAATAAATCAGCCTCTTTATTTCCGTTCCATGGTTTATAGACCAAGTTAATGTCAAATATCTAGAGGTATTCCATCTATATTTGATTCATCATGTTTATATATTATTTTGATAGGATGTATATTATTCTTTTATTATTAGATAATACTATAAACCTATTAACAAAGAGGTCATATAATGATTTTTAAAGGCATTGACCACTATAAATAATTCTATATCATGATTTATTTATTTTTAACAACGAATACAAGAGATCTATCATATTAAATTTAAAAAGACCCCAATCCTTTTAGACCAATGATGGCAGTTATATTGTTATATTGGTGCTAGATACTAGTGATCACGTCCCTAATGATAGAATAGTTTTATAGTCTTGGTAAACTAGTTTCATAGTTGAGTCTTGAATTTAATTTTAAAACATGAAATAGAATATAGTGAACATTAAAATTATGCATCCCGGAACTCAATCAAATATACATTCATAATATCCCTGTGAATTAAAAAAATCAGGGTGATCTAAGATGATAAGTAAGAGTTACATAAAGTGGAAACTATCATACATAAATAATCTATAATCAAAAATAAACAATCAATATGGAATGTTAAATATGTTAACACATGTTCCATTTATTCAATATCATGAATATCATAATTGGACAAGGCATAATCAATATGGAATGTTTAAAATTTTAGAACACATTCCATTTAATCAATTACTTGATGAAAAATTTTCATCCCAAGATAATATATATGTAATAGTATCTTTGACAATAAAAAAAATTAATGAATCAAAAGGTTAATATTATATGTCATGATGTTAAACATCTTGATATCTATACAATGAGGACCTTTCACAAGTTAGTTTAAAACTATGGTAAAAAACCATGTTAATTATTCTTTGCTGATTGACGTCATGATAAAATCGATGTATTGAGGGTAAATATAATTCTAGCCGCATCCTTTACTTAATTTCCAATTAATTTCTCATATATAAAATAATTTATTTAATTAATGAACAATGTTACTTATCAAAAAAATGTGTGTATTGAATGGTGAATATAGAATACCAATATATCCATAGTAAATCAAATAATATTCAATGTAAAAAACCATATAATGAAAATATATATGATTTTAAAAAATGTATATCCATGAAAAATAATATGGATATATAGGGGAAATTTAATGTATAATTATAAAAATGAAGTGAATATTTCAAGGGAAGGTTATTAAATACTAAATTAACCATTAATGTGAATGTAAGTAAATTCCTAGGTTATTATGATCTTAAACCATCATTATAAATCACAAGGATGGTATAATTACAACTTATTTCTAGTAGATTATAATTATAATAAAGATTTTATGTCATTGTGTAATAGAAATTCCTTGAAAATATCATTAAAAACAACTCATCAAGGAAAATACAAATTTCACATGGAAAATAAATTTTAAAAACTAGAAATTTTAGAAATATTAGAAAAACATATTTTAAAATAACTATATAAACCTGTGAATGATACTTTAATGTAATGAGTATTCAAGATAAAAAAGGATCCATTCATGTTGAGAACGTTAAAGTGGAGTCCATTCACTTTTTTATAAGAAAATGAAAAATATATCTTGTTTAGAAAACAATAATAATATTCATTTAAAATAATACATAAGGAAATTATGGGTAAAAATGAATTAAAAAAAACAGTGTAATATATTTTGGAAATATTTTTAGAATTATAGGATTTGGAAGAAAATTCATTTTCAACTGAAGAAAAAATTAAATTGGATTTTGTTAAAAAAAATCAGAAACATATTAACAAAAAAGATGGGAAAATAGTAAAAATACAAGAAAAAGTTCCTAAATAGTCATTGGAGAATAAAATGAATTGGGTTTACTTGAAAATTATCATATAATTTATTCCAATTTGAATTCTATCCTAAATAATCCTGATTAAAATAGGATTTAAACAGAAATATTTTTCCACTTTGGTAGCATTTGTATCATAAGCCCCATGAAGTGATAAATTAAAGATTAAACATAAAATAAAATTAATATTTTTAGATTCATTATATATCATACCAATGGGGTAGTAGACACAACTCATAAAGGATGATAGTTTTATAACACAACATATGTCCCAAATAAGGTAATTTGAGATGAGTAATCCTTAAAAGGATCATAACATTGAACTAAGAATTAATACTTTAATAGATTACTTTTTTAAAATGTATATCACAAAAAAGTTAAAATAAAAAAAATAAGCTAAGAAAAATTCATCACAACTGTAATAATAGAATATCAAGGACAATAAAGAAGTAATTTAACCCAATTGATATAAATTGAGTTATGAAGTTCATTACCACTTTCTAATAATAAATTCAAATCTACTTGGTTGAAATAATTCAAAACGGAACATAAAATGTCTTCAATAATGAAGTATTTGTGATATTACATGTAAAAGTGTCCTAATATAAATTTTATTCATAAAATTGAAATATGAATCAATGAAAATAAATTTAGACATTATCCATTATCCTACACTTCCTTTTTGTTTAACACACTTTAACATCCTATATAATTGTTTAAATCAGGTTATTAATTAAATAAAAACCCATATTAATGTTTATAATTTCATATATGGTCCTCTTATGTTGTCTTATCACCTGATTGTAGACAATAATTATTATTATTCCTATTTTAGGTGTTAATTTCCATGTTTTCTCAAGAGCATTTGGTCCTGAATGTACCCGTTACTTTTCATAGAATATAGTAACATAATATATAAATTTATATACATGTAGTAAATATAATTTTTTTATATATTTTATTCATTTTCAATACCATTTTTCAATGATTGACATTGAAAATGAGTCCCATCATTTTGTGGAGGTGTTAGGCTCTATACAAACACAAGTAATGATATAATTCCATTATTGGATGATAGGGTAATGAAATTGATGGTATATTAGTTTCCTAGAATTAATATAATGTCATATGTTATATATATATATATATTCCTTATTTCCATGTTAATGAATATCCATGTGATTTTGTGATGGGAAAAAATTACAGAGGTTTGTGAGGTGGTAGTCCATTGTAGACACAAGCGATGACTACATTTACCATTTTATAGAGGATAAGATTGATAAATATTATGTGATCAACATAATAGAATCCCATTATAAATTTCTACATTAGTGTTATTATATTTTAATAATTTAGAATTAATGGAATGTAGAAAACGAAGAATTAAAAAGTATGAGCTTTGTGAATACAATTATCTTCACCAACAACAACATCCTTCATATCGATTATTAAGGACCCTAGGGAGTGGATTTTAGAAATAAAACCAACTATATATTGTGAATAAGTATAATTTTAGGGATTTTGGTACACACTTTTCAATAAATATAACCTCAATAGAGTGAATAAGTGAGGGGAATAAGTGCCCTCTTATAATTGATGAGGACCACATAAAATTTTATTAAATAATAAAAAATACCTATGTTTTTCAGCTAAAAAAAGGAAAAAAATTGATCATTATAAATCCTAAGATATTATAATATACAAATATATTAGTAAAATATGAGTTATGAAAAACTTTTATGGCCATTTTAAACCTTATATTCTTATTTTGGCCCTATGGTAAACTGATTTTCACTTTTCTATGGTAAAATATTTTTATTGATTGAAATATTCATTATGAAAAAAAATAATTATATATTTATTTAATCTTAACGTATCTAATTC
Organism: Viscum album; assembly: GCA_963277665.1. Classification (NCBI taxonomy): domain Eukaryota; kingdom Viridiplantae; phylum Streptophyta; class Magnoliopsida; order Santalales; family Viscaceae; genus Viscum; species Viscum album. Next base: position 1,355,887,639 of record OY728160.1, on the reverse strand, counting down.
AAATTATGTAATTATATTTCCCAAGTTATATATATATAAGTGGTAGAATATATTTTAAAATAAAACAGGCAAACTTTTAAAAAATGGGTTTTCCAGAAACATATTTTTCATACATAAAATGAAATAATATTAACTATATTACTAGTAATAATCATTAGATAGATTTGAATTCAAATATTTCTATATATATAATCTTCATTTAATTTAAATCATTAAATATTAAATATTATAATAATTAAATAAAATGATGGAACATCATGAATTTAATTTTTTTTAAGAAAATCATTTTTATCCCTAAAAATAAACTTATATAAAAATTGGGTATAATGATGATTAAAATGTAATCATTTATTTCAATAATAAATAAATAATTATTTTGATTTAAAAAAATTAAAATCATTATTTTGCACTAAAATTAATTAATTTAATGAAAAGAAATAATAATATTTTAAAATTGGCATTATCTTAATTAAATGAAAGATAAAAATTAAATTAAAAATAATAAAAATTCATTTTAACGTAATTTTGATATGATAATTCAAGATATGATAATTTTTTATAAAATAAGATTTTTAAAAGAGGTATAAATTATATATATTTTCAAAAATTATAATGATAAACTAAAACAACATTAGATGAAATTGAAATTTGAATGACAAACAAGATTTAAAAATCTACATGATTATTTAGTAAAAATTTATCATTAAATTTGTACTTATTAATATGTATACATATATTTCATAATTTTGATAATTCAATTCAATGAAAACAAATCAATGTTTAGATTGTAACAATCATATTTAAATTAAATATTTCACTGGTCGTTTATGCTCATTGTTGGGTGTCATATATGATATTGAACAAAATTATATTCTTTCTAAAATATCTAGGTTATGTGTACCATAATATATCAAAAAGATGAAATTTATTGAAAGTAAATATAATATAAAATATCATGGTTTTATAGACACAGTTCACTTTCATGTGACCACATCCCAATCCAAATTCTAACATATCATAATAAAAAAATACTTATCACCTGGTTTGTTAAAGATAATCCAATACTTATGATCTTGAGAGGATTTCTGATTTTTGTTTCTCTAAAGGAATGAAAAAACATTCATAGTTATGGAAAAGGTATGAAAATCTTAGTGCAAAAAATCACAAACAATGTGATGATAATAACCCATTATCCCAAGAAGGTATCATATCTCAAAGATAATATTGAATTGTTATAAATAAATTAAAGACTCAATTATTTAATTATTGACTAATAAACCCTATTTAGAAATAATATTTCCATGTAATTAATCATATTATATTTATAATTCATACTTAGATCATTTGTAATAGATATTATTGATGGTATCTAAATGTGATCAACATAATCTCTACATTCCTTTCATTATCACCTCTAATTCAAGAGTACACCAAAATTTCATTAATAAAAATCACTAAAAATCAGTCCATGTACCTATAAAAATATGGCTCATAAATTTCATTAGGTATATTGATAAATTGTTAAGACAAACACTTATGTGAACTTACATATTGTGGCTATAATGGATTCAAATATATGTCCTAAGAATATCCTCCATCCTTGATTGGAGATTATGGTTCCCTAATCAGAGATATATTTTAGAGAAATACTTTTCGACCTTAAATTGATAAAAAAATCATTCATTTATGTGAAATAATACTGAAATTTTATCAAAAATTGATCCAATTTATAATAATCTATATAGAGTTTAATATTACCATCTTCTGTCTATACAATGAAAACTTGAGCTACCCAAGTAAATTTACATGTTCAATTAAATTTCCTTCCTTCAAATTATTCTTGATTAAATTTTTGATCAAATTTTTATATTGGACATATTTTATATAAGGAAAGTGGAATATGGATCATTCTTGGTAGAATAACGAGGTATCGATCTACTATGTTTTAAAGAACATTATTACTGATTTCATTAACATATATAAAGGTCACTATTTCATGTTAATTGTAGATTTTTTGGCCACATTCACAAGAGTTAATACTCCCCCATTATTTATATCACATTATCCCTTAAATATATTAACAAATACATTAGGAAATGTTAATGTATCCCATTGTGTGGATCTATTAGTGCACTATATGAATTATACTGGCCATTATATCTCCACGATTTTCTTATAAATATATATTTTTAGGATAGTGAACATCCAATAGAAAACTAGACTACATCATTAGAAATAGAGCATATTGTACACTAAATATCCATACACACTCATTTCTCTAGAGTTCTATTGACTCATAGAGCATGAGGCATATTTTCTTTATTAATCCCAAATTTATTTACCTCATTATAAGAATCAAAGTAGAGGGATTTTATACTATTATAAAAAATCAATAATGTTAAATTTCTGAGATTCATGCCTCGCACTATCGAGAGGCCTAGTTTTTCATTAACCATGAATTGATCAGCTTAATAAATTTGTTACTCACCCCCTTTATATATCCCTACACCCATACCAAGATTGATCCTACTATGACATTGGCGTGTTCCTATAATCACTCACACTAGCTTTATGCTAAAGATGAGAACCACTTTGATGAGATAGTCTTAATTATTCCTTTATTCCCTAAGTCATGTAGGAAATATTTTTCTACTCCAATCTAAAGTATTATTTTCTAAACCAATGATATTCTCCATATAGTCATATCTATGAAACTATTGAGGTGTTTCCCTATATTCCCATTTAACAGGGTAAAATGAGAAAAATATTTATTAACTCCCTTTGTAAATACTATGTGAAAGAAAACAAGATGACCTTATAGATTTCGTATTCAGTGCTTTGTTACCCTGATTGTATCCCTATCTAGTATGATTATTTTGAAAAATAGAGTGTCCACCTATGCACAAATTGAAAATGGTGTTCCCTACACTAATATTATTGGCTATTTCATTTTCTTATATGATATCAATTTTAAACATGCCTTTATATTTTTTAGTAAATAACATCACCACTCTTGTGAGAATTTTTGATCCTTAACCTTTGTAAAACATCCATGTTTTAAATTGTTCCTTAACATCCAATTCTGGTTAAAAATGATATATATGTAAAATAAGAATTGTATTCCATAAATGAATGGTAACCTTTATTTAGGACATTTTTACATATTCTAATAGATATAAATAAGTTATGAAGGAATATTTATTTATTAAAAAATTACTCAAATATCACCCTTATAAGGTAGTTATCAACCATTTAATTGATAGATACATCCCACAATTTTCATTCCAAATACAAAAGAATATATACTACATCTTTTTCTTAATGATAGTTATAGAATAAAAGAAATTTAAGACTTGGTTCATCTATCCCAATCATGCCCCATTATTTTAATGATATATGTTACCCTAAAATATCAGTGGGTTCTACCATTTAAATTATAATGTGTTATCCACATAGAGTTCAAAATCATTTTGATTTAACTTTTATACAGACAAAATGGATTTAAAAAATTATTTAAAGAGATCATGACTAAATTTCAGTTTAAGTGGCACTATATTCTTAGGGTATCCCTCTTTCTTATTTCTTTTTCACTGTACAAGTGTCATTTTAATATTTTAATTTAGAAAGAAACACTCAAATTCTACACAAAGAATAATCATATGTTTCACAAAGTATAGTTCCATAAAAATAAAGTCATATTATTAAAATTTCATTTAATTGGCTATAAAATATCTTTTGAATAATGAAATCTTACTGGGAATCCACATAATAAGGAATGATACAGAATTCCCATTGGTTAAACAAACCATAAAGAGGTTATCCCATTTCTAAAACTGTTTAAGAACACTTATGTTTCTAAAGGACCCTATTAAAATGACATTATATTCAAATATGTTATAATTGATACCAATAGGTTTAGAGATGTTATGGCGAAGCTAGTTGTCTTGAAAGAATAATGTTTTTTTATGTATTTTCTTTTTCTATCAAATATAAAAAATTCTCAATACATTGTTTTCATATGAAATGTATCGATTATAATAGATTGAGAGTATCATACCTAGGTTGGACAAAGTGTTTTTATATTATCATCAAACATAGATGTTACTTAATAAAACTAGGTAATACATTTTTCTTACTTAATGTATAGAATACCATGAAGTGTTTCATGATTATTTCTATATCTTTAATTTTTTTTGATGTTGTATAGAAATGATTATATGGATTTAATGTTTCGAGTTGATTTTATAACTATGAAATGTTCTTTGTCTAGGTTTTAATGATTTTTAGTTATGATTGTAATTTCTTTTCATAAAATATCTATACGTACTCTATCAGATGTACTTGTAAAGAGATCAATATTAGAACTAAAGAAGTTATTGAATGATAAAAAAGTCTCCATGTGAATTCGTTGTATATATACCTCAAAGTGTTTTTTATTTAATATATTTTATTTTCTAATTTCATCAAATATTGTTCACCAGATGAACAAAAGTTGTAAAATTCGTTAGATAAAAGAAAGGTTATGAGTCCACTGAATAAATGTGTATAGAGTTTTTAGAAAAAAATTCGATAATTGAGTTCATTAGAGAGAAGATTATTGGAAAAAGAAAAATATAATGTTTTATAATGAAATACATCAGAAATAGGAATATTATTAGGTATTTTTTAGATGTTCCTATGAACTAGTGAAGGAACACGAGATGAAATTTCACCAAGAGGAATATTTATTATGATATTTTCATGAACCAATGGTTTGATGATCTTTAAAATATTTTTATAAAGAAAATAAATTTTTGGATTCATAGCTAGATGATTAATGATTCAGCGAAATTTTTTTATTGAAGATGATATTGAAGGAATTTTTGAAGAATGTTGAATCTAAAATTTAATACCGGATTGAAATAGTTTTTTGATTCCGACTCTTAAGGAATTTTAGTTTCTTTTATTAAATATAACTGTGGTAAAATGATGAATGATTTAATTAGGATATTTATTTTTTGGATTGGAATGTTTGAATTTGATTTTTAAAAGTTTTATATATTTTATAGAATATCATTGCTGATATAAAGGGGTAGATATGTGTCATTTAATTTTATTTTCAAATTAGTTGATGTCGTGTGACATTTTTACAATGTGAAGTTTCCTGGCAGCAGAATACATATTACAATCAAGTGGAATCAAAAAAATAATTCTTAAAGGTGCTCATACATACATTGAAGATGGATACTGAATGTAGTTTTCCTATCATTCGATGTCAAACAAGTAAGTAATTGGATTAGTATGAGTCGAAAAATGATGTTTATGGAGTATTTGAGACAGAGTTTTTTAGACGAACTATTGTAAGAGGAATAAGAACATTCTAAATGATATTCATGAAACTGAATTGTAAGAAGCAGATCATGAAAGAAGGAAAGTTTGAATAAAGTTCAAGTGGTACAATTAATGTGTATTGGATCATATAGGTGAGGGATCTCAATATTTTTAGAATTTTGTTTATGTCATAATATATATTTAAAGATAACATGAATTATTGAATGACGATAGTTCTATGTATGTTATGGGTATTCCATTATTTTTTTAACTAACTATTGTATTATTTTCTTGCATTTGGGTGTTCTGGGATTATTTTCAAACCATAAAAAGGACTATCTATAGTAATTTAATTGTAAAACATTCAAATTTGCGTGTTCCTATGGTTGTGATTATTTAATTTTTCAAACAGAGTATTTTTTATATAACTTGAAGATAATGATTCTTCCTATATAAGCAAATATAAAATGAGAAGAATACTAATTCACCTTGACCCCCTCTCAATGATTACCCTAATCCTAATTGGTCCTTCCAATTTGAATTAAATCCTTTGTTAATATTTAATGGATCAATGATATCTAATGATTAATAAAGAACAATGTATACAAGGATATTTATATCACTATTAGAAATAATGGGATTCTTGTTTTTATGGAATGTATTATCATATCTAGAAGGAAAAATTGTTTCCCTCCTAGATAACAATTGGATAACAAGTGCATGATAGTGCTACATATAGGTTACCTCCCATAATTGGGGGTGTTATTTTAATACATTGTGATAAGATGAATTTATAGAATGATGGTAGATCTTGAAATTATATTCATTACTCCCTCTCTGAATGTAAATTCCTAAGAGTTAATGAAATTGGAATAGTTAATGGAACCTAGGACATGTTGACAAAAATTTATGTAATAAATAGGAAAGATACGAAATAAAATTGTAAAATATAAAGATTGAATTTTAAAGATCATATAACGGGAGATGAATAACCTATTGGTGACTTCTTTATAAGGGTGAATGATAATCTAAGCACCATATGATACATTGGTGAGAATATCGAAAAATAATCTATTTTTGAAAATATTATAAGAATTCATCCTGAAAAACATAATGATAAGGTATCATCCTTTTAATATTTTTTTTTTCAAACTCTCTCACTTGATGATTTTCATAGTATTCTAGTGACATCTAAAATAATTAGAGAATATGTTGTCTATAATATATAAAATAATGATTTGGAAATTTCTTTCAATGATGAAATGTATGGAATGTCTATTCATGTTCCCAATAAAGAAGTTAGTGTCTCTGACACTAAAGATAAGGTTAGTAAATAAATTTACGATTTCATGATGTTTTTATCAATATATGAAAATAAAAACAGAGAAATAAAATGAAATGTTATTTCTATTGGGATGTAGAATCAGATCCATTGAAAATTTTATATGATGTTTTCCAATAGTAAAGTTTGAAGAAGATAATGATGAATAATATATAATTTCATGAAATAATATGAATAAGTATAAGAGGATGAAAATTATTGTGATAGTGATGAAGAATATATAATTTAATGAAACTATATCAATATCTAAAGGAAGATAAAAATATAGGATGTACTATAACTATAGAAAGAGAAACTTTTTTTCAATATGGTTGGAAGTGGATGATAGTGATTTTAAAGATGAAAATTCCAATGACAATTCAACTAAAAAATAACATATTGAAAATGTTCCTGATGTGAAGTCTTATAATGATCAAATTATTTGTTTTAATGAAAAAAGAATAGGAGAGTCCAATTGTGCTTATGGATAAATGTTGATTGATAGAATGTCCATCAATAACTTTTAAACATGAAAGAGACAACAAGAAGGTGCTGGAAGGATTCCCTTTAAAAAATAATAAAGAATTAGTGCTTAGAAAAAAATACATTTTTCTAAATATATTTATGAAATAATGAAGTTAATTTATGAATATAAATATATTAATTTAAAACATTTAGGAAAGTTACAGTTAAAGGGGAATGAATTTAATATTATTCAATAAAAAATTATTAATGTAGATCATGGAATAAAAAACTTCCAAACCTATGATTAAAAAGTTTTTGAGAGTTTCAAGAAGTGAAAATATCATAAGGATTAAAAAAATCATCCACCTATGTTAAGAAAAAGGATCAATTTGTTCACAATAAGAAAAAAGTAATGATGACCCAGTATATTTTCTAAAAAAAGATGATACAGAAAATTTGAAATTCATAATGTAATACATTACGAACAAACAAAAACTACAAATAGATAATCTTTTTAGGGTAAGAAGAAATATAAGTTATAGATGAATATTTCAAGAGCCTACCGAAACATTTGATAACAATAATGGGACAAGGATGATGGAATGTAAGATAATTAAAAGTGAAATAGTTTTAAAAATACATGTTTTTATAGATGAAAATATGATTTCTTTGGATATGAATTGTAATATGGATGCTTTGTAAATATAAAAAAGTTTGGGTCCTATAATCAACTCTCCATTGAATCTAAGAGGTGTTAGAGGAAATAATTAAAAAAACTTGTTGAGAAATCCTTTTTCAAAACCAAAAGTTTATTTCAGTATATATAATTTTTGTTTGAAATATGTGATCAGACAAGAAATATATCTAATGTATGTCTTACTATTCTATATATTATGTAATAAAAATATGATAAATCTCAACTACTTAATTTGATTGAAGAAATAATTAAGGAGAAGGCCTTAGATGTTCAAACTACTCTCAAGGATATAAATGGAAAATGACCATGGATATTGGATATGGGGTGTTCTCCACATATGATGGGAGATTTTAAAAATATTATAGAATTTAAAATACAGTAATGGATGGGAAATAGAATGTGGATATTTCATAAATATGGCTAAAATAATGTTGATGGAACATGATACATCTCGATTATTTTGGATGTAATATATAAGAGTATCTATTCATGTTTAAAATTTTTTTAATGGAAAATATCTGATATAAATTCAAATGAGATATATTAAAAATAGAACCCTTGTTTAAAATACATGGGGATTTTTTATAGCCCATGCACTGTTAAATTCAAAGGTGAAAGTATTGGGAATAATGATCAAAGTGGTGTTGATGAAATATTTCTTGGATTCATACATAATGGTAGTTGATATAGTTGAAAAGATATGGAGAAAAGAAATATTATTGATCCTATTGATTTTAAAGTGAAATAACAATCTAATAGAAATGTTTCAAAGTCAACGACAGATATAAAAGAATGTGATGATGGGGTAGTTAGTACTAATCAACATAATGTTGCTTCTTCAAGAGGTAATAACATATGGGATGTCCAAGTTGAAGATACTAAATCTATTATTTCATGAAATGAGGAATATTATTCTTTTCTCATTTATGCCATTGGTAGAATTGGTGACCCAAAATATAATTGGAGACTAAGGATAATTAGTTTAAACAAGACACACATCTGATTAGTTTCTCCTAGTTCAATGTTTTCCAAGTTTTATTCCGGAGATGTTGAAGAATCATTTGAGAAATAAGAGCTAATAGATTCTATGAATGAAGAATTGTTTTAGAATTTAAATAATGATACGTGTGAACTAATATGAAAACCATATGTTAGGAATGTTATTATAACAAAATATTTTTTTGAAACATGTTTGATGAAAAAAGTGAATTTTTAAGAAATAAATATGGATTTGTATATAAAGTTTACTCATAAGTTTAAGGATTTTATTTTTTCAAGAATATATATCTTTTAGAAATAATTAAAAACATGAACACATTAAATTCTACTACTATTGAACGATAATAAGAGATATATTAAATTTATATTAAGACATAATTTTTAAAATGGAGATTAATGATGAATTTTACATAGATCAATTGAGTGGAATAATTTTTTATAAAGATAAATGTTATGTTTTGAATATAAATAATTATTTTTATACATTATGGTAATCTTTGAGATAATAATATTCTACATTTTGTACTTTTTAAATAATGATTAATTTAATGAATGGAAGTGTTGATAGTAACCTCCACAAAAAATAATACCCAAATTTTTTCATCATTTTGATTGTTTATTCTAATCATATAATATTCCCAAGGAATTATGAAGGAATATGTGAAATTTTTTCTAAGATGATGTATAAATTATATGGAATAACTATTCTAAGTGAGGTTAAATACATACTTATAATAAAACTCCTTCAATATAAAAGGTATATTTTCATTATAAAGAGAAGTATATGAACTAAGTTTTAACAAAATTTGGAATGGAATATTTGAAGCTAGTTTCCACACCAATTTAAAAGCAGATAAATTTTAAAAATAATGGGAAAAGAAAGGAGATTGATCCATAATATTATATAAATTTTGTTTGAATATTGATATATCTAAGGGTTTTTAGTGCATATATTTTGTATGATGATTGAATTTTTTAGAGGATTTAATGTGAACAAAAGGAATCTCATCTAATGATTGAAAAAATAATCTTCGTATATATTGATGGTGTAATATATTTTAGAATAAAATTTTATATCATAAGAAAGATTGATCTATTTGGTTCAAAGATGCAGATTAGGAGTTTTGTGTCGATGATAGAATATCCATATCTAGTGGTGTTTTCTTTTTTAGCGAATTATTCTTGAGTGTAAATACGAAGAATAAAAATTCAATGAATCTCAAAAATTCTAAATCCAGGCATTCAACATCAACTATGTCTACAATAATGTTAATGTGGGTGGAATCACATATACATGATTTTTAATTGATCTGTGTTTTCCCCTTCTCTTGGAATGCTATATTAAAAGTGTTATAAATTTATAAATTAGTTCAATTAAACATTTTCATTCTACAAAAATTGATATTAAATATCACTTCACTTATGTGCATGTGGAATGAAATGAAATAAGTACGATTTTGTTCCAATAATAGGGAATGTTTCTAATATCATCACTAAACCATTTCCGAAGGAATAATTTGAAAAGTTAAGGTTTATAATGGGTGTTCTAATTTCCACTCTTCATGTATAAGGTGTGGGATATTTTCTCCCACTCTATTCAATAATTTTTTTGGGTTATTAAAGGGGGAGAAAAATTATAATATAAATATATACATTGGTATTTAATTTATCTCTTTATGGGGGAACATATATCTTTGGACTGTATATAATAGTGGTAATCTATGATTTTATAAGGTGTAAAATTTTTTATCATTTTTAAGGGGATTAAGGAAACTATTTCTTATAAGATTATGATTTTTTTCTGTTATGACAATGATGGAATGAAATTAGTTGGAAACATTTTTGAATAAATTTATTATGCATAGAATTGAATTGTTTTTCAATGATTTTTAATACATTTTTTCTCCCAGATATACTTATATTTATTTTATAGTAATATATTACTTTATTTTTAATATTTTTTTGATTTATGTTCCTTGTTTCAACAAAATACAGTAGAAGAGATTGTTGGGTCTGAGAGGTTTGGCGATGTTGGGATGAACATGGATGTCATGAAGGATGATGTTTTTACTATGTACTGTATTTTTTATCAAACATAAATCACTTCAACATACCAAATATACCTATGAAATAGACCAATTATTATATCTCAATTATAATATAATGAAAGGACTGGACAAATTTGTACAAAACATTTTCATACTATTACCATATAGAGATGTTCTATTATAAAATTCAATAATGCTTTACTGCTACTCAATGTATCAATTTCCATGAATTATATCATGATTCTAGATGATTTTTTGAAAATGAAATGTTTTTAAAACATTGGTATATAGAAATAATTTTACTAGATGAATGTATGTGTGTGAAATGTCTAAAGTTCAAGGTTTTTATGATATGGTGTTGTAATAGTACAATGTTTTTTTCTAATGAATATTAGAAAGAAAATAATTAGTTGGATTTTTACAAAGATAAATATGATAATTGAATAAGTTATTGAATGAATGGAAAAATAATTACATATGAATTAATAAAACATATATTTTTAATAATAGTTTATAAAAAATAAGTCACAATGAAATGTCATTAGATAGAGTCCACTAGTTTTTCCAAAGTTATAAAGTTCAATAGAAGGTGGAAAGGTTATGATTCAACTAAAATGAAAATTTTAGAGTAATTAGTGAAAATTTATCAAATTTAGCTAATCATAAAGAGGATTATAAGTGGTGGGAATGATTGATGGTTTCTAATGTTTTAAATTGGATAGTAAAAGACTTTTAAGAATGATTTCTGTGATGTTCATATGATGTTATGAAATAAAATCAGATAAATTTACACTAGGATGAAGAGTTATTATTAAATTTTATCATTTTAAAAGCTCTAATATGTATAAAATTTATTTTAAAAGACAATTAATGTGATTTTTCATATTTGGATGATAAATGTATTGATGGTAAATCATGAATCAAGATGAGGCTTGATTAAAGTTTGAACATTTTTGAAGTTTATATATAAGGATGGTTTGAAGGAGTTCATGGATTCCTAGTATTAAAAATGTACCAATATTTTACAATGTTTGATTGTAGTCAAATAAATAATTTTTTAGTAGTATATTCAATGTTTTGAGAGGGATGTTTAAAATTGATGTTTGCGTGTAAACATTAATTCATTAAGGTGCGCTTATTATAAAATTTTCTACATATTCAACATGTGTTAATGTTGTCCAATTAGTTGATGTTGGTAGAAGTGATGAATATGTGATGTTTTAGGGTAAATTATAGGGTTTTCCAATCAATAATCTTTAAATGAATAGCTTGAATTGAAAATTTTATGAACATGGAAGATAGATATGATGTAATGTTTTGCTATCATTTGGTAACAGATTAACAATGATTCATATTGGTATCATTTGATAGAAGATTTCCGATGGAGTTTACTTGATAGTCTAGTACTACACATATAATCTCTTTCTAATTACTAGGAATGAAACTTAAGAGGAGGAAGAATAACTTCCATGATGGAAAGTATAATTAATGTTCTAAAAACACAGTGACAATTTATAAAATACTTTAGGTGATTTAAAAGTGATATATTTTCCCTAATTATTGTAACCACAAAGAATATTATTCTATAGTGGTTTTGTGGACTCATATTACTCCCATACCATGCCACAATCTCACTACTCATATTGAGTAGTAACCATGTAAATTCATATTATTTCATGGGAGTGCATATTTTGTTTTCCTAGTAGAATATTTTCATTCCAAACTATGGAAAAGGATGTTTATTAAGTTATAAATCATAAAAATAGATTACCCCTCACCCTCCTCCCTCTTAGTGATCACATAGATCATGATAGGCACTTTTAGTTTTTAGCACATTTAATAAACTATCTTTCATATCCCAAAAAATCATGTATCCACCCTTATCATGAAAAGTAATAGACCTTACCAAATTGATACAATTTATAAAATCCTGACCTCATCCTATTGGGTTTATATGGATATTCAATCTAGTAAACATAGGTTGATACCCCAAACACTAGAGGCTAAAAAAAATTCCAAGGGTGTATTACATCATTTAATGATGATTTACCATCATATACAACTCTAACCACACGAATATGGATATGGAAAAAATAAACATGATCCACAAAGAAGGAAGAGAAAAAAAATAAAAACTAAGACAATGTTATCATAGAAAGAATATATAAATTGTTAATACATGTATTCATAAGACTGAAAGAATATTATACAACTTTAGTTCCAAACATTACCCTACCCCATACTTCACATGATTTCCATATCCAAGCATAAATCCATAGAATCATTGAATAATACATCAAGGTGATTTATTATCAAGATAAGAGAAATTTTAAATATTGATACCATGATAAAAAAATATTACATATACACTATAATTCATATACATGGGTGATTATAAAACCTCGTAGATAATTCCTTAGGGACGGACCATACAATCTAATTAGACTAGAAAATGTTAATACAGAATATAAATAAATAAAATCATGATATATTTTTTTTCTAAACATAAGATGCACCTAAGGAAAACAATTTATTGAAAACCACCCACGTTATATAGAAAATCACTAACTATACTATCCTTTAAATGAACATATTGGAACTCTTACTAGGTGGGACTCCCAAAATGGATCAATCTCATGAGAAAGACACATTACCTAAACCCATGTCATCACATTGATACGTGTATCCTAAATTTTTCCCTATTTTCACTAGTATCTATGTCTGATATAATGAGGCCCTACACATTAATTTCATGAACACAAAACTACACATTCTAATAACTTGTTTCTCACACCAAACACATTTGTTTTTAAAACCCAATGAAATTTAAAGTAGTTATAGAAAAATAAATTTTCTATAAATTAAATTCATGGATATAAATCATTAAACATTGATAGAAGAATCTTTGATGATTTTTTGTGAATTGGAATAGAAGATAATCCAAGTACCTTCAACATATTCATTCTATATAATCTAAGAGAATGAGATTTGGAATTGTGATGTCACTGATCTTGCCTATTGAAACCTTTATATCTAGAGCCTTATTATGTTGAGGGAGAATGGTGGGTTTTCTAGGGAATAACTGAGTCAAAAGTAAAATTAATGAACGCATAAAATATTACACACGGTTTAACTTCTTATATCATAACTCCCACAAACTAAAGATCTAATTTTTACTACTTAAATATAGGAAAAATAACTATACCAATTGTATGTTGGTCCCCAACATTGTCATGGTGACAATAACCATGACTCACTCCATAAAGACTCACCTTGATAAAAGGAAATTACCTTTAATATTTTCAGCCTACCAGGGATTGAATATCGATATGGTGGATCCTCTAAATCCATATTCATACCATATGTATGAGGATGAACATGCCTCAACATACAACCATGGATAACAACATCAATTTTTTGGCCACCACACTTTATGTAAGGAAACATTCTATGTAAAATTATCATAAAACAAGTATCACTGTTGAATGGTAATGTATTACTCAAAGGAATGGTATCTCTATAATCCCCCACTGATACCTCACATTGAAAAATTCCCCTCTCTATAACAAGGAGTCACTCTATGGAAAATGTATTATCCCAAAAGGGGTATTTCCACCCCTACATCCTTAACTACATAATGAAAACCTCAATATGGATATAAAACTAAAATGCAGTAGACCAAGACCTAAAATACTGTCTGTAGCATGGTTATGGAGAATCCTAGAGACCCAAGAACATCTTTTCATAAAAAATAACCCCACAAAACATCCTAACCAAAATGTTTATGCAATGTCTTGGATTTTTTAAAGGGTATATACCATTTAATTTTTGGTCTAAATTCATTAAAATGGTCCTTAGTTGATGCATAATAATTAAATTGGTGTCTCAGATATGTCAGAGGATCATCTGAAGCATAGATTATAAAAATACTGGAAAACAGACTAGGCTACACGGTTAAGTGAAATCGTTCAGCCCATGTGCATGGTCGTGTGGCTGTTTTCAGATATGGGGTAGTGAGATACCACATTGCTAGTGCATAGTTAATGAAACAGTGTAGTTGACCATTCACTTCACCCCAGAGTAGCAGAACCTACCCCATGGTTGGTGATTGGTTTGGCCAACTATGTGGACTAACCGTGCAACACCTTCTATGTAATAAAAATAAAAATTTTATTTTTAGGGGTTATTTTAATTCACTAACTTTCTTCACCTCCTCCAACCAATCGAGATTTACTCCCCTACAATGTGCATGAACCCTCCCTCTCTTATATCACTGATTTTTGGTATTGCTCTATCAATAGTGGTTGGATTTCTTCTCCTTCAGAAGCCTCAGACTACTCTTGGAATACTCTCTTATTTGCAACCCTCGATTTCTTGGTTTCTCCAACCATGACTATCTTATCTCCATCTGATAGATTTATCCCTATTCGGGGGATTTTCCTAAATATATTGATTTCTACCATTTTAGGTCAAATAATTCCGTGAGACTAGACATGTGTAGTGCCATGACACTGATGTAGGGTGTCTAATCGTTTTACACTTTGTTTTTGTTTGTTTTGGAATTTCGCCATTGCTCCACCCCACCAAAAAAATACGATGATTCTTTTAATCGTTTCTTAAGATTATTCTCTTATTCTAACATGACCTTTGGGGATTTACCTTAATAAAAAACCTCAGTTTTGGGTGTTTGACTTGGATCCAGTAACCCCTTTGGGTGAACAAACCAAAACATAAAAAATATTCCTTTGTATGAAAATGTTGAATATTTCAATTTGTGCGTGTGGCACCTGGATAATTCCATGATTTGATTAATATTATTAGAATTATTAATATAACATGAATCGAGTACCTCTGTATAATTCCTAGGCTTGAAAATAATGGTTTGGCCTTTGTGTAGTGCCTTATATCTTTGACATAATTGATGTCTCTTTAATGAAATATACCTTACATGATAAAATGAACATGTCAAGTTAAATTAGTACCTTTATTTAATGAGAATCTTTATGTAGTGTGCTAAAAGTTTATGATTTATAAAATATTCCTTGATTAGTGGTTTTATACTATAATTACATATTTATTCCAAGTTCTTAGAGTAACACATTTGGATAAATGCTTATGCATAATAACATGAAAAATGGAACACCTTATATTATTCTAAATCATTGTTAGACTTATGGTTTGTGCTCTCAGAATTGCATGTATTGACATGAACTTTATTAACGATAATTCCATGTATCTTAGATCCCATACATTTCATACTCTTATTAAATTCCCATTTCCATGGTATATGGAATATTCTACTGATTATTGGATTGAATCACTTAGCTTGGTAAACAGAAGCTTATGAAATTGAGATTATTATTATAGGTTATAAATCATAAACGCGTTAGTAATTATGTATTACATGTTTGATATAGAATTTGATACCAGTTAGGAGAGAACATGAGTTTCATATAAAGGACCCATGGATGAACTTATTATACTTGATGGGTTATAACCTGATTCACCATGGGTGATGCTTTGGATTTATAGGAATGGGATTCCTGAGAGATTTATTATAATCCTGAGTGATACCGGTTCCATAGTGGAGAATTCATGTGAGGAACATTTCAAAATATATCTACGCTATGCCTTGGGAAATACTCAGTCCTCTTGTGATATACGTAGTATGAACTCTATGGTTACCATACCGCATAGTGATACATGGAATTATTTTATATATCCTTGTATAGTTTCGGTGGAATAAGATTTATTGGATGTTTTTATTACAATACAAGGGATTCTTTTAGATCTCCTTTAAGTGGCATGAAAATCCACATCATGATTAAATGAAATGTTTTGTTTTCATTTTCTATTTGATTGTTGAATCATATGATGTGAATCCTTTACGATTATATGCGCATTATTATGATTTTTTATAATTCGGTTTACCTTGGAACTTGTTATATATATACATTTTGTGACCCACATAGGTTCCTTATTTAAACTCCTAGCTTAGTCTCAAGAAGGTGATATGGGATGGGTGTCCACTTTGGAACCATGGCCAAATTATAGTTGTTTTTTATTATCTACCCTATCATTATTAAATTTATGGAATATTGTTTCTTATTAATATAAAGAAAAAGGAATAGACTTGACACTGTGGGTTTGATCCAACTGGTATTTTTATCTCAGACCCTGCTCGGGTTCCATTTGGTACATAGGTAGACTTTTTGAATAATGGTATTGGTAAAGGTAAGCACACTGCTTCCAATGTTTGAGTTGGATACTTCTTAGGATAGAGATGTGAGAATAGAATTGAGCCTATGATCGAGAAGTTGTTATAGCACTTTACCATTTCTGTACCATTGATAACATGTTTTTATGCTTGCACCCTTATATCCCCATACACTTCTATTTTCTCATTAACTCAAAACATTATCATTTTCACTTTTTTTATATGATTTATTATTCATTTTATACAGTTATCAGTTTACTCTGTTTGGATTATTTATTGTTTCTACTACTGTCTACTAGTTATTAGGATTTTTATACTTCATATTATTTTTAACTGCTATGCATACTATGATCTACGAGGGAATATTATCCCCCCCCAATGACACCCTAAAACCTCACTTCTAGTCGGAAGCCTCTACCTTTTAGAGGGATGTTCTTGAGGTCATGTGGCCATCTGTCCTCTAGGCACTATTGATTGGCATCTGGGATCGGGATGCTACAAAGTGGTATTAGATCACTTATGTTATTCTTCGTCTTACTATTTGGGAGTCGATAAGAGTATAATATATAGGTTTTTGGTCTCGTCACTGCTATTGGATGTAGCTATTCCATGTACAGGGGAAACCAAAATAACCTGTGATTGGAATTGCAACAATTTTTTTATGAAATTAATAGTTGATACGATTCATCTTTGGGTGACACACAAGATTCATGATGTTAGTTATATATGTGTGATTGAAATGATGATCTATATTAACTGTGCCCAATGAAGGGTGTTTCATTTCATGCATCATGCCATACACTATTAGAATTGAAGTGACTTTTATTATGCCATGCCATATTTATTTTCTATGTATATTTTTTGGTTTTCATGTGATTACTACTTTTCCTAGTTGTTATATCCTTTACATCCCACTTGGTTATAGAAATAGAAGTATGCTAGTTCTCTTGGAGGAATATGTTATTGTTTTAGTTAAGTGGATTCCACTTTCGACTCATGATGCTATCAATGCTCATGGATTGGGTTGGTTATCCACCCAACTCAGCCAAATTAAAAAGGGTAATTAAACCCGTAATTTATTTTGAAATAAAAATTATCTATTAAAAAAAATGGTTTCATTGTATGGTAATATGTGACCTTGACCTTACATTGTCATAGGATGTAGGACAACTCTTCTTGTGAACCTTTTGAGGCCCTTTCTTCATCTCCCGACTAGCTCTTGGAGTATGTTGTCAATTATGTTTTTCTGAGAGGCAGGCCATTCTGTTTCCCTCTTATCACATTTCTCATCTACCATGTCATGTTCAATGAGTCCTCGTACCTACCATTATTTACTGCTTTTACCTAGTTTCCCTATATGTTAATAATTTTGTCTGAGGTGTGTGTTTTGAGAATGTAGAGATATTTCATGGTGACGTCCCAATGATTCATGACAAGAGAGTTGTGATGAGCACACTCTAGAGGTGGTGGGGCATGAGTCACACATTGTACCTCCAATAATACCTCATGAGGCACCTCCTATTGATCTCGTACTGGGCGCTGATGCATAGTTCATGGATAGTTTTTTGAGGTTTATACTGTAACACCCAAGCTTCCATGGTACATTTCTATTTGAATAATACAATAGCTTGCGATGTACGCAACATCGAGTACTAGCACACCATGACCAATCAAACTAGCCATTATGAATAGTAATACCAAATTTTTGAAATTTTGAAATTTTCTTTTTCAAAATGGAATTCATTTTTGGATTCAAAATATCAAAATTATCTTATGGTGTATTTTTGGTAAATTTCTGAATACTTTTAAATTTTTGATTAATAGTGAAAAACACTGCGTTATTGTTTAAAACCTAATTTTTATTTAAATATATATTTATTTTCATTAAATTTTTAGGTCCAAATAGATTCATAATACATAAATAAGTTCAATATAAATCATTATAGTCATTTTATAATAAAATTATATGTATAATATTTTATTGAATTTTTTGTAACATCTTTTACCCACCTTCTAGTCACATTTGTAAATTTTCATAAAAGTTAATTTTACCGCTTTTGTGAATTGAATTTTAAAAATCTGATAGACACGGTTTACATCAGTATGTAAAATGTGGTTCAATTGGACAAAAATAATTTTTGGTGAATAGTAACTTTTGAACTTTATTTACCAAGGTTAAAAGTAAATAGGGTAGTTAAAGGTAAAAATGATATTATAATTACCTTAACACAAGTCCTAATTCTATTGGATAAGTGTATTTCTACCAAAGTATGCCTTAGAAACAAAAAATGATCCTTTTAATCAACTTGGATTAGATTAGGACATTTATTATTATTTAATTTAAATAAGAGTTAAAAGTGATAAATTCAAAATTTAATAACTAAAACATTTTTAATATAGGGTTATGCATAAGATAAAATAGACTATAAATATTAATTATAAATCAAAAAATATTTCCTAAATATTGGTATTTTCTTTATAATTTTTAGACATTAAATAATTAAATTTATTTATGAGAAAATGATGATGTGGTAATTACCTTATTATTGAATGATTGAGATAATTGATATTATAAATATTAAAATAAATGTAAATTGATACATTTTATATATTCCACGAATTTTAAAGGTTAATATGATATGTAAGGGTTAATTAATTAGTTTTTTTTAAATGATAACATTGTTATGAATTTCACAAAAACCAAATACTAAATAGTTCCAAATTGACATAAATGAGTTCTTAAAACAAATACTATATTATTAATTGATATAATATTCCTAAAAATATAAGTTTCAGCCAAAGGCCATGTATAAGGTTAGATATCTCAATAATGAACCACTTGGGGTTCTCTTGTCTTTTTATAGTATGTTTTTTAACAATTTATTACAATAATACATGAATACAAGGTAAAAGTTAAACTATTTAACTAAGATTTAAATCTAAAAGATAATGTTAATATGGTGACATAAACCTATATAAATCCTATTATAAGAGATTATTTAGACCCCTCCCCACCTTATCCTCAAAATACATTCTTTTTTAGCCATTATAAACTGAATATGATTGTATAATAAAATAATATTTCAATCTTTTCCTAAAGCGACCCTCACATCTCATTAAAAGGGCACTTCCATTTCTCCTAATTTTACACCTCCAAATCCATTTGGATCAGCCAACCTTGGCTCAAATATCCTCCCAAATACCCTAAAATAATCCTAGAGGCCTTACTTTGATCATAATTCCATCCTATAAATCACTTTTGATAAAATAAAAAAGGAATCTCCTGAAGAAGAGCAAATAATTTCATCACCTCTTTCATTTTTTTTATTTCTTCCAGTTCCTCTTTATTTGTTGTTTCCATACCAAAATAATAACTTCAGTAACTTCTAAATTCTGTAATTTTTTTATAAATATGGTATAACCATATTCATTAATCTATCTTCCCTATGAATAACAAATTCATCATATATGTGTACGTACGTCTTACCGTCTGCACGTCATGGTGTTGTTTTTTATTCAACACTTCATTATTTGGATGGGTATAATAATGAGTATAATTTATGTAAATAAAAAATATTTCATTTTAATTATTACTTATATATGATATAACATCCAATTACATACGATTTCACCATCAATAGAATGATATTGTCACTCGTACATATGTACGGATTACCGTGTCCATGAACCTGATGAGATTCATTACCCATCATAATCATTCAAGAAGAATTTTAATTTTACGACTAAAAATAATATCTAAGATCTTAATATCATTATGGATAAGAATAAAATACATATTATCCATAACAAACATGGCTTATGTAACAAATCATATATAGGAAAACAAATTAGTTAACACCCGAAACAAAGATACTACTAAAATAATATCAACAAAGAAATATTAGACGATCATATATGATATCATATTTATGTATGTGGTTATTTTATAATTTAAAAACAATTATTTATCTATTATATAGGAATTTAACATACCCTCGATCATGGAAAATTAAAAGTTATGTTTCAATTATACAATCTCTTCATTATCCGAGGTTATTTATACGTGTGTATCTACTGTTATATCTTTATCATCCACATCCACGTATCATAAAAATGTATTTCAAAACACTTTTAATATTTACTAGACTATGGATTAATGTCATTTATACCCTTGTTTTACTTTCTATAGATTTATTATAAAGTAATCTTTCCATCATATTCCAAATAATGTCCATTATGACCTTTTCGACAAAATTAAAGAAATAATGTTTTTTACCTTATACGGTGAGTGCGACTATTATCCACCATTATAACATCTTTGAAGCATCCCTTAAAATATTATATTCATATTTTCAAAATAAATGTTTTAATTTATAATTATGTGACTTTTAAATGATTTCAAAATAGAATGAGATATTTCTCTCATATAGTTTTTATTACATCTATGTCAACATCCTTTGATGGATTTTACACTTGATAGAAGTTGATTAATTATGATACAATATTTCATATAGTGTTGAAGGTTTTGTGATATTTTTGACTATGGATAGGTTATTTTTATAACATTAATGGTTTATGGTTCACACATTAACATATCTTATGATAGTTTTAATACAACTGTTTATGTTATGTTTCAAAATTTTCATATGAGGAATGCATTGGACTTAGTAAGTGACGTGTGGAACCTACTATAGCTCCTCGATGCATCAGTTGGTCTCATGAGACAAACTAGTGTTTTGGCAAAAGGCCTTAACAAAATCTTATTTTTATTCTTAGAATTAGGTCTTCACTATGTGGTTATGATGTCCGGCATTATGCCTTCCATCATTATGAAATTAGTTATTGATATTACATGTGATTTTTTAACAAGTAGAATATACATGTGGACAATTAAATGGAAACGGTTTATTTATCCTTTCCATATTATGATGAAGTTAATGGTTAAAAGTCTTTTTTTTAGTCTAATACATTTAATTAAATGTTTATTCTTATTTATGACTGTTTCTGATATATTGTTATCCTTATTGAGCACCTCAACTCACCCCTTTCTAAGATAAATTTTTCTAAGGATGTGAAGTAATATATTATGGCTGATTCTCTGGGATAGTATAAGGGAGTTGAATGTGTTAAAAGGAGACACAATGTTGTTGTTTTTCATTTAATAATGTAATGTAAAACTTATGGTTATATATAGTACTTCCAAGGCTACTAAACTGATCGGTATTTCAGGATTTTATCCCTTGTGATCATGAAAACGTTATGAAATAATTCACAGACTCTGTGTAACTAGGGTCAGGGCAATATATTTTGTATCAGAGGATGTTCATACAATCATTGGAATCTAGAATTAGAAAAACATTGATTAGAGAACATTTACCAAAGATAGACATTGAGGATTAGTATAGAAGAATTTTTAGAATTTTGGTAATATAGATATTTTGTGTGTTTTCCAAGAAATACATCCCTCTCTGGATACGATCAGGTAGATGCGGCTCTGGAACAGATGTAACTAGGATTGAAAACTCTGACAAGGAGTTTCAGACTTGACCCGGGGTATCCTGGTACACGACAACATGCATTGCTGCACTCTTGGTTTCGACACTCCCAGGGGATATACTTAGGATAATACAGTTTTTCTTTACAAAACATTACGAAGGATTTATGAGTAAATACGTCCTCAAAGAAGTTTTCATATGATTATGGATTATATGCATAAACTGTTCAGTTTATGTTTGGTATTTTACTAGTTTGGAATTATGTATTAAGATTCCTAAACTAATCTAGTGTATGCCATTGGATAGGAATAGATCATAGTGTAAGGAATGGAAATCGTATCATTTAACGTAATCTATGTAGGGATTTCCATCCAACTCTAAATAATTATAGTAGAGTTGGTGATGCAACCATGCTGAACAACTTATTAACATACTGAGACAACTCACTCAGATTATGAAAAAATAACCTCACCCGTATGGAGAACCCTAATCCAAAATGCGGAGGATCAATGTTAGAACGATTCATTAGGCAACCACCACCACCATTCAATGGGACTAAAAATATATTTGTAGATGAGAAATGGATAAGTACCCTATAGAAAAATTTCATGCTTTGGGAAGTAGCGAAAGCGAAAAAGTTGTCATTACAGTTTATCACCTCACAGAAGATGCAGATCAACGGTGGTCATTAATTAAAAACAGAAAGCAGGATAAAGAAGTATTGAATATGGAATGGAGAGAGATTAAAGATTTTTTCTAATAAAAATAATTTCCTCATGAACAATGAGCGGATATGGAAAGGAAATTTTTTTGTCTGATGCAAAAGGAGGATGAGAATGTGGCAAATAATGATGCTAAATTTACAAGGTTAGAAAGGAATGTTGTAGATTATATACGTAACCCAAAAAGTAATATTGATAGCTTATTTTATGGGTTAAAACCATTTCTCTATCTAGAATTAGTCTCACAATCCATCTCATCATACAAAGATATTGTCTCTTATGCTATCAAGATAGAAAAGGTATTCTAAAAGTCTTACGACTATACAACAAAGAAAGAGAAGAAGTGATCTGCAGAACACTAGGGAATTGGAAATAAGGGGATGAAGGGAATAGTTGAATTTTCATCCTATAATAAATGGGGAATTATCCAAATGAATGTCCTTGGAACCACGAAAACTTACCTCATAAAAGGACAAGGGAGAAATTCCAAGATTATGCAATCCCTACTTTTGAGGATGAAGCTCTGAATGACACAATGGAATGTAATTTAATGGTTTCCTCAAATTTAGACAACAATTTTTTTGATTCTGGATCATCTCATTATTTCATATCTTTCCAGTTTTCTAGGAAAATAAGACATTTCCAATTTGATTTATAAGGGATTTTATAGTCAATAATCTTAAGGGAAGTATCATTGCAACAATGTTTTGTGAATCAGTTCCCATTAAATATTATAACTATTCTTTATCTACTGATCTCATCATCATAACCATGATTGAATTTGATATAATCATTAGTATGGATTGGATTTCATACAATGATGGGAAAATTTATTGTTAGAAGAAGGAGGTTACAATTTTTGATGATGACCGGGAGTGCCTTATCTTTAGAGAAAAAACGCCTCCACCTGATTCTTATATAGATCCACCCCTAGTAGCTCTATTGAATTATATTATTGGGGTGGAAGAGAATGAAATAAAAATGGGTGATAAAAATAATGTTCAATTAGAGGAAGTACCTATCGTGAAAGAATATGTTGATGTGTTTATAGAGGATTTACCTAGACATCCTCCAGAATGAGAAATTGAGTTTTCCATTGATTTAATTTTTAGTTCAAGTCCCATATCGAAGACGCCTTATCGAATGGACACTCTGGAATTAGTCTAACTAAAGAAACAACTATAGGAATTGAGTAATATAGGATTTATTCACCCTAGTGTTTTTCCATGGTGTGCCCCTATTCTTTTTGTTAAGAAGAAGATGGATCTATTAGGTTCTGCATTGACTATGGGGAGATCAATTCTATAATAATAAGGAACAGGTATCCCCTTCCTCACAATAATTATTTATTCTATCAACTTGATGGAGCTCAATATTTTTCAAATATTAACCTTTGATATTGATATCATCTGTTGTGTGTGAATAAGTAAGACATTCTGAAAACAGCATTTCAAACCAGGTATGACCATTACGAGTTTACAATAATGTCTTTTGAACTGACTAATGCAACCTCTTTCATAATAGATCTAATGAATAAAGTTTTCAAGGAATATATTTATTAAATTATAGTAGTATTTATTGACGATATCTTAGTTTACTCCAAAAGCAATGAAGATCATGAAAATCACTTGCGTGCTATTCTGAAAACCCTCAGATAAAATGAATTATATGGGAAGTTTAGCAAGTGTGAATTCTAATTTTAGGAAATTTCTTTTCTTGTCCATATTTTCTCTATGGATGGAATATCTATCGATCATTTTTAAACAAAGGCAATCCAATAATGGCCAGCACTGACAAGTATAATTGAGGTTCAATGTTTAATTGGTTTAGGAGGTTATTATTGGTGTTTCATTCAGAATTTTTCCCAATTGGAAAAACCATTAACCAAGCTCACATATTAAGGGGTTAAATTTTTTTCGAAAAGAGTGTGAAGAGTGTTTTGAAGAATTGATGAAAATATTAGTCAATGCTTCTATCTTGACTCTATCATTCGGGAATTATGGGTTTGTTATTTATAGTGATGCTTCATAGAAAGGACTTAGTTGTGTCTTTATACATAATGATAGAGTTATTTCCTATGCATCACGAAAGAAAAAAATTAATGAAAAAAACTATCCCACTCATGATCTTTAGTTAGTAGCTGTAATATTTACATTGAAGATATGGAGACACTATCTCTAAGGAAATAAATGTTAGATATATACTGATCACAAGAGTTTGAAGTATATTTTCTCATAGACTGAACTCAACATGAGGCAAAGATGATGTATTGAACTAATCAAATGTTATGATTTCACTATACACTACCACCTGGGGTAGGCAAATATAGTGGTATTTTCTTTGTATAGAAAGGATCATGAAGTATTGAACAAGAAGAGAGTTGAAATGGATCCTATGTTCATGGATCTAGTAAATATGGATATAGGAATAATCCTGGAAGGTGAAACATCAATAATTTTTCAAGTGGTTGCCAAACCATCTTTACTAGAAAGGATAAAAAGTTCATAGACCAATGATGAGGAGTTTCAAAAGAAAATTAATGCTGTGAATGATGATAGATTGATTGAATTCATATATGGAGATGGAATTTTGATATTTGGGAAGAGACTTTGTATTCTTGATATTCTTGATCTAAAAATGGAATAGTTGGATGATGCTCATAGCTCTAATTTATCTATACACCCTTGTATCACTAATAGGTATAGAGATTTGAAGGATCATTTTTGGTGGGACAACATGAAGATGGAGATTGCTGATTATGTGTCAAGATATATGTTTTTTCAATAGGTTAAGACCAGAAGAAAACATCTTGGAGGAGTCATGAAACCTCTCCCCATACCTAAGTGGAAATGGGATGATATTATGATGGACTTTGTCATAGGTCTACCAAAGACTCTTAGAAGGAAGGATGCAATATGAGTCATTGTTGATCATCTTACCAAGTCATCACATTTTCTTGATATAAGAGAATATTTACCTCTTGAACATTTATCAAGACTATATATTAATGATGTTGTAAGACATCATGGTGTAAACATATCAATTGTTTCTGATCTTGATCCCTATTTTACATCAGGATTATATAAAATTAATCAGAATTTCCTGGATACTGATCATCGTTTGAGCACTGGCTAACAACGTCAAACTGATGGACAATCAGAATAGACAATTCAAACCATAGAAGACTTGTTGAGATCTTTCTGACATGACTTTCAAGGTATATGGGATCAATATTTTCCTCTGGTAGAATATTTCTATAACAATAGATTCCATTCATGTATTCAGATTTCACCATATGAATCATTATATGGAAAGAGATGGCGCACACCAACCTGTTGGGATGATGTTGGTTAATGAAAACTCATAGGCCCAAAACTTGTTGAGAAAGCAATGGAAAATGTGAAGATTATCCAGACCCACATCAAAGTAGCTCAATGTTGGGAAATGTCTATACTGATAACCAAAGAAAGGATTTTTTATTTCATATAGGAGATCATGTTTTCATGAAGGTATCTCCATGGAAGGGTGTTATACGTTTCCGTAAGAAGGGTAAATTAAGTCCCTGGAATATCAAACCATTTGAAATTTTATAATTAATTGGAGTTTTAGCTTACCGTTTGAAAACGACTCCAATTATCTCCAAAGATCATCATGTCTTCCACATATTACTGTTGAGAAAATACATGCCTGTCCCAACACATGTATTCACCTATGACGAAATAGAATTGAAACTAGATATATCTTATTGTAAGGATCCTATCAAGAGTCTTGATACCAAAGAACAATTATTGAGAAACCGGATGACTCGTCTGGTAAAAGATCTATGGAGAAACTATAATATGTAAGAGAAAACGTGGGAACCCGAGGAACTTATGATGAGGAAGCACTCAAATATTTTTTCAGCAGTATTATAGAAATTTTGAGGATGAAATTATTTTTAGAAGGGGAGAATGTAACACCCCATGCTTCCATGGTACATTTCACTTTGAATAATATAATAGCTTGCGCTGTACACAAATTCGAGTTCTAGCACACCAAGACCAATCAAACTAGCCGTTATGAATAGTACTACCAAATTTTTGAAATTTTATAAATTTCATATTTCAAAATGGACTTCATTTTTTGATTTGGATTATCAAAATCATCTTAGGGTGAATTTTTGGTATTTTTCTAAAAAAAATCAATTTTTTTAGGAAAAGTGAAAAACAATTCATTATTGTTTAAAACATTATTTTTATTTAAATAATAATTTATTTTATTTAGATTTATTTTAGGTAAAATTAGATACATAATATCTATATAAGTTAAATGTAATTCATTGGAGTCATTTTATAATAAAATTAGCTGTATAAAATTTTAATGAATTGTTTTCAATGTCTTTTACCCACCATATAGGCATATTTGAAAATTTGCATAAAACTTAATTTTACCGCATCTATGAATTTAAATTCAAAAATCCAAGAGACACAATTGAAATCAGTAAGTAAAATGTGGTTCAATAAGATGAAAATAATTTTTGGTGAGTATTAACTTTTGAATTTTACTTACCGCGGTTAAAAGTAAATTTGGTAATTAAAGGTAAAAAAGATAATATAATTACCCTAAAACATGTCCTAATTCTATTAGATAAGTGTATTTTTTCCATAATAAACCTTAGGAATAAAATTTTATCCTTTTTGGACACTTGGATTATATTAGGACATTTATTATTATTTTCATTAAAGAAGAGTTAAAAGTGATAAATTCAAAATTTAAAAACTAAAACATTTTTAATATAGGGTTATACATATGGAAAATTAGACTAAAAACATTCATTACAAAGATAACCATATTTACTACATATGGGTATTTTATTTAATATTTATAGACATTAAATAATTAAATTTATCTTTGACACAATGATGATGAAATAATTACCTTATTATTGAATGATTAAAATAATTGATATTATGAATATTAAAATAATAATAAATTGTGACTTTATTTATCCCACGAATTTTCTAGGTTAATAAGACAATTTAGGGTTGATTAAATAATTTTTTTGACATGATAAATTTGTTATGAATTTCACAAAAACCAAATTCTAAATAGTGTCAAAATTGACATAAATGAGTTTTTAAAACAAATACTATATTACTAATTAATATAAAAATGATAAAAACATATGGTTCATCAAAAGGATACAGAAAAGGTTATATATATCAATAATGAACCACTTGGAGTTCACTTGGATTTTAATAGTATATTTATTAACCATTTATTATAATAATACAAGAATACATGGTAAAAGTTAAACTATTTAACTAAGAGTTAGATTTAAACGATAAGGTTAATATGGTGACCTAGACTTATCTAAAACCTATTGGTTGAGAGGTTTGTGAACCATCCCTACCCTAGCCTAGAAATAAATTCTTTTGGATCCATTATAAATAGAATATGATTGTATAATAAAATAATATTTCAAGCTTTTCATAAAGGGACCCCCACCTCTGTTATAAAAAGTTACTTCCCCTTCTCTTAATTTCACACCTCCAAGGCAATTTGGATCAGCCAAACCCTACTCAAATATCCTCTCAACTACCCTATTGTCACCATAGAGGCCTTAATTTGATCATAAAGCCAACTTAAAGAGCTATTTTTATCAAATCAAATGGATGCACCCGTAAGGAGGTAATAATTTCATCACCTCTTTCAAAGTTCTTTTCTTCATCCAATTCCTATTTCTTTGTTGTTTCCATTACAAAATATTAACGACAATACCTTCTACATATTGTGATGTTTTTATAAATATGGTACAACTATATTGATTATCCAATCCATTTTATGAATGAAAAGGTCACCATACATGCGTACGTACGACTTACCGTCTCCACGTCGTGGTGTAGTTTGTTATTCAACACTTAATTGTTTGGATGGGTATAGTAATGAGTATAAATGATGTAAATAAAAAATAAAACATGTTAATGATTATTTATATATGATATAACATCAAATTACATAAAATTTCACCATGAATAGAATGATATAGTCGCTTATGCATACATACAGATTACCGTCTCCACAAACACAATCAGATTAATTATTCATCGTAATCATTAAGGAATAATTTTCAATTTATGATTAAAAAATAATATTCCATAACTTTATATCATTATGTATATGAATCAAATACATCTTATCCATAACAAACATGTATTATATAACAAATCATATAAAGGAAAACGAAATAGTTAACACTCGAATGAAAGATGCTACTGAAATATTATTAATAGAGCAATATTAGACGATCATATATGTTATCATATATATGTATGTGGTTATTTTATAATTAAAAAAAAATATTTAACTATTACATCTGAGGTTAATATATCATCGATCAAGGAAAAGTACAAGTTAATGGTTAATTCTACAATCTCTTCATTATCTGATTTTGTTTATACCTGAGTATCTACTGAGACCTCTTTATAATCCACATCCATACTTCTTAATGATGTATTTCAAAACATTTTTACTATTTCCTAGACTATGGGTTAAATTAATTTATACCATTTTTTTAATTTTTATCAAATGTTTATAAATGAATCCTTATATTTTTTTTCCAAAAAAGGTCCTGTATGACCTTTTTGACAAAATCAAGGAAAGAATGTTTTTAAACATATACGGTGTGTGAGGCTATTTTCTGCAATTATAACATCTTTGAATCTTCCATTACAAGATTATTAGAATATTTTCAAAATCAACATTTTCATTTATAATTATGCGACTTTTAAATGATATCAAAATATAGAGAGATTTTTCTCCCAAATAGATCTGATTTAATCTATGTCGACATCCTTTGTTGGATTTAACATTTTTTTGAAGTTGATTAATTATAATAGAATATTCCCTAATGTATTGAAGGTTTTGTGATATGTTTGACTATGGTTGTGCTATTTTTAAACCATTCATGTTTTATGGTTAAAGTATTAAAAAGTTTATGCCAGTTTTAATACGAATGTTTATATTTCAACCTTTTCATATGAGGGATGCATTGGACTTAGTAAGTGATGGGTGGTTCCCACTATAGCTCCCCAATGCATTGGTAGATCTCATGTGACAAACTACTGTCTTGGCACAAGGCCTTGAAAAAATCACAATTTTAGTCTTGTCATGAGGCCTTGACTATGTGGTTATGATGTCCGACATTATGAATTCCATCATTATAAAATTGGATATTTATATTACATGTGATTATTCAACTAGTAGAATATCAATATGAATAAGTAAATGACATTATTTGATTTATCTTTTCCATATTATTTGTAATTTTATGTTTAAAAGGCCTTGTGATCATGCCAATGTTATGTAATAAAGCACTGACTCTGGGTAACTAGAGTCAGCGAGTTTCATATACAGAATGTTCAGGGTGCTCCCTAACCTACCTTGATTGTGGACGAATTTACATGGGACTTTCAGCATTAACATCCTCACACATTCTTAGGGGATTGTGGTGTTTATGTTTTAGATTCATAAATATAAGATATGATATCCATCATCAACCATATTGAGATGCCTATAGAGTGAAGGGTCAAGCATGCTACCTACATGCTCCGAAACTCCTCCAAGCATTGGAGGAATGCCCAATATCAGTCATAGCATTGCTGAGACATGAGCAGGGAAGAATTCAAGATGTCTTTCATTGACCAATACCTTTCATAGACCGTGAATGTGGATTTAGGAAGAGATTTCTTGCATCTTCAGCAGGGATCCGTGATAATTCTTGAGTATTCTAGTCACTTCACTGAGCTTCAACATTTTTCTCCATCTTTGATGGGTGATGAGTTTACTATAATGAGGAACTTTGAGGATGAGCTTGGATTGGCCTTAAGCTAATAGGTGAAGGTTTTTATATTGACTATCATAATATAGATAATGAACCAAGATTTGATCATAGAGAAGAATATCGAGGAAGTTGGTGCTGTGAGCCAGGTCAGTTCTATTCCATGTCTAGGTGAGGGTTCATTACATTGTAAAAATCACTATTTTGAGGGTGAATAATGGGGATGTTACCTCCATGTGAAACATGTATAACGTTCCATTGTATTTCATCAATGTTCTTGGAATTTACCTAAGAAGACTAAGTGAATGAGGAACCTAATGTAATGTCGATCTTGTGGAAGAATGTGTCATCTATAAAAATTTTATCATTCCATTCCTCTAGAATCAGGTGATAGGGGATCTGTACTAGTCCTTCTACCAAGTATGGGATATACGACACCACATTAGGATAAGTGTTGGTCTTCCACTAACAGTTCATGATGTGGTATTAGAAGGCATGGAAGAGGCAGTAATGCTTTATATCTTCAGTGACAATACAATGGATATGCTCAGGCTAGTCAGACTACATCTCAGGGCTGTGGTTTAGGCCATATGTATGTTGTGCAGCATGCGTCCGAGGAGCAGAATCTAGAGCCATCCATAGTATGAGTTACTATTTCGATATCCTTTACTTTAGTTTCTGAAATTTTGGTATAGGCTCATCAAACTATTTTATATCAATTGAATGTGTGGAGATCCTTTGTAACAACCCGAAATTTTGAATAAATCTTGTTTCCTAATTTTGTGTGTTATTTTATATTTATACTCAACAAAACTGTTTCATTTGATAACATGAGTATAATTAAAATGATACTATTGGGTTTTTGACTATTATATGACCATTGTTCAATATGACCACTAGAAACTAAAAATTTCGATATTTTTCTCTAAATACAAGTGATCTTGGTTAATTAATATGGAAAGAAGATTTGGTGGCCTCACCCAGTAGTCTTGGACCGATCGAAGCCCATATAACAGAACTTGGGAAGGAGGTAGCACTACTGGGCTTTGTTATGGACCAAACCCAAGCCAAACATCATCGTGTGAAGCTAGAATGGAATCGACTTTGCGAGAAGTTCAAACTGATAGAAATTACTACTCATGCGATGTTGGCCAAGCCTCCCTCAGATTCTCTCACCTTAGCACACCTTACACTTATATCCTATGATGGTGTGATAAGGGGCTATGTAAGGAGACCATAACTGCCTTGTGTAATCCTTTGTTTTAAAAAAAATTAAATTTATTCTTATGAGGATGCTTATGAATTTTTAAATGTTCAGATAAATATAGTATGTATATTTTTGATAAATTTTTGAAAAATGATATTTTAAAAATGTTTATGCAAACCTTAAATAACTAAAAATGTGTAATGATTTTCAATAAATAGTCTTCTACAATTATGTTCAGTACGAAATTTAGAGTCTAATAATATCAACTTAATTTTTTGATGAATAGTAAATTATGAATAGTGGTTTTATGCTTAGGATTAGTAATGTGACCAATTGGATTAGTAATCTCATTTAAAGAAAGTATTAATATAATCTAGGCACTTGATTAAGTAATGTGATTCAATAAAATGGTTAAATAATGGTTTCATAAATTATTAGTCAAGTAATAGTTTTTTTGGGTGAATAGTGTTTTTAATTAAAAATTAAATTAAAAATATTTAGAAAATTATTTTTATAAAATAGATTTCATTTTTGAACTCAGAGCATCGATATTATGTTAAGGTAATTTTTGGGGATTTTTCTGAAAAAAATGAATTTTCTGTGAATAGTGTATTTATTTAAAAATTAAATTAAAAATATTTAGAAAATTACATTTATAAAATGGAGTTCATTTCTGAAATTAGAGCATCAATATTTTTTTAAGGTGAAATTTTGAGTTTTTTCTGAGAAAGTTGAATTTTCGATGAATAGTGAAAATACAGTTTTTAAGTTACGAGTGTTTAATGATATCATTAAATGATGTATTAAGTATGTAATCAATATGGTCGACTTATTAATAGTAAGATAAGGTATGAGGTGTCCCAAGTGGCAAATACCATGGGAAAATTCCATGGGCAAGCCCATGGTTTTTCCAAAACCACTAATGAGGTGTCCCTTGGCCATTAATGCCTTGTCCCCTCACATTCCCTATAAATACTAAGCCATCCTCTCATCCATTCGACTCCCAACTCTCCCCCAATGAAACTCTGGTCTCATTACCTCCCAAGGAGTCCTCCAAAGGTTCCCCCAAGCCCTCAAGGTCCCAACCTTTGAGTTTTAAGTGTTACGTTTTAAGGTAAGGGATTCTACCTCTCTCTTTCTTTTCAAGTAATCTCTTTTATGTCATTTCTTTTTTGCTCCATGCTCTTATATTGGAGGATGTTCTTTTATATTCTTCTTACTTTCCTTTTCATGTTCATATTATGAGAGACCCCATCTTTCTCTCATAAATTCATTTTAAGAAAGTTTAAGTGGCGTCGTTAGGCTGCCGAATTTTTAAGGGATTCATTCACCTTTCTCATTTTTCTAAGTTCTACTTTCATGTCAAGTCTTTCAAGTTATTTTTTAGTATGCTGGGGTATTATATCTATATATATCATACATAACTCTTATTTCCATATTATTATTGAACCTATTTGATCTTTTCAATTCATTTTTATTGAAGTTTAAGTGGCTTTGTTAGGCTTCCGAATTTTTAAGGGATTCATTCACCTTTCTCAATTTTCAAAGTTCAACTTTCATGTCAAGTCTTTCAAGTTCATTTTGATTATATTGGGGTATGATCTCTATATATATCATACTGAACTCTTATGTTCATATTATGATAGACCCTATTTTATCTTGTCAATTCATTTTTATTGAATTTGAAGTGCCGCCATTAGGCTGCCGAATTTTTAAGGTATTCGTTCACCTTTCTCATTTTTCAAAGTTCTACTTTAATTTCAAGTATTTCAAGTTCCTTTTTATTATGTTGGGGTATGATATCTATATCTATGATACTTAACTCTTATGTTATTATGATTATAGAACCTATTTGATCTTGTCAATTCATTTTTATTAAAGTTTAAGTGGCGCCGTTAGGCTACAAAATTTTTAAGGGATTCGTTCACCTTTCTCATTTTTCAAAGTTCTGCTTTCATGTCAAGTCTTTCAAGTTAATTTTTATTATGTTGTGGTATGATCTCTATATCTATCATAATGATCTTCTATGTTCGTATGATGAGAGACCCTATTTGATCTCTTCAATTCATTTTGTTGAAGTTTAAGTGACGCCGTTAGGCTGCCGAATTTTCATAAGAGAAATCTTATTTTTGTCTTCCCTTCATGTTTTTAATTTCATATGGTATGTCTTTAAAATATCATTACCATGTTCTTATATCCATTATATTCTGTCCATATACTGTTCTTTAGATCATTTATGAGTGGGTGACCTATTTCCCCTCTCTTTTCAATGTTTTCTAAAACCCCGAAACATAGCCGTTATGCTGCAGAATTTCCGTCTAAAATGTCTCTCTCTTTTTATCAAATTATTTTATTTTATTAAGTGAATAATCAAAGATCTTCCTTCTAAATGAGTATTCACATATATACCAAAATTTTCTATTTTTAATTCTGGTATTTACATACATGAGACCCGCTCTCCATTTCCATGGGTTTAAAGTGACATAAAGATCATGTCCTTAAAGCTGTTTTTAAAACGTTATGATTATGAAATGAAACCCATTACTTTTTTGCTATATGGGTTGTTTATGAAATTATTTATGATGATATATTTGGCTCACATGATAATAAATAAACTTCAATAGTGCAACCTGATAGCGCTCCAATGCACTGGCTAAAGACTTAATCTCTAGAGATGAATATTTTTAACGACGCCTTGGTGAATAACCTTGGTAATTTTTAATGACACCTTGGGGATGGACCTTGGTGAAATAGAAGTGATTGTCAATATTAAGTGTTGTAGCCACATCTTCAATTTATGAAACACATTATTTTTATTATGATATGCCTCATGATTTACTTCTCATTCCTTAAAGTTCTTTTTCATGACATTGTTGATGTATCTCAAGTTCACATGTTAAATGTTTCCCCTTGTTTCCCTTAATGGGTCGTCTGACCACCCTTTCTTTTGATGTATGTCCCCAGGTTATGAGATGCAGTAATAAACCTAGGATGAACATAAGTATAATCCTTTCATGTGTTTAAGAAGAATGTTTTATGTTTTCATGTTTTAAGTTCCTGGTTTCCAAGACACTAAACCTTAAAGATCCTCGGTTTTGGAAAATGTAATGAAAGTTTATGTGATAAAAAGGCAGAATGCTATAGTTGGTATCAAAGGATGGTTTAGTTATTTGTGGAAATTAGTATATGAAAACTTTAGGAAGATCCCTATAGAAAAGTTTAAATATAGAAAACCATCCTGGTATTTTGGTGAGTATTGAGTAAGGGGTTTCCAAGCAAATACATCCTTGTCTGGATACGAGCAGGTAGAGGTGGCTCTGGCACAGATGTACATAGGGGTAAAACATGAAAACACCGCTTTGAGCTAGACTCGAACGAGAATTGGTACACGAAAATGGGCCTTGCTGCACTCTTGGTTATGACACTACTGGGGGATATTCTTTGGTAAATTCATAAGCTTAGTATGAACCATTATTAAAGGAACAAAGATAAAATAAAATAAAGATTCACATAAGAATATATGATCATGGATAACCTAGATTGGGACCTAGGGGATCAAAAGTTAGGGTATAATTTTCTTCTACAAGTTTATCCTTCTATGCTTTAAGTTTCCTTTTAATGATTATTGGCTAAGTATTTAAGCCCCTAATTGTACTTTCTTTCCTTAGTTAATGGCAGGAAATGGAAGAACATGTCCCAACAACCAATATGATAGGAAATGTGACGATTGTCGTATTATTATGATAGAGATGATTAGGGGATTAAAAGATGATTATTATTTTGGAAGACGTTCACTATTTTGGGAACCCTATTTGATCCAGGTAAATAGATTACTACGGTATTTTTTAAGGAGTAAAGGTTGAACTATATTTTGAAGAATCGATGAATTTAAGGTGAACTTATGGTATTATAGGTTACTTATGGAAATGATTGACCTATGTTATGGAATATATGATTAGGTTAGTTACTTTTGTTATAAGATGTTAGGAGTGGTTGATGTAGTCTGAAGATAAACAATAAAGTTTATCTTGGAAGACATTGTTATTAAGTCCTTCTTGTATTTGTGTTTCAATCTTAGTTTGGGTTATTTTGAGGAATTTCAAGGACAGTTATTTACATAATGGTCTATGATGAACTCTGGGTAGTACCGTTGAACTTTGAAGATTTAAAATTAGTTTCCCTTCCTATGGGATTATTTCTTTTTGAAGAGTTTTTTTATCTTACCCTTTCTGTTTTTGGGATAAATGTTTAAAGATAGATAGTTTTTCTTTTGTGGAATACGTGATTATCTTGAAGATTATTCTTGTGCTTTTGATGAGACCAAGTGTTTTTGAATGCTCATCGTTTGGAGAAAATATTAGTTTTGGTAGAAACTTATTAAAGGATTAAACTCTACTTTAAGGTAGGTATATTTCCTTATGTTTTTATTCTATGTAGTAAATGAATTCCTCAAAACTATGAAAAGGAACATAAAACAAAAAACGTTGTCTGTTAACGTTTCCTACTAGGAAATCAAATACCGTTTGACCCATCATGAGTTTGTGATTTTCTTGTTGTTAACTTTCTCCTAATCATGTTTTCTATCACTCTCCCTTAGAACTTGACCCTTTGTTTTTTTCTTCCATATCCATGTTTTCCTACATGGAATCCTAGTGTGGGTTAACTCGGGTGACCTGTGTACTTCCATTTATTTCTTTTGAAGTAATAGAATTACTGACTCCTTTTCCGATGTGAGTCTTTCAATGAAATTTCAAAACCCAATTTTAAAAATTGCGAGGACACAATTTCTTAAGGGGGGAAGATTGTAACAACCTGAAATTTGGAATAAATCTTGTTTCCTAATTTTTTGTGTTATTTTATTTTTATACTCAACAAAATGGTTCCATTTGATAACATGAGTATAACTAAAATGAGACTGTTGGGTTTTTGACTGTTATATGACCATTGGTCAATATGACCACTAGAAACTAAACATTTCGATATTTGTCTCTAAATACAAGTGATCTTGGTTATTTAATATAGAAAGAATATTTGATGGCCTCACCTGGTAGTCTTGGATCGATCGAAGCCAATCTAAGAGAACTTGAGAAGGAGGTAGCACCACTGGGCTTTCCTCTGGGCCAAACCCAAGCTGATCTTCATCGTGTGAAGCTAGAACGGAATTGCCTTCACGAGAAGTTCAAACTGATAGAAATTACTACTCGTGCGATGTTGGCTGAGCCTCCCTCAGATTCTCTCACCTTATCACACCTTAGACTTAGGTCCTATGCTGGTGTGATAAGGGGCTATGTAAGGAGACCATAACTTCCTTGTGTAATCCTTTGTTTTAAATAAAAATTTTGATTTCTTCTTATGAGGAAATTTATGAATTTTTAAATATCCGGATAAATATAGTATGCATATTTTTGATGAATTTTTGAAAAAGGATATTTTAAAAATGTTTATGTAAACCTTAAATAATTAAAAATGTGTAATGATTTTCAAAAAATGGTCTTCTACAATTATGTTCAGTACGAAATTTAGAGTCTAATAAGATCAACTTAATTTTTGATGAATAGTAAATTATGAATAGTGATTTTATGGTTGGGATTAGTAATGTGACCAAATGGATTAGTAATCTCACTTAAAGAAAGTATTAATATAATCTAGGCACCTTAATTAAGTATTGTGATTCAATAAAATGGTTAAATAACGTTTTCATTAATTATTAGTCAAGTATTTGTTTTTTCAGGTGAATAGTGTTTTTTAATTAAAAATTAAATTAAAAATATTTGGAAAATTATTTTTATAAAATGGATTTCATTTTTGAACTCAGAGCATCGATATTATATTAAGGTAATTTTTGGGGATTTTTCTGAAAAAAAATGAATTTTCAGTGAATAGTGTATTTATTTAAAAATTAAATTAAAAATATTTAGAAAATTATTTTTATAAAATGGAGTTCATTTTTGAAATCAGAGCATCGATATTTGGTTAAGGTGATTTTTTGGTTTTTTCTGAGAAAGTTGAATTTTTGATGAATAGTGAAAATACAGTTTTTAAGTTACAGGTGTTTAATGACATCATTAAATGATGTATTAAGTATGTAATCAGTATGGTCGACTTATGAATAGTAAGATAAGGTATGAGGTGTCCCAAGTGGACAATACCATGGGAAAATTCCATGGGAAAGCCCATGGTTTTTCCAAAACAACTAATGAGGTGTCCCTTGGCCATTAATGCCTTGTCCCCTCACTTTCCCTAAAAATACCAGGCCATCCTCTCATCCATTAGACTCCCAACTCTCCCCCAACGAACCTCTAGTCTCATTACCTCCCAAGGAGTCCTCCCAAGGTGCCCCCAAGCCCTCAAGGTCCCAACCTTTGAGTTCTAAGAGTTACGTTTTAAGGTAAGGGATCCTACCTCTCACTTTCTTTTCAAATTATCTCTTTTATGTCATTTCTTTTATACTCCATGCTCTTATGTTGGAGGATGTTCTTTTATATTCCACTTACTGACCTTTTCATGTTCATATGATGAGAGACACCCTATTTCTCTCATCAATTCATTTTAAAAAAGTTTAAGTGGCGTCGTTAGGCTGCCGAATTTTTAAGGGATTCATTCACCTTTCTCATTTTTCAGAGTTCTACTTTCATGTCAAGTCTTTCAAGTTACTTTTTATTATGTTGGGGTATGATATCTACATATATCATACTTAACTCTTATTTTCTTATTATGAGAGACCCTATTTGATCTTGTCAATTCATTTTTATTGAAGTTTTAGTGGCGCCGTTAGGCTGCCAAATTTTTAAGGGATTCGTTCACCTTTCTCAATTTTCAAAGTTCTACTTTCATGTAAAGTCTTTCAAGTTCATTTTTATTATGTTGGGGTATGATATCTATATCCATCATACTGAATTCTTATGTTCATATGATGATAGAACTATTTGATCTTGTCAATTCATTTTTATTGATGATTAAGTGGCGCCGTTAGGCTGCCGAATGTTTAAGGGATTCGTTCACCTTTGTTATTTTTCAAAGTTCTACTTTCATGTCAAGTCTTTCAAGTTCCTTTTTAGTATGTTTGGGTATGATATCTATATCTAACATACTGAACTCTTATGTTCATATTATTAGAGACCCTATTTGATCTTGTCAATTCATTTTTATTGAAGTTTAAGTGGCGTTGTTAGGCTGCCGAATTTTTAAAGGATTCATTCACCTTTCTCATTTTTCAAAGTTCTACTTTCATGTCAAGTCTTTCAAGTTCCTTCTTATTATGTTGGGGTATGATCTCTATATCTATCATACTGATCTTCTATGTTCATATTATTAGAGACCATATTTTATCTCTTCAATTCATTTTGTTGACGTCTAAGTGACGTCGTTAGGCTGCCGAATTTTCATAAGAGAAATCTTATTTTTTTCTTCCCTCCATGTTTTTCATTTCATATGGTATGTATTTAAAATATCATAACCATGTTTTTATATCCATTATATTCTGTACATATACTGTTCTTTGTATCATTTATGAGTGGGTGACCTATGTCCCCTCTCTTTTCAATGTTTTCTAAAACCCCGAAACATAGTCGTTATGCTGCAGAATTTCCTTCTCAAATGTCTCTCTCTTTTTCTCAAATTATTTTTTTTATTAAGTGAATACTCAAATATATTACTTCTAAATGAGTATTCAAATATATAAAAAAATGTTCTATTTTGAAGTCTGGGATTTACATACATGAGACCCGCTCTCCCTATTCATGGGTTTAAAGTGACGTAAAGATCATGTCCTTAAAGCAGGTTTTAAAACGTTATGATTATGAAATGAAACCCATTCCTTTTTTGATATATGGGTTGTTTATGAAATGATTGATGATGATATATATGGCTCACATGATAATAAAGGCATTTCAAGGGTGCACCCTGATAGCGCTCCAATTCATTGGGTAAATAATTAATCTCTAGAGATGACTATTTTTAACGACGCCTTGGTGAATAACCATGGTAATTTTTAATGACACCTTGGGGATAGACCTTGGTGAAACATAAATGATTTTCTATATTAAATGTTGTAGTCACAACTTCAATTTATGAAAAACGTTATTTTTATTATCATATGCCTCATGAGTTCTTTCTCATGCCTTAAAGTTCTTTTTCATGACATTGTTGATGTATCTCAAGTTCACATGTTAAATGTTTCCCCTTGTTTCCCTTACTGGGCCTTCTTCTCACCCTTTCTTTTGATGTATGTCCCTAGGTTATGAGATGCAGTAATGAAGCTAGGATGAACATAAGTAGAAGCCTTTCAAGTGTTTAAGAATAATGTTTTATGTTTTCATGTTTTAAGTTCCTTATTTTCCAAGACACTAAACCTTAAAGATCCTTGGTTTTGTAAAATGTAATGAAAGTTTGTGTGATAAAAAGGCGGGATGCTATATCCTTGGTATATATATTGAAAACATTTGTGGTGTTATGTCTCTCGACATAATGCTAGGGGTAAAAATAGAGGGAATATTTAGTGTCATGGGTTACCTATTGAGATAGGTGGGTATCACCTCATTTTTAATTTATTTTTCATTGAGACGACATGCATCGACGTCATTCTTAGTATGGAGTGACCCCTTCTTTACCATGACATGGTGGATTATTATCACTATTGAGTTTCATTTACATTTCCTGAGGGAAATTCTTATATAGATAAAGGTGAATATGATATCTAGATAGTTTAGGATGGACCCAAGAGAGATGGAATTGGTAGAGTTACTTCTCAACAAACAAGTCTCTTTATGAATTACCTAGAAATGCTACTCATGGAGTTCCCTCAAGTTGTGGATCATTTATGAGACATCTTCCCTGATTATTTCTTTAAATGACCTCCTGGGAGATGATTTTATTTCACCATAGATCTAGTTATAGGTGCGACACAAATGTGCATTCCTCCCTATAGGATGAAACTTATAGAGCTCTAAGAACTCAAGAAGCAGCTTGAAGATCTAGAGGATAAGGGTTTTTATAGACCTAACACAATGACAAGGGTTTCACATGTTCTTTTTTCCATGAAGGAGGATGGAACCTTGTGACTGTTTGTGGATTACATATGGTTGAATCGTTTTACTATGACGAGATTTACTCATTGCCTCGTATATATGAACTCTTCGACCAGCTCGAATGATCAACTATTTTCTTTACGATCAATCTGTGGTCTAGCTATCAACAGGTTCATGAGAGACCATTTGATATACATTGAACAACCTTCTGGAGTTGGTATGGATTGTATGAGAACATGGTTATGTTTTTCAGACTAAAGAACATGTTAGAAGTTTTTATGGATTTGATGAATTCGGGGTTTTACCCATATATGGATTCTCTCATGGTAGTTCTCATGGATTCCATAGGGGTGTACTCACATACCAGAAATGACCATGCCACCCATATTGAGATCATACAGAATTCATTGAGAGAGAATTAGATTTATGAGAAGATGTGTAAATGAATCTTTTGGATCAGTGAGGTTTATTTCATTGGTCATATCAAATCATAGGATATCAAATCTATTGAACCAAAAAGGGAATATCTATGGTCTTTTGGGAGTAGCACATTTTTTTTGATATGTTCATTTTCTTAGGGATAACATGCTATTACATGTATTTCATTCATAAATTTTTTTCTCTTAGCAGCACACCTCCTGAACCTGAAAAATAAGGGTGTACATTTCCTGTCGTCTGAAGCTTGTGAGAAGTCCATTTAGGAGTTAAATGGAAGACTCACTAATTATTTGATTATGATTCTTCCTGAGCCTGTCAGAAGATATAGAGTTTATTGTGACTCTTTAAGGATCAGGCTGGGTGAAATTCAGATACACGTTGATCGAGTAATTGCGTATGGATCCTAATAGATGAGGCCACACGAGAGAAACTATCCTACACATGAACTAGAGTTATCCATCTTGGTTCAGGCTCTGCGAGGTTTTAGGAACTATCTCCAATGTGAGATATTCGTTGTGCACCTAGATAATAAAATTTTAAATACATATCCACCTAGTGGGTATGGAATTTGAGGCAGAACAGGTGGGAAAAATACTTGCAGTCTATTGATTTTGAGCTTTCTCATACCATTTTTAAGGGAAATGTCTTGGCTGATACATTGATCCATTAAACTCAAAGACATGCCATCCAAGTGGCCAATAGAAAGTGGCAGATGATGGATCTATTTTCTAAGTTGCATGTGGAGGTTCAAGAATAGCCTAAGAAACCAGTTCTTGTAGCTTTGTCTGTGACATCTTCTCTCATAGAATAGGTTCAAATTCATCAATATAAGATTTTGAGGGCCTCATTAAGAGGGTGTGTGTCATAAGAGAGAACCCAAATCTAGGTTGGGGTTTTGATATCAGTGAGGCCTTGATCTACTATGTGCATGTTTGGGTGCCTTAAAATATATGGGAAGAGGTAATGAAGGAATATCTTGCATCAGTTTGGGAAGTTTACCCAGAACATACCAAGATGTATCAGGATATGAATTTTCCGTACTGGTTTCTAGGTATTAAAAAACAGATAGCGTGGTTCATCACTCAGTTCTCCACCTCTCTATTAGAGAAGGTATGCCACCATCGACTCGATATACTTCATGAAATTCTATCCGTTCCTGAGTGGAAATGGAATAATTCCATAATGTATTTTTACAGGCTTGTCGACATATCCTTGAGGTAATGACATAGTATGGGTGATCGCTGATAGGATGAAAATAGTCAATAACTTATTTATGATCCATGATACCTACTCTATCAATGAATTTTTTATACTTTATATCTAGGAGAATGCGAGACTTCATCGTGTACCACTATATACAGTTTTGGATTGAGAGGACTAGTTCAAATCGTGGTTCTAGAAATGGTTACAGGAGGCACTGAGATCACAGGTGCTCCTGAGTACTGTATATCACCTTCTTACTGATGGGCTATTCGGGCAGACATTTCGAGTGTTAGAGGATACACTGCGATCCTATATTCATGATTTTGAAGGTTCATATGAGATGTATATTCCCATATTGTAATTTTCATATAATAAAATCTCTATAGAAACAATTTAGATGGCTATGTTTGAGGATCTCTATGGTCGACTGTGACTTTCACCCTTGTGATGGGAGGAGGTAGGGGAGGCAACTCTTTTGGATACTGTTCTTATTTAGTTGGTTTCTGAGTAAGTCCAACAAATTTGAAAGTGTATTTCTACTAATTAGTTGAGGAAGTGGTCACATACTGATATACATTATAGAACTTTGTAATTTGTGGTGGGACATCATGTCTTTCTTTGTGTATTTCCTTTCCTTGGTGATAAACGAATCAGGATATAGGTAAATTTATCCTGAGATATGTTGAGACTTTATAGATAGTGGATTGAGTTGGGCCAGTATTCTATAGGTTGTTATTAACATAGAGGTACCATACCATGCATTATGTTTTCCACGTATCTCATCCTTGATAGTATTAGAAAAACCCATATCATTCATTTGTTCAAGACAATATCGAGCATGAGGTGGAAGCATCCTTTGAGGAGCATCCAATCCGTATCATTAAGTATATCCTGAAGGTTTTTAGAGGTAGGTCAGTTCCTTTAGTCCGAGTGATATGGAAGCATGGATATGTTAAGGACGAGATGTAGGAGTGGGAGGCTGATGTACCTGAGCAGTGGACATAAATTTTATCAAAGGAAACCATACCACCCTCATAAGGGAAAATATTGAATGAGTTATTTTAAAGAGGGTTTTTCATGACATCCAAACTTTTTTTAAAGGTACAGACTATTTACTTTTTGGTTAAAATTCTCTTCAAAAGGCCTTCTTTTATGCCTAATAATTAATTGGATTTCTTAATTGC
The DNA here is from genome assembly GCA_963277665.1 of Viscum album. Taxonomy (NCBI): domain Eukaryota; kingdom Viridiplantae; phylum Streptophyta; class Magnoliopsida; order Santalales; family Viscaceae; genus Viscum; species Viscum album. Next base: position 1,355,843,488 of record OY728160.1, on the reverse strand, counting down.
GTTCAGGGCTTTTCTGAACCACGAGTACCAAAAAATGATGAAAAAAGATGGGGCCGCAGAGTTAGGAGAAACTATGCTTCCCAGGCATATGGCCATTCATCCATTTATAGATTCAAGGCAGTGAGCTACCATATATAAAACACATGGTTAGTGAAACCATGCTGTCAACCATGTGCAATGACCCAAATTATCATAACCTACCACATGGTTGGTGCATGTTTTAGCCAACCATGTAGCTAAACAGTGCGGTACCTACTATGTAATAAAAATTAAATTTTAATTTTTAGGGGTTCTTTTAAAAACACCTCCTTTCACCTCCTCCTCTTCCAACTTGGGAATTATTCCCCTAATAGGTGTACAAACCCTCCTCCTCTCCTATCTTGGGTTTTTGGGATTTCTATATCATCAGTGGTTGGATTTCATCACCATATGATGCTACCGATTCCTCCTGGTATGTTCACTTATCCACACCACTTGATTTCTTTATTTTTCCAACCATAATTAGACTGTCTCCATATGACGGATTTATCCCTATTTGGGGGTTTTCCTTATATCACTGGATTGATTAAATTTTCGGTAGAATCATTCACTATACTGAACATTCTTATTACCATGATGTTTAGGAATGGTGTAAAGTCATTTCCCATTCATTTTGGTTGTTTTGGTGTTGTGCCATTATGATTCCACTAGAAATCCTTCTTGTGAGGCCTGTTATTGCATATTAATATTATTGTCTCATTTTTCCATGAACATTGAGGATATACCTTGATGCGATATGCATTTTTGGGTTTTTTACTTGGATATGGTCACCTGTTTGGGTTAACCAACTAAATTGGCATAAATTTCCCTTTGTTTAATAATGTCTAAAATTTTCATTTTTGTGCATGGAACCTTGAAAATATAATAATTTGATTATTAATCTCAGAATGATAAATATTCCATGAATTGGTCCCTCTTGATAATGCCTATGATTGAACATAATGTGTTTGCCTATGGGTAGTTCCTTATACCATTGACACATTTATGTCTCTTGAATGCAATCTGCCTTACATGCTAAAATTCCATTCTATGTTACATGAGTTCCATGCTTTAATGTGAATCAGTATTCCTTATGGTAAAAGCATATGCTTCATGAAATATGCCTTATATGGTGGCATTATTCTCAAATTCCATGTTTATTTCAAGTGATTAGGGTAATACCTTAGGTTAAATGAAAATAAATAATACCATGAAAAATTGAACAACTTATATTATGCCAAAAGGCGGTTAGACTTGTTGGTTTGTGCTATTGGAATTGTATGTGTTGACATGAACTTGTTTAAGGATTATTCCATGTAACTTAGGTCACATACATTTCAGAATCTTATTAAATTCTCATTACCATGCAATATGAAATGTGTCATCGATTTTGGGATTGAATGTATTTTCTTGGTAAATGTAAATATATTGTATTGAGATAATTTTTTTGTATTAGAATCATAAATGCAATTCTTATTATGTATTCCTTGATTTATTTGAGGTTAGAAATGGGTTGGGAGAGAACATGTTTTATGTATTAATGACCCGTGGATTGAATTGTCATACTCGGTGGGTTACGACATGATGGGCCGAGGGAGATGCTTTGGATTGCCACAAATGGGATTCCATGGAGATTTATTATACTCTTGAGTGATACCTATTACCAAGTGGATCAACCATGTCAGGGAAATTTTGTAATAATGGATACACTATGACTTGGGAGACACTCAGTTCTCTAATGAGATGCCTGGGATGAACTCAGTGGTTACCATACATTGTAGTGATACATGGGATTCTTTTAGATCACCTTGGATGGGCTCGTTGGTATTGTATTTATCAGATGTTTCTATTATGACACTTGTGATTCTTATTGGATGCCTTGGACGAGAATAGAACTCCACATCATGTTTCATAGTAAAGTTTGTGTTCAATGCTATGATAGATTGATGAATCATATGTGGTGCAACCATTATCTTTATATGTGCATTCTTATGCATTTTTGATACTTCTATTTACCATGAAACATGTTGTATATATATATATATATTTTTACCTACACAGGTTCATCAATTAGACTCCCAATATAGTCTGAAGTAGGTGATATGGGACGGGTACCCACTTAGGAACTAGAACCAAGGTTTAGTTGTTGTTTAGTTTCGGCCCTATCATTATTCAATACATAGAACCGTTTATCTTATTTATAGAACAGAAATTGAATGGTATAGACACCATGTGTCACTACCTACTAATATTTTTACCTCACACCCTGCTCGGGCACTATTTGGTACCCATGAAAACATTATGACTGCATGTATGGATAAATGGAAACATGTTTCTTCTGATGTTTGAGTTTCATTCAAGTTTGGATGGAGATGGGGGCCGAAGACTGAACATATGCTCGAGATGTTGTGGTTGTAGTCTACCATTTTTGTACATTTGATATAATTTTTTATGCATGTACCCCCATTTTCCATTCACTTATATTTTCACATCTACTCATGACATTATCATCATCACTTTGGTACAATGTATTATTTTTCACCTTCCACAATTATCAGTTTATGATTTTTATAGTTATTAATCATTTCTGCTACAATCTTCTTCTTATTATGATTCTGATACTACTTATTATTGATTACCGCTATGCATAATCTGATCTACGAGGGAATAGTGTCCCCACATATACACCATAGGCCCTGTCTTCTATTTGGAAGCATCTAGGGTTTGGGGGCATGCGATTGATGTCATGTGGACAACTGGCCTCAGGGCATTGTTGAGTGTCATCTGAGATCAGGATTCTACAAAGGATTAGGGAACTCCCACATCAAAGAAGGAGGGTCACAAAGCACCCAATTATAAGGTGGTGTGGATACATCTCCCATCATGAGGACTTTTCTTAGGGGATTCATGAGTGACGGAGCCCATGGAAAGGAAAACCATGTGGGATAGGGAAAAAGAAGAAAATATCATGATCGCAGGATGGACTAGAACGTTAAAAATGGTATCAGACCTAGTGTCTATTTGATGTTCCAGTGATTACACATGGCCCTTCTTGGGGGTGTGGGTGGTTGCGGGGCTGGATTTTAGAAAACCCATATCAAAGGAGTAGAACAAATAACCCCTTTATAAGGTTTTGTGGATATCTCTCCCATCATTAGAATTTTCTCCGGGGATACCTGAGGGCCAGATCCTAGAGAAAGGAAAACTGTGAGGTCTAGGTCCATAGTCTATAATATAATTATTTTGGTATAGACTAGACCATTATAGTTTAAGCTCATAATTTAATAATACCTTATAAATTGTAAAAATATCTCAAAAATGGAATTCAAAATATTGAAATTTTTTGTCAACAAAACATGATTCATAACATAAAAATCTTCAATATAAATAAGTTATATCTTGTATTTGTTTGATGTTTTTAGGATCTAATTATGGATGTAAATTACATGATTGTCAAATATTTCTGGTGAATGAATCACTTCTTTTTCAAAAAAACCCTAATATGTGTCTTCTTAAAAATTGATAATGATCTAGTTTTGAAATTATTAAAATAATTTATTAAAGTAATATAACCCATTTCCTTAAAGATATGAATGAAGAAAATATAGGGGTTCCCCTGGGTTGATCTTCATAAATCAAATATACTAAATTTTAATTCATTTCCATCATTACTTATTACTTATTCTCAAATAAATAAATAAAAAATTTACTCTTCCTATATTTCTTTTCAAAAAAATATTTTTCCCAAAAAACTAATGATCCAGTACTTGGTGGGGATAAGAATGAGGGTTAATGATATATTAAAAAATTTATAGTGAAAAACAACAATTTGTTTAAAATGTTTCATAAAAATGTGCTATTTTGGAAATATTCTTTGTTAATAAAAGAGTTATCTTTTTTCATTTGTTTTGAATGGTTTCTTTTCTATCTTTCATTCACTTAATTCCATTCCCTTTCTACACATTTTTTCAATTTTTATTATTTCCATTCCATTTTATCTTTATCATTCTCATCTAAATTATTATTAAAATTTTCATTCCCATTTAGTATATTTTATTTTTTTCTATTTTAATTTATTATTAATTATATAATATAGTTATATAAAAAATAAAATAAAAACCTCTTGCAAAAAACAGATTTCAGCATTTGGCTCAAATATGAATTGGAATAATTCTAAAAATAGACTTAGAAATAAAAAATTCATCTTTTAATATTTATATTTTCTTTTGTGAGAAAATCAAATAACATCATGGACCCATTCTAAAAACTCATGATCTATGAAACCAAAATAAAAGTAAACGATGTCAGATAATTAATAAGATGGCTATAAATAATAGGATCTAAAAATATTTCCCAACCCTAGTGTTGTGTAACAACCTATGTACATCTAATAAACTAAAGATAATTCCAGCATTGTTTTATAATCATTCCTTGTTAATATACTTTTAAAAATATATGAACAAAAAATTGGGAACTCACACACCAATATAAAATAGTTTTGAATTGTGTTCTACACCAAAAAACCTAGATATGTGATGATGGATCTCATAAAACTGAGGGTATTCCCTTTATCCATTTATTTTATACCTATATTAGTCATAAACCTTCTTCTAACTAAATATGGTCCATAGAATAACATTAAATGAATATATTTAGAGAATTATTTTGAATCTTCCAAAACCATATCCATTAGAAAATATTTTTTTTGAAAAAAGAAGGAACATAGAGACCAACTTTATGAATATTATGAGAGACTTTAAAAATTGGGTCATGGTTTATCTTAATATTAGATTATAAATCAAGAGATAAAAGATAATTCTATGTGGGGATTTTCCCCATTGGTCATAGAATGATAGATGTTGGAGTAGATAATGTAGTGGTTGATATTACTTGCACCTCCACTCATGATATAAAAAAATTATATGGAAAATAAGAAATAATTATATATAAGAGATATAACCCCAATATGAAGAATATATATGATAAACAGTTCTCCCCTAGATTTTTTTAGAAAATAATTTTTATAAAATCTATATAATTTAAACAATATTGGATCATTCTCATTATAATTCCCAATCACCACATGTTCCATTTCATTGTGACATTTTTTTATAAAATTCAATTCCCTATAAAATTCTCAAAACATAATGATTCATTTATTTCTTATATAAATGAATTTTACATTGGTCTATAATTTAAAGTAACATTTTTAATGAATGTGTAGTTAAGACAAAATTTCAATTTTAAGTTTTCAATAACAAACACTATCTTGATAAGTATATAAGTCATGATATCCCAAATAAATTTGGTATAACATAGGACTTGTTACATATCTATATTAACCTTAACCATTTTAGAATTACTATCAACTAATTCATATATAAAAACCTACCATCATGGAAATTGTGATGGAAATATAAACCCATATCCTCAGTTCAAATAGACCACTCAATCATTAATCCATGATAAAAATATACATGTAAGAAAACAATAAAACACTATCAATGAGACAAATATGGAAGGATTTTTAAATGTATTGTCCAAAATTATTTTCTATCTTAATTAAAAATTAGTGTTTTGTTACATTACAATTTTTAGTAGTAAATAAAAATATAGTTTTAATGATTCTACACAAAAGGTATTACTCCCCTTGAAAAATATTTTTATCAATCATGATTAGATTCATGTGAATATAAAAAAATAGGTTAAAAACGTGATCATTGAGGGCCATTTTACTCTATTTATTCTAATTAATTTTCTCCAAAATAAATTCCCATTCCAAGATAAAATTTGATAATGAAATTGGTAATGTGATCAATCATTTTTTTTAATTATATATGTTAATCTTCCTCTCTTAGATGTTTTTTTACAAGTTTGTTTCCTTGTTAAATTTATAGAGGATATTTTTATACATTGATGGTGATAAAAGGGTAATAATAGATTTGAAATTTGAATGAATGTCTCATCCTTGATGAAAAATGTTATTACTTCAAAATTATTGAATATGAGAACATTTTTGACTCATTTCACTATAGGGGATACATTATATTTTGATTAAATTCATTTTTAGTTATATTTGTTAATTTTATACATCACCCTTTTAATATTTCTTTATCGTTTTAATAGACTCAGACAATAGGAATCGTGGTGTATGTTGTGAACTGAAGTACAACGAACGTAACATGAGTGATAAGGGGATTCCTTACATAGAAGAATTATCTCACCATCCCTATATAATTATATATGATAAAAATAGAACATATCCATAACCATGGATATTATCCTCCCATAAATGTAGACATATTTTATAAAATGGTGTAGAAAATCATCAACGTTCATAGTGAAACATTTTCCATGTTTTTTGGGAAGAAATGATAATAATTTACATTAATGAAGAGATGAATTACCTAGTTGAGGGTAACTCCACCTCTCACATCTATTATATTTTAGTACTTCCCAATAAAAGGAATTGATTAAATTATTATCTTGAAAAACATTATGATTATTCTTCACACACTAAAAAAATTGAATTTGAGATATGTTTTTGTTATTTTAAGGGTTTGAAAAAATGCAACACTTTTAATTTAATTAATGACTTTTTTCATTATGAGGTACCCATAACCATTGATGATCCATGAAATATTATTTTTGTTGAATCAATTTCAATATAAAAAAATCATGGGTATATTGTGTTTTTTACAATGCTCACTTCCTAAATTAAAATATTTTAGGATCAATAAAAAACTATTTATATATCTATTTGAAAAATTAATATATTTTAGGATATTATTTTGTTTGTTTATTTTTTTAGAAGCCATTCAATATTTTAGGGGATAGAATTTATCATAGTATTTGGAAAATTATTTTGATGTTGTCATGGACTATTTAACTATATAGGAATTATTTTTTAAGATATTAGTGTACACATTGGTTTTGTATCCCACTGATACATTGAAAAAGTTATCATATTAATTACTGATAAATTTAGTTTTAGGGTAGGGAACAAGATTGTTATTTCAAATGTCATCTCTAGGTATGGAATACATGTTGATAAATAAAATATAAAATAATTTCATCCCATTTATTCCCAAATCTGTTAGTATAGAGTAGTATTTCATAATTCATGATGGTTTTCACCAATGATTCATTATAGACGTTAGTAACGTAACACATCAATTATATTGAATCATATTGAAAGATAATAATTTATTTTAATGATAGATTAAGGGATTTAGTAAAACCACTAAAATAGAGGGTCACATATTTGACCATAAAATAACCACCTATATGGTATCTTCCCTTAAAGATCATGTGTTATGCCTCTAACTATACACTTGGAAGAGTTTCATTACATTGGTTTTAGGGGTGGTAGTATTTCCTTACATGTGAATCACGCTCAACTAATAGTGTCAAATAAAACCAAAATATCATGGAAAAAACATCCTTCCATTATGACTTACATTGAAAAAATCCATTCATACCATCATAGAATAAGGTTATTGTATTTTATGATCATGATTTTCTATTTTTACATATGTGTCCCCTTTATGAGCCCTATATCATAAGGATGATCCTCCTTATCCAATATCTTAACCTAGAGAATCATGACATGAGAATAGTTTAGAATATAGTAGGTTAAAATATTATAAGGATTTCACCAAAATTAGACCACCAAATTGACATATACCCCCAGTATAGATATTTCTTGATAAGAATCAGTATTATAAAGAAGACAATAGCCCTTGGTATCTAGATATTATGAATTGATTAGTAGAGCCTATTGACCATAATGATATATTCAGAAAATTATTCCATATTCATGTGAAAGAATCATGATGGAATATTTGGGATAATATATACTTATGAAATACATTAAGTGACTAAGACATTCATCAGTGTGTCCTCAAACATTATTTTAAATATGATACTCATTTTTTCTAGACTCTGACAAGTGATGGACACATGGGATTTAAAAAGAAAGATAAAAAGTTAACTAACTTAAGAAATTATTTTCTTATACTTTATGAAGATGTGAATTAGTTTTGTAGGTCATGTATGTCATCTAAATTACCATTTCATATCTATAAGAATAATGAAATTCCCCAAAAAATCATGTTATTTTTTGACATATGCATGGGTAATTTACATCATGATCCCTTAAAATATTCATTTGTCTTAGTGTATCTAATTTTTCAATTTATTAGGTGTATAGATGTTTGAAATATAGTTGAACATGTTTTTATGAATCATATCAGTGCTTTTTATTTTAGATATTCCAAATTTTTTATAGTTTAAATTTAGAAAGGATTATTTTTAGTGATTAGTGATATCATTTTTTAACATTAAGAATAAAATCATGATCAAAAATTTAAATTTTGGTTAAAAATACTCTACTTAAAATCATTCCCAAACTAGTAGAATAACATAATTTTAAAATTGAAATTTAATCATTACTTTTAAAAATCAGTAGATCCCAATATGATTTATTTTATGATTTTCTTTTATCATTAACTTTTAGTATTCTGTATTACTTTTAGAAATACTATTATTATGTGACCTATATGATTGTTTTTGGAAAGGCTTATCACCTCACTATGTAGGGAGAATAACATGCATATTCAGATATTAAATAATATAATATGAATATCATAGATGCAAGTGGGAACAAAAATTTTCATTTTTCAAAAGGTAGAGGAAATATTGTGTGATTAATATAAGAAATTTGGGATACATAAAGTGAAAATTAGGTTTATCCATGATAAGATGATTCATATGGGGATTCTTAATATTGGTGAAATATTCCTCAAGATTGATACCATAACTGAGTTCCTCAAAAATAATCATAATTTATATTTACATAGTCCTTACCCCATTACTAAAATCAATCAATTTAGATATATACAGGTGTGAAATGATTTTTGTGGGTAATACTTTAAAATCAATTTGAAACAGATTAAACACATCCATGATAATGTTTTTAATCTTTCAATAGAGGATATAAAATATCTATATTTCAATTAGGTCACTAGATAAATTTTTTTACCTTATGCATACATTTAATAACATGTTTGATTAATTAAATTACTTTCAATGAAAAAAGTTTAAATTTTATCATTTGTATAAGGAAACCTCATATAGAATGTATTTAAAAAAACAAAATAAACAAATAATGAAAAGGGAAAAAAGGGAAAAAAACTCAATTCACATGATCATTAATTTCACGGTACTTTTTAGAAATTATTATCGATATTCTACCATAAATAGTGATTAATTTTGATCATAAAATTTATTTTTATTGATAGCATGTGAGTATAAAAAATAATAAAAAGTGGCCTTTTATTATTGATCAAAAATATATTTTTTGATGATATGGGTGATTGTATAATTATGAAACATTTGAGATGATAAAAATTTATATATAAACTCTTTATAGGAAATATATTTAATTTAATATATCCATTAACATATTCCCACAATAATGAAATTAAATAATACTACCTGATAAATGGTATGTGTAAGTTAATTATTTTTTGGGTATCTTATGAAATTTCTTTTCCTACGCCGTTCTTTCTCATAAGATTAGTTTCTTACCTATTTAACATTGACCCAGGGTTGGTTCCTAATGTGTGTTTAAATAAAAAATAGTATTAAAAAGAGAAAAAATGTGGGATGAAGATTTATGGTTTGTTATTTCGTAATTCCTTTGTTATATGGTTTTAAAATATGATTTCAATTGTAAAGAGAAGGTTCATTAAAATTAATATAGTTTTTTTGATAATATATACATATTTTTCATAAACAAAATAAAGTGAAATGATAAATTTTGGTCACACATTCATGGTGATTTATGGGTCTTGTTGAATGATAAACCATTTCTCAATGATTTATATCATTTATCTACCTAAATTTTGTTCTTATTGTGTTTATAAAGTAATTAATTCAATGATTACATAAATAATTTCTTTCATGTAATTAATTATATACTCAAATTTTAACTATTTATTTTGTTTCTCTTTTATGTTAAAACATTACATAATGGGAAAAACCAACACATATATATAATCATCAGTTGTCAAATTTTCTATAATGTTTTAATGGATAAGTGAGGTGGTATGAAAGAGCATTGATATATCATTTATTTTTTCACATATAAATTTTAATCATACAAAATATGGGGTTTATAATTTATCTATACATATATTTTTAATAAAACTTTAATTTAATATCCATTGTAAAAAAAATGTATAAAATGAAAATATGGACTATGTAATCAAATTTGACCACACATTTTTATTTAAATCATATCATTATAAAAAATGAAACAATTAAGAATGATTAATTTTTTTGATTAATGATTCATTAGGATGAAATTTACTCAACTGATATAAGATCTAGATATGAAATTCGAGGCCCAATAGGGGTCCATAATGGGAATAAATCATGGTGAGGTAGATTGGACTGACGTTAGGAATATGTTCCTTTAATTGGGATTATTTTTCATGTGTTTAAATGATTACTTAAAGGGTCACATTCACAAGATATTTCAATTCATTATTGAAAGTATTTGTAAGTTAACAAATTGAATTATACAAAGGATAAAAATATTATTTGAAAAGATAACCAATAAATAGATCATGTACTACTTTTAGAATTAATTGCACAATATTTCATTGAAATTTCATCTACAATACCTGGGAAGGGTATTATTGAACATATGAAGAGATTAGGGTATTTGGATCATCTACTGAATAATTATATGGTTCCCTAAACTTCCATGGATTGATAAATTCTTTAAGACCCCTAGGGTGGAAATTGATGTAAAATATAAATATTAAAAGGAAGGATTATGTTTTTTTTCTAAAAAAACATTCATGAATTCTACACAAGGAAAAAATAACTGAAATTTTAATCTTGTACGAATTTTTTTAATTACCCACCATTAATTCTTTGAAGATTCTATTGGAAGTTTACAAGGATATTTTTAAGAAAATTATTTCTTTAATACTTTGTAATTTGTTTTTTTAAAATAATTTTCAAATAAATGAATTATAAAAATTATTCTTGTTTTAAAAAGATATTTTCAGAAAGGAGTGGATATTTTACCTAAAAGTAGTTTTAATTATTTTTTAATTATATTTTGATTCATCAATGAAAATAACATGTTTTCCACACTCATATGGGTATATGTTTAATTTATACCATCCTTATTCATCTATGGATGGTATATTAATATTTTAACCAAATATTATATTGACATTCACATATTTGTTTAATTTTATATTCATTCACTTTCCCTTGAAATACTCACAATCCTGTTATTATTAAAGATTAAATTTCTAATAAATTTTTATATTATTTATCATGGATAAATTTTTTAATTAAAATATATATTATTTAAACATACGATGTTTTACATTTATTATTATTAGATTGACAAGGAAAATATTTATAAATGTGTATTATTAACTCAATAGAAATTTGTAATGATATTGAAATTTTTTATAAATTAAATATATTACAGGATATATGTTGAATGATTTGGATAGGAAAGACATGGGTGGGCCCATTTTATGATAGCCCATCATGGAATTAATAGTCTTAATTGACGAATGAGGTGGTCATCCTTAGTTAAAAGGGTTTTTAACCATATGTTTTCCAACCATCTTGTGAATGGTCTTGATGGTAATTGTATCATGACCCTAGAAACATGACATCCAATAATTAATCATTAGATTAATTTAGAAATTAGTTATTATTATCCAAGGGATTTTAACAATGATATTATCTCCAGATTCATTTCATTCATAGTTTATTAATTAAATAGAATGTGTTTCTAATTATTTTCATTTCCATATATATATTCCCTTATCTAGTTATTGTAGACATGTTATTAATTAAATGGAATGTATTTTTAGTTATTTACCTTTATATATTGATTATTATCCATTAGATTTTCACATTGATATAACCTCTGAATGAACTAATTTCTTTGTTTATTTATTAAATGGAATGTATTTTTAATTACTTACCCTAAAAATATTGTTTATGAATTTTTTAAATGTTGGGACTGAAACATTATATTTATTATTAATGCAAATACACCTTTCAGTATGGGTAGAGGGAGACCCATTACATAGCCTGAAGGCCCAAAACTAATTGGCTTGAATACAATTATTGAAATGCCGTTTTTTGGTTCCAATGGGCCCTTCAGTGAACAGTACTGTTATAGTACCTAGAATTCTATAGTGCCTACTATAGTACTTCTGCTGCTACACCTATAGTTATAGTTCCTCCACCGCTATAGTATCATCACTGCTACAGTACCACCACTGCTACAGTACTTCTATAGTGCTACTACAAAACCTAAAATTCATCTCATCCTGGATTCAGTCCTCAGTCTTTTGGAAGCCAAGTAAGAGCTTGTACCACTTGGGTACAAGCTCATTGGCTCAAAGTACACTGAGTTTTTAGGCCCAAGGGGTTACACAGTATATGTGGGCCATCACCCATGACCGAGATCCTTTATGTACTCCCATAGCCGCAACCCTAGGTGTTATGAAAACCCAGATTTCAGGCCAGTTCCAAATGGGTTAGAAGGGCCCATAAGATGAGAAAAGGGCATATAGTGTACAACGCCTTGCAAGGACAAGAACCCGTAACCTCAGGTTCTAGACTCCACCTTCACTCACCATCTCACTTGTGCCCTATTGGATGCTTATGATTATTAATTCTTATTATCTTTTAATGTAAATAATCTTCAATAAGAATTTGATCTCACTAGTATATTATTTAATTTTCCTATGGTTCTATGTACTGTACTATTATTTATTTACAAGGATATCCTTAATGGAATAATGATTTTCTTCCAAAAATATATTCTATAAAATCTGTATTAAAATGTAATATGGGAATCATATATGTTTCTATTTTAGAAAGACATAAAAAATATTTTTTATTTTAGGATGTGATTCCTTATATATTTTTCCATTTTAATGAACAAGTCACCGACTTCAGGCTATTGGGGTTGGGATTACTAGAGAAAGGGTTTATGTCAAAATGTCATTGGTTTCTAGGATAACTGAGGAAAAAGATTGAAAAGATAAATATCATGATATATATCTTAAGAAACTCATGAATTTCATCATTCTATGTTAATTTCTATATATTACACGTTATTCCTTTTATTTTCATCCCTTTTATAATTCAATATTCAAGAAAATGTTTTTATGGAATACTGACTTTATTTTAAACTTTTGCCAAAAATACTTTCTTCTTCGATGTCCCTATTTTATTGCAATGTCTTCAAGAATGTTTCTAATAATGTCCTATAATTTTTTGAATAAATTTTTACCAATGATTTAATTTTAAATTTTTTTATAGGGAATATTCTTTTCGTCCTACAAATAATGTTTTCTTTTGCATTTTTTACAAATGTGTAAAAATAATGATTTCTTTTAATATAAATGAAATGACCAGAATTCCCCTCCAACATGACCACACATTACATTAATGAATCCATTATAGCTTTCCATTTTTATTTTAAAATAAAATGAATTCCTTAATATTTGTGAAAATTTTCTATTTAAAGATGTGTTTTCCAAGTGAAAAGGATATTTTCGTCATGAAAATTTCCAAGTGACCTTATAATGTAATTTTTAATATAGGATGGCATCCTTTATTAAAATCCATTATTTACTAGGGACCTGAAAAAATTAAACCATCAATGTTCTTTATATAGATATTTTGTGTTTATTTTGACAATGTTATTATGAAACTAGTTCATTTTCAACAGGTATGCTATAATGAGTTAATGAAATAATTATGAAACCCTTTATTTTTACCAATATTATGACGTGATGAATTTTTTCCACCCTTTTTCTTTTTCTTAGGTTATAATATAATAATAAATTTATAATCATGTGTAACAAATATGTATGTTTTTTATTTTGTGATCCATAGGGATGGAATCATATATCTCATCAATGCAATGGGTAAAGATGAACATCTCATGAGAGAAACAAAACTAGAATGGTGTGTGAATCTAATGTAGTAAGGGAATTTATCCACTATGATAGTATTGTATTTGAACCTTGAATACTATGATGCTATATGGAGTAAAGGTAATCCACTATAATAGTCTTTGAATGGATCATTGACTATTAAAAAAATGATTTTCTATACTTATATTTATGCCACAAACATATGTCTTAAGCCAATGTTTTCCTCTCGTGGCTCATGATCTTTGATTACATTATAGGAAATGTCATATAAACAAACAAGCTATATTCAATAACTCATGACTATGATCTATAATAAGAAGGGTATGTTTTTTCAAATTTTATTATATTTTTCTCATACCCTTATACTCATTTTATGTTTATGTGATCATTGATATATCCCTTGTTTATCCTTACTGAGATTATTTTCTCACCCTTTCTTATGTTACCTTTTTGTATATTAGTAAGAATTTTATAAAGAATGATATTCCTAATAAGGATTCTAGTTGTGAAGTACTAAGTTGGAAATGATGAAGATCTTTTTTGAACAATTTATTTATATTCCCATGTTTCCAAAGACACTAGATCTATTTGATTCCAGCATGGATATTTATGTCATACAATGAATATTGTTCTATTAGGATGTGATATCTATATATGAAAATTGTGGGTCACTATAGTAGATGTAAGAGAATGGTTTAGTGAACCATTGGATAATATGATGAGAAAAAATTAGTTATGTCCCTCAGGATAATCCTATGTATATAAGAATGGAATGATGAAGTTTTGTGATAGATTCATCTATAGGTAATAAACCCGAAAATTGTTGGTCAATTATATCTCTACCATCAGTCTAGTGAAAAATTTGTGTGACCTTAATATGCACATTGGTTGAAACTCCTGATGGTTATTCATGGATATCCCATATTTTTATTATGAACTACTATGAAGTAATTTAATGGATGATGACATTGAATGACATGACATAGACCTTATGCTTAATAGATTGAAAATAAGCTATCCTGATTTAGGTATCCTATGAATGATCTTTCATGATTGATCACTTTGATCAAATATGCCTGATGATCATTCCATCACTGTTGGTTTTAGTAATGAATTAAAGATATAATAATAAATCAGAGGTGGTTATAGTTATCATCCAATATTGAAGAACCCAATTTTAGTGTAGTTAAATTAATTACAATTTACTATGAAAATTATCATGGAATATCAATTAATATCCTCAATGATATGTTTTTTAATTTATAGTGATAACTCTTATTAATATGATGATCATGTCTCATGTATATAATTCTTTTCTAATTTAATTTTATTAGAATGTGTTTCCTATAAATATCATTTTCTCCCATTAGTTTTATTCAATGTTATTTTTTGGCATGGATTGGCTTCGTTTATATAAAGAGAGCATCAATTCTTGAGAAAATTGATTTGTGTTTGATATCCATAAATTAGCCAATTATTATTTACTATTGATATAATAAATTTTAACTTACAATTGATATAACATGAATTATATGGGTTTATATTACTATTCAATTGGTTTTTATCATAGATGGTTGGAGAGAAATGCAACATTGATGATATACTTATTGTGTCATATTCTCTCTATGTCTTTCTAGAATAATTTACTAGTAATCCATTGAATCATGTTTTTGAGATACCAAATGAATTGAAACCTGGTTCTAAACCAATTACGAAGACTCCATATAGAATGAATCTATTTTTGTTCAAGAAATTGAATAAGAAACCCTAGGAGAGTCATGAAAAGTGCTTCATTTGTCAAATTTCATCCCCATAGGGTATACTTGTTATCATTTTTAATAAGAAAGATGGATTGATGTGACTCTGAATTAATTATTAGGAATTTAAAAAGATCACTATCAGAAAAATTATCATATACTCTTGATTAATTATTATATTGATCAACTACTTTGGGATCAATAAATATCCAAGATTTATCTTTATTCTAGATATCATCAATTGAGGGTCAAGATGAAGGATATCCACAAGAAAACATTCCATATATGGTATGAACACTATGAATATATGGTGATTCCATTTGGTCTAATTAGTACTACTCTATCATCGTTGAATTAATGAATAGAGTCTTTATAGATTATGTAGATCATTTTATGGTAGTCTATATAGATTATATTCATATATCTATTCAAAAAGAAAAATGGTCATGGAGATGACTTTATGGTTATAATTAAAAACATTAGAAAGGATTACCCGTTAGAAAAATATAAAAAGTATAAATTTCGGATATTTTTTTTTCAATTTTGGAACATATAAACTCATGTAGGGGTAAAATAGTGGATCTGTCAAAGATGGAAGATATTAAAGGTTAGTCCAGAACAACCACTGTGATTGAGATATGATTTTTTCTGGGATAGGAATGATATTATCAGCTCTTTTTAGAAATTTTCTCTCGAATATCTAATCTACTCAAGAATGTAACTCAGAAGTCAACAATGTTCCTTTGGTTATATGAAAGTAAAAAATTTTATGGAACTATTGATATGGTTACTTAGTGCACTCTTACATACATTTCCCAATAGGGAATAAGGGATTGTGATATATAGGTCTGCATTAAAGAAGGGTCTGGGATGTGTCCTCATAGGGAATGATATGGTGATAAATTATGCCTCACACAAATTAAAGATTAATTCTTGAAATTTCCCAACTAATGGGTTTGATTTAGGTATAATAATTAATGCATTAATGATATAGAGGCATTATATTTATAGATAAAAGTGTGATATATATTCTGATAATAAATTTTTAATGTATATATACACTAAAAAAGTGATAAATATGTATATGAGAAGTTGGTTGGAGTTGAGTAATGATTATGACAACTCAATACATTAACACCATAAGAAATAAAACAATTTGGATTTTGAATTGAGTTGAAAGGATCATATTAGATTACCTATGATGAGGATAAAAAATGATCCAATATATCTATATATGAAAAGGATGGATATATAAATCTAAAAAGAAGAGAATAAATCTTTACTTTCTCAAATGAGTGTTCAAGAATCTGTCTATGTGGTGATTAAATATGCACAAAAATAAGATGTAAGACTATAGAAAATGTTTAGAAGTTACCCTGAATTCAATCATGACTTTGATGGAATGATATGGTTTTGGAAGAATGTATATGTTCCTTCCATACCAGATTCGATGAAATTGTTGTTAGATGTGGCTCATAGTTCATGTTTCTATATTCATCCAAAATGTATGACGATGTATAAAAATATGATATCATATTTCTTGTGGGATATAATTAAGAGATACAATGTAGATAATGTATCCTAATGATTCATATGATGGTATGTTAAGGTTGGGAGACAAGAGTCTAAGGGATGGTTATAATCATTAACCATACCAGAATGGAAATGTGAAAGAAAATCATTGAGTTTGTTGTTGGATTCACCATAATGTATTAAGTTCATAATGATATGTGGATTTTAGATGATCATCTTACAAATTTAAGACAAATCATTTCTATTCGTGAATATCAATATCTTGACCATATTTACAGAATATATATTACTGAATAAGAAATTTTCATGGTGTATAATATTCAATGGTATATAGTCGGGATCTGTTGTTTATATCAACGTTCTAGAGAATTCTTCATCAGACTCTGGATTTAGAATAGTGTTTCATCAACAATTAAAATTCCTATAGAGATGGTTAGTTTTAGGGGAACATTCAATCCCATGGGGAAATTTTGAGGGATTTTTTGATATATTTTGTGGGTGGTAGGGATTAACACCCTCCTCTTGATCATTTTTTTTATAATAATAGATTTTACATAGGCATTCGTTAGGATACTTATGAAGTACCCTATTTAAATAATTATATAAATTCAATGTGATGATTGGAATATAGATAAATGAATTGATCGAGTCCTGATCTCGCAAAGAAGATGGTAGATGAAGTCATATCCATTCAACAACACAATAAGAAAACTTATATTCGATTGAAAAGTTATGATAAAAATCATCAAAGTGATATGGGTTGTGAGGTAGGTGAAAAGGATTTTATGTGAATTTATCCACTAAATAATGTTATGAGATTAAGAATGAATATAAATATAAGACATATTTATATTTCCCCCTTCAATACTCCTGATTGAATAGAGATAGTAGTTTGTCTCTAGGTGATTTAACCAAACCTCTCTCAAGTTCAATTTGTTTTCCATGTATCTCTCACAAAGAATTACATACTTGAATCCTCACATGTACTAAAATAAGAGGTTATACCAATAGAGAATGATATTTCTAATGAATCAAAACCCATATAAATCTTTTATTAAAGAGATTAAGTTATATTAATTATGATTACTCACACGGTTATATTTCTCTGAAGGAGTCCAAATTTCGAATAAGCTACTTGGGAACTCAGTGATATAATGAAATAGATACATGCTCATTTTAATGTCAAAGTGATTGAATTTTGTAGGGAAAATGCATTTTAATGGGTGAGAGAATGTAACACCCCACTATTTTATGATATTGTTATCTATAAGATATTTTAATTTGATTGATAGGTTTTTTGATGGACAACATAGAGTTTTAAAGAACCACGATATATTATTAAAATATTATTTTTTACAAATACAGTTATCACCTAGCCATTGGATTGTTGGTTATAAATAAGAATAACTAAATTATGGAAAATTTATGGTTTAAATATTTATAATTTAGTAGTTGTCATTTAATTTGAAATTAAAATAAAAAACATTTGAAAATAAAGGAGATTCTTTTTTGGAAAACTATTTTTATATGTGAAATGTGTCTTTAATTAATAAATAATATTAATTCTTATTATTGAGTCATTTTAATGAAATTAATATGCAATATACTAAACAATATTTTTTATAATTATTCAAAATAATTTTATTAGAATGGGATAATAATTAATTTATTTTAATATTTATAATGTATTTTACAAAGAAATAATATCCTTCAAATTTTGTGTAATTATATAAAAAATGAATTTATTTCACCTATAAAAATTGAATTTTAAAAAATGGATTTAATATTTAGAATATTTTGTTCAAGTTTTTGTAAATATAACCAATTTATTTTTATGAATTATTAAGAGTAACCATGGTATGTTTTATCACATAAATAAAGCGTAATCAAGGAAAAACTAAACTAAAATTAAATGTCATGTTCCCCATTTTTCATAGTAATTATCATTGGATATATTTAATTATAACCTTGTCAACTTTTTCTATTAATTTAATTTGTTAGTGGAAAAATTCCCCAAAAAATGTCCCCTGTCATATTTAATGAAATGATAATAGAAAATGTCACTCTCTTACTTCTAAAATCTCGAATGTGTTCACATACGGGAAAAAGAAATTTTTGAATGAATATTAATAGAAATTTGGATCATAGTGAATTAATATTTTTTATTTTAATTTAATTCTTATATTATAGTTATTATATAATTCCTGTAAATCATAGGTAATTTCAACACATTATATTTCAAATTAATAAAAAATAAAATAAATTATTCTAATAATATTAAAAGTATTATATAATGATTGAGTAATATTATTCCATTTATTTTAGAGATGAATATAAGAAATTAGTGTTTAATTAGAGTATTATATTATAATTCCATCATTTTCTTGGTGGCTTTAGTTTCAAATTTAATTAATAGCATCAAAAATGCTATTAATTTCATTTTATTAGAATAATATATTCTTAAATAATTTTAAAATAAAAAATTAATAAAATATTGTATTTTGGATCATATATGTGTCTAAATTTAATATATTTTATATTTAAGAAATATTTTATCCCTGTACATATAATTTTAATAATTTAACATTGAACATATTGTTATCGCTGCTAAGGGTAAAAAATAATAATTAAGGGTTTAATCCAAAAAATATGATTTAAGAAACCAAAAAAACCATTCAAAATTTTATTGGTTGATGATATTTTGACAACATCTAACATTATCGTTGAATCATTTTCCATTAGGAATCATTTCCCAGTAAATGGTTTTTTCATATTTTAATATTTTATGAAATCACTAGAGTACCCCTCATCCCACTTTTAAAAGGGAATCCCTAAATTCTTTACATTACAACATATTGATCCATATAGATTAAGAAAACCATAAAAATATCTTCACATCATCCTTTGACACATTATAGTGGTTTTTACCATTTGTCACACACTATAATCATTATGAGGGGGGTCTAATATAGTTCTTTCAAAGAAGAGTTAACTGCGTTAAACAATGAGTTTAATTTTTTTTATTTTTATTTTATCTCATATAAATATATATTTTTTATCAAAATATAATAACTTCACTATTCCAAATATACATAAATGTCATTATGATAATAAATCAATAATTAAACATGCATTTTTCGCATAAAATAAAAATTGAATGTATCGATTCATGAAATTACGCATATCATAGGGCATGGGAAAAGAAAATTTTATTTTTATAATGCAACATATAAGATGAAACGGGTTGTCTCACATGAGCATAACCACATTCATTTAAATAATTCATTCTATTCCACCAAATATAAATCTTTTTGTTTTTATAATATTATTTATTAAAAAATGGTTTTTGGTTTTCGAAAACTTGTAATCCTGAAATAAGTTATCCTAAATATAGATGTAAATAGTGATGGAATGAAATTAGGGAAGAAATGTCTTATTTCTAGGGTTGGTCACATGGGCTCATTCATTACTACAATTTTATTAAAATTAAAATTTTAAAATATTTTGATGATTACTCATTAATGAATTATTTTCCATTGATTTATAGAGTGTGTTATCATACTATCCCTTCATCATACTATATCTAACCTCTTCCAATAGTTAATTAGGACAAACCTTAATCAAGAAAGAAATTTCTAAAAGTCCTGACTCCATAACATTCCATTTCATCCCATCATGAAACCCCAGATCAACCAAATAAAGGGTTTGTCCAAGATAAAGGCTAGACAAAAAATAAATCAATTAAAAGGATAAAAATTGGAAATAATGATGTGACTGGTGACCACTACACTGATGAAACACTCTCGTATCCACCAAAAATTGAGTAAACCCTTCTTCAATTGAAGCACAATAAATAGGAATTTCATTAAAATTACCCCATGTAAAACCCTTGTGTAAGTCAATTTCCATTTAAAATTGAAAAAAGATGATAATGGAAGTATTGTAGAGAGAGAATACAATTAGGATCATAAATGAAAGATAGATTGATGAAGAAAAATGAATCACATTAATTAAAAAATATAAATCGGTTACATGGGAAAAGAAAAGAAAACAACAAAAAGAAAGGAAAAAACATGATGTAGTTTTTTCCCTATAGAATAACACAATGAAAGATCATTGGGAACTGAATTATTTCTCCTCTGGAATAAGATTTTATTTATAGGTAATCCAGGTTTATGAGTTCCATCAATAGAATCATAAATGGTTCAAAAAGACACCATAGTGGGTGAGAGAGTAAAAAACTAGGCCAATAACCTATAATTTCAACTAAATATATATTATTAGTTTATATCTAAGAGTTACATGTTAGGTATTGGGTGTACATGACATGTATTATGTGGGGATGTGAACCTTTTATAGATTGTTCCAAAAATATCTTCATGAACTAAAATTCTCTCCAATTAAATGGGGTTTAAATGACATACATGATGTGTAATGTTGTTTTCAATCCAATTTCACTCCAAATCATTCGAGTTATTTATTTTCATCTTCAAAAATAGTTCGTCACATATCCTTGACCATAAAGAAAACTATATTCATCTTTTTTTGTTTCATTTTCATTCAAATTTCATCTCCTACCACAGAAAAGAATAATTTCTAGATTAATAATTTTAATTTCAAAAACACCATGGTATTTATTTGAAAATAATAAAAAAATATGACAATGTGAATATCCACACACACAATACTTTATTTTCCTCAATAATGAAATAACAACAATATTTCAGATGATTCTCATTCTACAAAGATTTTAATATCCAAAAATATAATGATATGATTGATAATGGAAAAAATTCAAATTTTACATATAATAATTCCATCAACTTCTCATTTTTATATAAAACAAAATGTAAAAAATATTTATTTTACTATCTTCAAAATAACAAGGAAAATTATTCCTGGAACATTTATTTCTTTATTTATCAGTATTTTGCATGTCACTTTCAATTTACCTCACATTAACATCTCTCACAATGTCAAATGGAAATATAATTGTGTGAAATCCTCAAGTACATGCCACTTACCATAGGATTTCATGTCATTTAACATCTCCAAAATGTAATGATTGAAATCTACATCAATAAAGAGGGATTTTGAAATTTGGATCAACTAAATCATGGTCTTCAGGTTGGAAGACGATGAGTAAAAATAATCCCAAATAGAAGGGTTGAATATTTATCATATTACATGATATAATAATATAAGTTCAATGAAAATAATATAGTAAAAATGGTATCTCCAAACCCCAAATGTTCATTATAGTCATAAAATGAAATATGAAAAATTAATGAATCACCAAATCTTTCTCTATTTATGTTTAAATTTGTAATCTATTTTATTTCTATTTTTTTTAATTTTTTTGATTGTTTTTAAGAGAAATCTCACACCCACGACCTAAGAACAAACGATCCTAATATCTTCAATTCGAAAATAGTGATTTTTTCCTCAAATGATATTACCAATTTTATTGTATTTCTTATTTAGTTTTTTCTTTTTTTTAAATGATAGGGGTATAATAAAGTCCAATAAATACCTATACTTTACCCAAATCTCTTGGAAATTCTTGGAAAAATGAAGTACATCCCCTAAAACCATGATGACCACTACCCCGTGATTCATTTTTTCAATAAAATGAAATATACTATGATTCAGTAGGAATGGATAGAATAGGGTTGTAGCATTGTTCCTTTCCTAACAAGGTTATTCCAGAATTATATAGGAAAAATAGAATTAATGTCAATGTGGGTTAATAGTTAAATAAATAAAAACAATTACACAATAATTTTAAAATTGATTCTGTTTAGTCATAGACTGTGAAATATGTTGAGAATGTTCTCGACGAAAATATTTTATTTCTCTCCAAAGATATATAATATAGAATGAAATTGAAAAAATTGGTTTATATTTTTTACAGGGATAAGAACAATTTGTTTTGGACAATTATGAATGGTGATTTATTAAAATATAAAAAAAATCCATATATATTTTAAAAATTTATCCCTCCCCAAATCTAAGAAGAATTACAAATACAAAATAGACTCATGTCCAATAATCATGTTTTTCTAATTCATCCTCAAAATTATATATCTTACTAATTCATTTTTTCAGTTTAACTCATTTATAAAATCAACTGTGAATGGAAAAATATAGATTAACGTTTTTTCAAAGGAACTCATTTCTCAATCATCGACACTAGAGTACAGGGGTTCAATGTAGGGCATTCAATTTTAAATTATGATATTAAAAACATTAAATTAATCAAAGTAGAAAAACCAGAATTTAAACTCATAATACCATTATATTTAGTCTTCAGTAAATTTCACAAAGGTTATTTTATCATTAGTTCATATAATGAACTTCTTTCAAGGCATGTATTATCATTTCCAATCACAAATCTATACTATTTTAATGATTTGAATTTCATGAGGTATCCTCCTTAATTTCCCATTATTTTGATTTGTTCTATTACGATGGACCTATTGAATAAAAAAAATTCTTGTATAATTTATATGCCAATTTATATGTAAAAATAATTAGAGATATATGGTTGTTTCATAATTTATTAATAATTTAATAATTTTATTTTATTTTCATTAAAAAAGTAAATAAATGAATGAAAAAGGAGGTTTCCTCAATTCATCCCCTAATTGAGACATGTTTTTTTGACTTCCACTAGATGGGATGGACTAACTGATATCCATAGTTTATCAGTGGGTGGATATTATTAGACTCGAACCGACAAAAAATTTTCTTCCTATCATGGAATTACCTATTCTTATTGAGAAGGAATCCATGGATAGAGTACAACAGATCTTCCCCATTTACAATGAGGTATAGCTTGCATGCCAAGGGTAGGATGATTTAGTGAACCTCCTCCTCTATTGTTTCTACTATTGTAATGTCTTCTTCACCTTATAGTGGTAAGATAATGTGTGTTGTATAAAAATAATACTCAAAGTCATATTTAGAATGAAATTTTATTTCACCCAAATTTGATAAAGAGGTTGTAATTAAAAAATTGTTGATTTTAGTTTAAGAATCATGTTACTTGGTTTCATAAGAAAAATACATTAGGATCTCTTTATTTGATTCATCTAGTATATGCTAAACATTTTTCGTGATCTCCATGGCTTCCTCATCAGGTGCATTTTTTTCTTTCAACGTATTCCTACAAGAAAAAATAAATGTCAGATGAATCTGAATATTCAAATGAATTTGGGGAAATAATCAAATCATCTTCTCTAAAATTAGATGTGTTTGACTTCTAGAAATTATTGTCTCCCTGAGTCGGTTCATCTTATTTAGATAGATGAATTTAATTAGGCTCCTATAGAATTTTGTGAAATTAGACCACTCAGTTGGTTTCATTAACATCAATGGACAAAAACATGTAGTCAGCAGATGATTCATCAATCTTATATATTTGAAGATATCATTATATTTATCATATTCAATGTTAATCAAAAATTGATCTGAATATTTTCCCATATTTTTAACAAGACACGAGTTTTTATCACAACTCTTTAGAACATCATGGTGTTAATTAATATAGATCACTGGATGGAATTGTTATTTATTGTTGTGATGTGAGGACCCAATAACTTTCTTGTCTTTAGAAAACTTGGGAAAATCCATTGGTGCCTCATTGGTTTTACGATCGTAGTGCTCGAGTGTAATTTTAAAATATGCTATTATCCAATAAATTTTCTCCCAAAATTATCATGTGTATCACTTATATTTTTGAACCATTAATTTAGATCATGGTTATCGACTTCTTATTCTTGATGTTGTAGTTGTGGGTAATTACTACTTGCAGAACAAAAATAGTTTGGATTTATCATGTATTTTTTAATTATTTTTTATTTAAAATATTGTAATAAAAAATTATTTAAAAAATTTGTGAAAAATATATAATGATTGAAATAACTTATTATTAACTAAATAATGATGCCAGTTTTGAAAAATTTCCTTCTTTATGGTATGGAAGAATAAAATCTTGTTTTCCTAATGTAGCGTAATGTCTAACTATGTCCATATCACATGAGGAGCATTAACTTTAGTTCAATCACCAACTCTATTCCTCCTACGATGAAATTTTTTATGTGTTTTTATTATTTATAGGAAAAATGTTTTTTTTGTTTTGTAAAATAGTGAAATTAATAAATAAAATATCCAAATACAGATGAAAATGCTGAAAAAATGAAATTAGGTAAAAAAGATCTTGGTCATAGGGCTGGTCACATGTGTTTAGTCATTCTTTTTTTATTGTTTAAATTAAATTTAAAAATTCATTTGATTAATCCTCATTAATGAATTACATTGTATTGATTTAATATGTGTGTTATTTTAGAATGCCTTTAGTACATGAAATCCAACCTTATCTAATATAAAATTAGGATAATAACTCAACTAAGAATGAAATTATAAAAAACCACAATTCCACCATACGTAGTTTGGTCCCTTCATGTAACCCCATCTCCACCATATAAAGGGTTTATTTAAGATATGGGAGACAAAAATAATTAATCAATGAATTGGAATAGAAAATATATAATTCTATGATAGAAAACCATCGTAACCATGATATACTCTAGCATCCAACACAAATAGATTAAAAATGAGTTGAATTGAAGAAAAATAATCAAAAACACTATGAAGCCTCCCCCAAGGAAAAACCATGGGTTTTTCACTTTCCTTGCGTAAGTGAAAATGTATCACAACAAAAGTATAGAAGAGATAATGAATGAGATTTGGTATAGAAGAACAATAGAGAAACACTTTAATTAAAAATGATTTATGGATTATAAGAGAAAATAAAAAAATAAAAAAATAATGGACAAACCTAAAGTAGTAGTATTCCTATAGAACCTCATAGTAGCAGATCCTCAGAATCTTTTTATTTCTCAGATTTTATAGGATTTTATTTATAGGGATTTCAGTTACTCAGGTGCCATTAATGTAATAAAGAATTGTAAATGAAGTCATATTAGTGGGTCTGGGGTCATAAAATTGGTCTCCCATATATAATTTCTTAAAACTGCAATTTTTCCCTATCTGCAAGAGTAACACTTCGTCCAAATGGTGTACACAATTTATAATGTGTGGGGCCATGAACCATTCAATACATTCTTCACAGTTTCATCACATCATACAATTCTCTCCTATTACACAGTTTGTAAATGGAACACATGATATGTAAAGTTATTTTACATCCAATTTCACACATAATAATCTCAGTTATTCATTTTTAGATTCCAAATTAATTCTTATCACTCCCTTGACCATTCAACTTCATCAATATAACTTAAAAAACTTGTTGTTTCATTGAGTTGCTTCATGATTCTTCACAAAGTGTATGACGAAAAATATATTTGTATCATTTTTTTCATTTAACTCAAAAATTGATCTCCTAAGAAAAAACAAAAACACAATTAAATTCCATCAATATTAGTCATTTAAATTTCCTATTTTCATATCCCAAAAAATTTCAAAATATGACCCCATTTCTCATTCATATGTACACCTTACCATCTATACATAGGGACACAATTCTTTTTCATCAATATATTCTATGGATGTGTATTATGATAGTTTTAATGTTTATACATGGTATTTAATAAATAATAATTATGAAATATTAATAATGTCATATATAACTTTTTACCTTTTTATCTATTATAAAATGATATTGGTTCTCATCTGTACGTGTGGACTAACACCTCCAAGAGGTGATGTGAACCATTTTTCATTTCTACTATACATGGTTAAAAATAAGGATTTATTTGAGGAATATATATAATTTATATGGTATATTAGTGATTCTATAAATCTGAATTATTATTTAGAATTATGTTTTCCAATCCAAGGATAAATAAAAACCAAATTAATGTATACGCACAATCGACCATCTCCACGAACAACATAATTTATTTTTCCCTATATAGTATGTAAGGATAACTAAATATATATATAATAAATATATTTGTATAATAGGGAATTATTAACATCTTGGAGACTATATATCCATGATTGATGTAAATGGATGGGAACATAAAAACCGAGATTCTTATGAAATAAAAGAAACAATTAACACCCGGAAACAATGATTTTAATAAGGAATTATTTTTAAATGGGAGTGGAAATGTTGAAAATTTATCATATATTATACTATAAGCATGCATATTATTATAATATATAATTATAATAATTTTAAATGTTTTATATAAGATGATATATCACATTCAAATAAAGTGTAACTCGAGGTAGGGGTTTTATGTTATAATCTCATTGTTTATCGGAATTGTTTATGGATATTTTTTCAATGATGAAATTTCATGATAGAGATCTTAATAAAACCATGAATTTTCCTCTCAACTAACAATTTTTATATATTATATATTATAATATCATTTTTTTAATATTTAGAACCCCATGGGGGTGAAAGATTTTTTAAGGAAAACCAGCTTTATTTCACTCTTTGGTCTAAATTCAATTTTCATCCAAGTTCAGGTTTTCAAAAAATGTTTTCAAGTGTGTATTAAAAACATTACTATGAATTATGATGTAATTTTTACCCATGATTTTATTTTTTTATAGTGAAAGGAACATTCATATCATATTTCAAATTTGGTACTTTTGGATTTTTCTTGTACAAAATGTGGAAGAAATGTTTTCTTTCATCTTATAAAAAATTAATAGAATTTCTTAATTCTGTGACATATTTGTTATTTGAATATTACTATATATGTTTCCATGAACATTTAAAAGAACATATATACCTTAAAACTGGGATTCTATTAGATTTTGAATATGTGATCTCAAAGAGAAAAAGTTACTTTCCCCGAGAAATGATTCCAGTGATCTTTTAATGGATTTTCAACTATGATTGATACCTTTGAGGTTTTCTATTATTTAATTCAGATATTATCTAATGATATCATCAGTACTATCCTACATTATGTTTTATTATTATAATGATATGTTTTTTATGATCCTCATTATTTTTATAAAGTTTATTCTATGAAAAATTGATGAATTGATATTTAAACACATTTGTTTTCCATCTATTATTCAATGATGAAGTGTTAATTGGAACCATTTATCCATTATTTATGATTTAATGGAACACATACATGTGTTTTTCATTATGTAAAGTGTGGGCCTAGGATTATATATAACTTCAATGAATTGGATAAATATATCTCTATCATGAGATAAATAGGACTTGAATTGGAAGTGAACCCAATGTTGTAAGGGACTCTATCCACTAGGATAGTCTTTCTAAGAAACCATCACTACTATAATGGAATTTTGAGTGAACCCAATAAAAAATAATATTCTTTGGAGTGATCCTTGAATAAAATAGATGTAATTTTTATATGATTATATGCCACAAACTCATGTATTATTTCATTATCATGCTCACATAGAATATTTTCATCCATACCTTTATAATTAATTTCTTATGACCTAATTTAGTTATTATATGAAATAATATTATGATATAATATATGTCGGTTGTGGGTATGAAATTTTATTCTAATTTTTTTAAACCTTTATATGTATTTTATGTTTTTGTGGTCATTGATATCCCCACTATTTACCCTTAATGGGTATCTATAACAATTATTTCTTTAGATTACCTTCCCATTATTATGATTTTATGTATTATATATGATATATCTAGGAACGGTGGTATCTATGAAGATCTGAGTTAGAGATGATGATGATATTTTATGAACCTATTTTTAATGAGTCCATGTTTACCAATATACTAAACCTATATGATTCTAGCATGGATCATTTTGTTTTGTCATTAATATTCATCTACAAAGATGAGTTATATTTTTATATAAATTTTGGGGCGTTATATGATGGGATATGACTAATACCCCTGAGAGAATTGAAATTATATTTCCTATAAGGTAAATTTAATATCCCACGGGAATCCCCAATGATGATTTTCCTATCAAGGGTTTCAATTTGGATTAAAAATATATTGTTTGGTAAACAAATAAATATAACATAAAAAAATATTTTATATAATATAACATATTTTATCATACAAGACAAATGTAAAAACAAATAGCTTAGAGGTAAAATCAAAAATATTATTTAAATTAATATATGGTTTGATTGTGAAATTTTGGCCTCCTATAGAAATATACTTATGGGATGTAAATTTTTAATCTTTAAATTTTGATTAACACTAAATTAATTATTAAATAACTTATCAAAAAAATTCCAGAATTAATCAAATGTGCATTAAGAACAAAAATCAATTGTTGAAGAAAAATAATAAGAGGCTGAAAATTCAAATCTATCTATACCACAATAGTTATCCTCCATTAATTATTAAATATGTAGTCGAAAAAATAAATAAATAAATTTTAATTAAGCTAAATGAGATAATAAATCCAAAAATTTCCATCCAAAGGACCAATTAATAAATTATAACATACCATCAATGTATTTCTCATTTTAAACATCCATTAATTGCATAATCACTCAACACAAAGAGATATTAAACCATAAGAAATATGTTCATCTTAATAGATAGGAATGATGTGAAAATAGAAGATCATACTAAATAAGACATGCAAAAATTTTAGAAAAATTATATTATCATCAATCACGTTGACCACTATAATAAAAATCAATATGTACCGTACCCCAGTTCACTCTTGAGTTCTACAAGATGTCTATTGCTTCTTAAAAATTATTTCAGTTAAAAACCATAACATATATATAATCCTATAATATGTAAGGGAAAAATGACTCTACTGTCAACATAATAAATAAAACAAATCCATATATCCCACATATTTTCTCCACAGATGGCATCGATCATATTAAAAAGCATTGTGTTGTTGTATGATGGTATTATTCTAAATATTACAAATTTTAAATATTGGGACATCGTGGAGAGAAATTTGTTTTTTATCTTGGTCTGAATTAAAAATGTCAATCATAGAATAGTTTCACCGTGAGGGGGGGGGGGGTTTCTTGTGGTATGGAATTTGTTTTCCTCAATAGTCAAATATTTCATCTCTCAATTATGATGTGAATGTAATTATTTTTGTGCATTAATAAATTAGTGGAATTATCACAAGGAATATTAATTACTTGAAAACTATTTGAGGTGAAGAAATCAACAACAATGAGTATATAAATTTTCAATCCATATTTTATGTTTTTATTTTATATGGTCTTTACTAAATGACATTGTATGTTTTTTCATAGAATTTTATGAATATAAAATTTAAAATCTAATAAAACACAATCATATCATCATCTAAGAATTTATGGTGTAATTTATTCAATAATTCCTTAAATTTGCCTAATACTTCTCCAAATTACTCTAAGATGTTCTTTTAACCATAATACATTGAAAAACAATTATGTAGTATTTATTGATGTTTAGAAATGTATTCTTTGAGAAATTTTATGTTTTATTTTGAGTTATCTAATTCTAACAAACAAGAACAATTTATTATCCCCACGAAAAATATCTACCACCTATAAAAAATATCAATGCATTAATAATGGAAATATTGAATTCATCATATTTATAAACATTTGGTCCAAAGGGATATTTTGATGAACTCAAAACTCATACCATTAAGAGTGTTATTGTCATGAATCCTCTTATATTTTAATTCATGAATAAACTACTCTTCTACCCACAATATTCAACTATTCATTAGTATTTTTCTCACGTATTATTTTCGTATATAGAATATAATTTAAACCATCAATCAAGATCATTTAATTTTAGTTTTAGTAATTCAATTTTATATGAACAATATTAATAGGACTATAATTTATCTTAATATACATGCAATCAAACCATAAAAAAATGAAGCGTTTTTCAAGGATAATTATAAGATTTAATTTAGGTGATTTATAATTGAGAAATTTAGATTTATTTTAAAAAAATTGGGTTGAAATAATATATTAAAATGTGATATATTAAATTATTCTCACTGAATAATAATCCCCAGCCTATTTTCTAATGAGAAATACATATCCAATTCCATTTTATCTACCTACCATTGACTAAATATAATAATATTCTAAACATTGATAAATATTTCATCATACCCTACATTTTCCCCTTTTTAAAATAAATTTTCATATGAATCGTGTCTCAACCTAGTGTTACTGACACTAGACATGAACATCGATCTATTTTCATTCATATTTGTAGTAGTTAAAATAAGAAGGGAGTAGGAAAATAGAAATAGGATAGTCAAACATATAATATTACTAATTTATCTTTAAATAATAGAGCTTCAATTAATATATAATAATAAAAATTAATTTTAACCAATAATTCCAAAATCCAATGGTCCCTCATAAATATTTTTCATTTCCTAAAATTTTCACCCAATAAGGCCATGAAGAATCCGTAATCATATTGGAAACTCAAAAACTAATATGGTGATTAATGAAAAATAATAAGTATAGGATGGATAAATTATATTGAAATGTTGATTCCTATTATAAATTTTATGGTCTCTATTAGTATAAGAACATATCAAACCTAAGGTGCATCCCAATGTAAAATGTTTGAAAAGAAAATAAATATATATAATAAATCAATTTATTATTGTTTAATATATTATTTTTTTACAAAATAAAAAACAATTTTTTAAAAGTGATGAATGAACCAAAAATATTTCAGGAAATTGGTTACTCGAATTAATACATCAAAGGGGTTGAATGTACAAATTGGGAATGAGATTTAATAATATTTGACAATGAAGTTCAAAAATAAATAAGAACATTTTTTCTAGTCAATAAAAATTAAAATGAATTAAGATAATAATTTATAATCATATTAGCAATCACATTAAATAAAACATAAAAACTTGACTTTGAAACTTTAATTTTCAAATCCTCACATCTCAATTAATTATTTAAGACTCTCATAATAAAAATTTCAAAAGATATAAATCATATTAAATAATTGATGATGTGTTCTATATCAAATGTGCTACAATTCAAATTGCATCCCATGATAACCCAACACATAAGTTAAATATTTTACCCAATTCATATTTATGGAATAAGTGAAGCTTAATAATAATCACAAATTTTCAGTAAAGGAATATCTTGTAATAATTGACCTATATAAAAATGATTACTTTTGTAAGAAAAATATTTTCCTTGATCCTTGATTTAATTTACTATTTGAAATTCCATTGAGTTTTTATATATTTTATAGCATTGTATTCTGTCAAAATAGACATGCACTTACTAATATGGGATTCCTAAAAGATAGATCTATAATTACTAAAAACATAATGTCAAATGATAAATTGAAAATAATTAAAATCAAGAAATCATAGTTTCTACATCGATAGTAACTCATTGAAGATTCTATGTTTGGCCACATTTGACATGTCTAGTTAATGGTTTGTTTTATCCTTCTATGAGGGTGTTATTATTGTTTTACATATCAACTCCAAAATGGATGGATAATGTAGATAATTTAAAATACATGTCTTCCATTTTTTTTAATTTTTTCTAAAAAATGAGAAATGAAAAATAATCAAAATCATAGAATTGAAGTAGAATGGGATTATTTAAAAAGAAATATACCCTCAATCCATTCTATATTACAATGTAATAATAATAAATAAATTACAATTATTATAAATGGTTAAGAATGGTAAAATTAATATACATTACTTTTTTATTATTGTTATAATAAAAACTTATTTATTATACATGGGGGGAAACATATGGTGAAATATAGAGGTACCTAAGGTAATGAGATTATTTGACAAGACCATTTCCTTTTAGGATCAAAAAAATATCTATTTATTGTCAACATGATTCACCAAAATCCATTTGAAATACATTTGTTTTTGTGCTTTACCTTTATTATTATTGGGATATGAGTTTTTTAATTCATTGATATGATTTCTATGTAACCTATAATGATTTTTATTGGAATATTTTTCCTAAAAGAACTTTATTAATTATCTTGAGTTTTTTCCTGTTCTCCATTATAGACCATGAAATTATTAATACAATATTCAGAGTCCAAAAATTTGTTTTCCATTATTAATTTAGGAATATAAAATGTTTTTCATTAAAATACGTATAAGGAAACCTTTTTTGTAGAAATTTTTTGTTGAGTTTAGAAATATAATATTTTTCTATTTATATGTGGAATATAATATTATGATAATTTTATTATATAATTGTTGGAATAGAGTTATTAATACATTCAATAGATCATATAATGTGATATATCTCATTGGGTTATTACTATGATAAATGAAAATGATTCTATCTTTGATCCAAATGTATGAAATGATGGTTTCTACACATATGTTATGTCTGAACATGATACTAGATCAATCAGACCATATATGTGGAATTTGAACCCAATGTTATGATGTATCAAAATTATCAATATGCCACTTTTCTTTATTTTTTAAGTATTCAATCATTATTTGAATGATGATATTTTTCTTGTGATAAGATTATGATGATTAAAAAAATTCATGCCCAATATTGTTTGATGTATCATATTTTTTTCATCATATTCCCACCCCTTAAAAAAATTAGATGATAGTTTCTCTAATGTATATCCTCTGCTCAATATCCTTACTAAATATAAAATAATATCTTATAGGAGTATATAACTATAGAAATAAAATAAATATTAATTGATTGGGATTCAATGTTTCATGGGAATGGTGGTCATGAAGGGAAGAATCAATTGTGCTCTCCTAGGCTATTAGAAAAGATACACAATGGTTAATGAATACCCAATATAGTGCCTTAGTGAAGGGATGTTTCATGTGGTCATGATGACATTGGAGATCCAAGCTGTTGTCTCATGTAGATAATGACTGATGTAGTCAAATAGTTAGGTGGTGGGATAGTTATATGAATGGAAATATAGGATATATTGGGTGGAAATTGACTAAAATTAGGTGAATTTATAAAAATATTAGGGATATCACAGGTTGAAACTGATTAGCTCATAACTCATGTTGTTTTTATACAAAAAAACAAATTAGTGATTAATACATTCCCAATATCCTATGAATCACATATATAATGTGGTCAACAAGAACATGTCATTTATGATAAATGGAAAGGTCACAAGGGTGATGAAATGAGATAATGGGCTTACCTCCCCCCAACTAAACCGAACTATTCAGCTGGGTGAGTAGAAGTAGTTGGGGGTCAACACATGACCTTTGTCCAAAATGCACATGTCATGTCTTCCAAGTATCATGACTCATGCTAAGAGGGTACATGATTGAATATCTAATTAGGTATCATATTTCCTATAAAATAGATGATTTTTTTAAAATAGTGGTGTGACTTGATGTAGTGATCATATTACACACTTGAGTATAACGTTTGGTGAAAAATTCACATGAGACAATATATATATATATACAATGTATATATTTTTTCATTGTTTTTTTCATATATTTTAATTTGGGAGTTAGAATATTAAAAAATATAACCTATTAAAAATGTTTTTCCATTTAGAATGTAATGATGTGGATCCCCCTATGACATAAAATTGTATTTTCAAAAAAATTATGAATTTTTATTTTCTAACATTTGTAGTTATAATTAAGTGTTTTTGGAGAGGCGCTCATAGTATATTGATAGTTAAAACCCCATGAAGAGATACTCAATCCTAGGAGTGAGTCCTGCACATACAATATAGAGATGATAACTCCCTTGAGATACTGAATCATA
The DNA here is from genome assembly GCA_963277665.1 of Viscum album. Taxonomy (NCBI): domain Eukaryota; kingdom Viridiplantae; phylum Streptophyta; class Magnoliopsida; order Santalales; family Viscaceae; genus Viscum; species Viscum album. The sequence goes on along the minus strand of OY728160.1, from coordinate 1,355,808,438 downwards.
GGTATACTATTTTAGATATGGGGTTTGGTAATCACATTGTGACAATTTTATGTCAATTAATGTGTCCTTTATTTTAAAAATAGAGTCAATAGGATCCCCATGAGAAAGGGTGTGGTCCTTTTTTATATTTAACCAATATTGAGTTAATCTAAATATATTTTACTAAATGTGGTGGTAGTCATCCATAGTGGATAAGGGAGCTTAATAGGCCAGAAAACTAAGAGCGAGTCTTCCAAAACCATATTCATATGATGGGTAGGATCAAAAAACAGTGTCACATTGTTTAAATGAGCATAAAATTATGGAAGAAAAAATCATAAAGGATTTTTAGGATGAACCACATCATATGTGGGTTATCTCAGGGGGCTAATTATAATATTTTTCTTATTATTATTTTTATTATTTCAGTTTTATATATTATTTTTAATAAAAAAATATTTTCCATGTATGTGATGAATATATATTAAAATTAACATTTATTATATAAAAATTATATGTTTAATTCACAATATTTTAAAAATTAGAAGTATTATTATCACATTAAAAATTATATTTAGTTTTCATTAAAAAACTAGTCATCTTGAGAACAAGTCTGCTTAAAATGTAGACTAAACAAGACATAATTTATAGAGAACACATTAAATGTTTTACTAAATGGAACTGTATTGTTTAGGCTTAGTCTATGTGTATTACCCCACTCCATCATAGTCCAATCTCATATAAACCCCTAATAGGGGTATATACTCATTATTCTAACATGGATATCCCACTAAGGTGTCTTCCCTACTTTATATTCATAGAGGTGGAATGGAAGTCATGGGTTTTAGTAGTTTGAATATTAAGGGTCTTAAAATATAATCATTATATAATATATCTTAAAATATTTAATCATATTAGAGATTTTATATGGTATATATATTTTCCCTTTTTCCCATCATACAAAAAAAATATTTCGGTATCTCTTTTTCTCCAAATAGATTTAATTTTTATCCTACCTGATATTATATCATTTCATTGGTTAGGGGGAATTCATTCAGGGTATTTTTATACGTGGTATAATATTGGATTTTTTTGTCATATGTGCTCTTTGTGTGCATATTATGTATATTTTGGGGTGACCTCATAAGAAATAGAGTTGGATCTTAGCGGTTCTAAATTTTAATAACTATTGGTATAGATCATAAATCAATATGATTTTGGGTTTTGAGTCCTACCCTTTTATCATAAGATTATTATACTTTGATATACATTTCATATGTAATATCATATCCTAGAGCCTACAAATGTGGTCTTTTATTAGATGGTTGGTATATTTTTAATGAATTTTGTACTATAGATTAGTATGTGTAATGTTATCAATGACTGTTTGATATTTTCTATATTTGAGATTAATAGTTCATCTAATTTTTTATTAGGATAATGACTCAATTTTGTGATATTTCGTCTTAGTGATATTCAGTTGCCCTGGTCCTATTGGCGGAAGACATGGGGTGCCACACTAACCATAATTTTCAATTCAGTTAGGTCCTTCGTTTGATATTTCATGTTTTCATCATTGGGATAATCCAATATATTTATCTAATTGATGAAAAATCAGGGGTTTTCTATAGAAACAATAGAAAGGGAAAAATATGCTCTAAATAACCAGCCTTAAAGGAAGAATTTTCTAATTTAAGTCTAGTTAGTAAAGGAAAATAATGATAAAATGTCCATGATCATATAAGGAACCTTCAAAAGCACATAAAATCTAATATTCCTTCATGAAATAATAAAAAACCCACAAGGATTAACCACCCCCACATTCATATCCCCTAATAAGTGTACAGAGAAAAGAAACCATGAAAAAAAAATTGTACCATATATTTAAACTAACCAACTTAAAGATGTTAAGGGATTATGGAATCACCCACAATGCTTTAGATCACAAACAAAATGAAATATAATATTACTATTAAATAAAATACAAAGAAAATTATTTTCATTTTAGATGCCACATGAATTTGGAATTAAAATTTGGGTGATTAAAATTATGGTGTGATTTAAAAACTGTGATACATTGGTGTTAGGTCAACATATCATCTAAAAACCATGGTACTATATACCATTATCCATATTCTTTTAACATAGTCAATAACCATTAAAAATCAATGACATCAAGGGGGATTTTATCTCAACAAAAATTATAACCATAAAAAAATCATTGTTTAAATCTTAGACCCCTTCAGGTCCTATAACTAACACCCACATTAAGATCAAATCCACCTAACCGATTTCATGATGTAACCCAAACTATGAAACCAAAAACTCCATAAAAAAATTAATCACAAAATATATTGACTTAGTATTTATTGATTACTATATCCCATCACATAATTAGTACACAAATCATAGTGAATCCCCAAAAAAATAAAATCATTTCATTCCCCTACCCCTCTAATTAGAAAGCCACCAGGTAACAAATCCTTTAACCAAATGATTTTTATTGGTAATTAAAATTAAATATATGAAATCATCTTCTCTTCAACCAGCAAACACAAAATAATTTCAAAACACCATATACCTCACATAACAACATATTATAGATTTAAAAACTTACTAAAAGTTTTATCTTATTACTCTCAAATGATTTAAATCCTTGAAAAAAAATAATCTAATGAATATAAAAAAACATCAACAAAAAAATGTACCATTGAATACATCTCATATAGAAATACGACCACCAAAAAGGTATATCCATTATATAATAACAAAAAAATCAAATATGTTAGTATAAAATCAATCACAACAATACAGTATGAAAAATATATAGTCAAAACAAGAAACATTTTCAAAATAATTATGAATACTAAGCTAACACCTCCTATATGGATGGTGGGAGTAGTTTTTTTATTATAAATACATTCCATGATTGAGTAAATTAATTTTTTAAAATAAATTTCAAATAATAAAAACATAAAATTGATATATAATGGGATAATTGAAAATAAATTATATCTCCAAGAAGTTCTCCGTTTCAATGAAATTGTAATAAATAAATTAAAAATTATTATAATTTATGAAAAATGAATAAATAAATGTATTTCATTTTTAGATTAATTTTTTAATAAAAACTTGTTTATTATATAAGGGACACATACATGATGAAATATACCAGAACCTAATGTAATGAAAATATCCAAACTAATCCTTTCATTTTACGTCAACACCTTCTTCAATTTGTTTGCATCATGTTTTTTCATAATCCATTATAAATATTTTTCAATTAATTAAATTTTTTATTTTAGTGATATAAATTCCTATACATTATTTATATGATTGTTAATAAATATATAAGGATTTTTAATGAATATTTTTCATAAATTATCTAATTGATTGTTTTTTGTTGTTTTTTATTATCCCAATGACCCATGAAAATTTTAATATAATATATATTGTATAAAAATAATTAGTATTATTACATTGGTAACATTTCTGATTATTCATTAATATATGCAACATGAGTCCTTTATAAAACCAATTATTTTTCTTGTTTTTATTTCATGTCTACAAATATTATATATTTCATTTCTATGTTGAATAGATGATTATAAGAATTTAATGTTATAAAGTATTGGATGAAAGTTATAAATCGTTGTAATACATTTTATATTATGATAAATCTCATTAGATTATAATTATTTTATTTTAACATGAATCTATCTTTGACCAAATTTTATTAAATGATCATGTGAACGCATATGTAATGTCTAAACATGATGCCATATTTTTTCAGAACATATATGGGGGATTTTAACATAACATTATGATGTTTCATTATTATGAAAATCTAGCATTCCATTCCTTTTTGAAATTATTCCCTCATTGTTCTCAGGATGATTTTTTATGACTTGATAATGAGGATTATGATCAACCTTTTTATATATTATTTCACGAATCATATAATTTTCCTTTTATTTCACACCTTACCAAGACTGTTGATCATAGTTTCTTTGATGTATATCATTATTTGAATAGATGTACTAAACATAACTTGAAATCTAATTAGAGAATGTTACTGTAGATTATAAATAAATATTAAATTAGTTGACTTTAGTGTTTCATGAATAGAGGGGTGTTGATGGGAAACAATGATGGTGATAGCTTGGTCTAGTTGAATAATGTTTTGGGAGGTCAATGAATACCTAATATCATGTTTTTGTAAAGGGAGGTTTAATATGGTGGTCAAAAAAAGAGATATCCAAGATATTGTCTCATTTAGTTCATGATGGAGGTATTCGAATGGTAAGGTAGTTATTCAATTTGATGATGTAGAGTATTTTATAGATTGTGTGTAAAGAGAATATAATGTTGTGAAAGAATAAAATTTTAGGTTAATCATGTTAGATTATTCCTAGAAATTGAAACATGTTGTGTTTAAGTAAACATAAAAACAAATTAGCGATATAAACATTTCATGTTACTTTTCATGAATACAAATTATGTGGAAAACAAGAACATGTCAGGTTTGAAAAACTAACATGGACCCATTATGATGAGATAAAAAAATGAGCTAGCATCCATTAAACAACATCAACTATTTGGATGGGTGAGCAGTAGAAGTATAGATACTACACATTTCCTCTATCTAATATAGTCATTCCATGGATTCTAAGTCACATTAACCAAGATATAAGTGTACATACATGTATATTACCTTGGTTAACATATTAAATTTCAGATATAAGAACATTTTTTATATGGTGGAGTGTCATGAAAAAGTGATTTTAGTACATGATCAACTACATATTAGGGTAAAAAATCCATGCCATCCAATGTAAATAGGATGTACTTCCTTTTATAGGATTTCATATATTCTCACTTTTTTTCATAATGTAAAAATATAACTCAATCTAAATGTTTTTCAATATATAATGTGATAATGGGGGTCCCCTATTCCATCAATGTGTATTATCATTATGTTTGTGATGTTTTTTTTATATTTTTTATTCCTAATTAAAGGTTTTTGAAGATGTGTTTAGAGTATGTACTAAATTCATCCAAACATGAGACATACTATTGATGTGGATAGATTCCCCCATATACATTACTTACATGTGAGCTCCCATAAAAGACAAGAGAATGAGTTCACATTTTAATAATGGGGTTTAGTATTTAATTTTGACATATTTTTATCAATACATTGGTCCCCTATTTTACATATGGTGTGAGATTATTCCCCATGAGAAAGTGTGAGGTCCCATTTTCAATGAGTCATTTTTGAGTTGATTTGTATATATTTTACTCAATGATTTTCTAGTCATTCCAACTGGTTAGTGGGGGTTTAACAGACCTCATACCGATGATCCCATATTGCTAACCCATTTTATATAGTGGGATGGATAATTATTCATTGACCCATATTTTAAGAGAGGTAAACATAACTATGTAAAATATCCTATGGTCATATATGGGCCAACATCTTCATATGAGGGTTGTATATAGATCCCATAATAAAACTTTCCATGTTTATTTTAATGTTATCAAAATTTAATGTAATATTTTTACTAAAACCAATATATATATTCTGTGTATATTATGAATATATATTTAAATTAACATTTTTTAGATAACTATTAATTTAATAATACATAATAATCCTTAATAATAATTTTTTATCACATTAAATATAAATTTCAACCATAATTTAAAATATGGTTCTATCAATGGGCCAGTCCTCTTGAAATGTGGATCATACCATACATAATTTTTATCACCCATTTTAAATGTATTCTTAAATTGAAAATTTATTTTGAGAAACATTCCTTGTGGTATTTACCCACTCCATCATATTCCAATATATTATGAAACTGTAATTGGGGTATTCCCATATTCATTTAATATTGAACTCTCAAAAAGGTGTTGGCCCATACTATATTTTTAGAGGGGAAACCTGGAACTTATGGATGATGGTAATTTGAATATTAATGGGCCAAAAAATATAATTTATATATCTAGTAGTTTATATGATATGGCCATTTCAAATATGTTATATATAAATTCTGTACTTCAATTCATCCATAATGGTCTTGATTCCAAAATCAAACATGGGTTTCATTGTTTCTTCCAATATCATAGATTTTATGTGGACCTATTATTATACTTTTTCAATAATTTTTAGAGCATAATACAATGAATGTTTTTTTACTCACCTCTATATGAGATTTCCTTGTATTGTGTGTTGTGTCTATGTAGATGATGTACAGTCTGTGAGTGACCTTATAAGATGTTGAGATGGGATATAGTTATTCTTTATAGAGATGTATGTTGTTAGAGATCATACTAGGAGATGTTGTTGCGAAGTGAGGGTATTCCTTTTATTATATGATTATTTTATTTTAAGAAACATTTCATATGTATTACATTATCTCATATCATAACTATATGGTTTTACTTGATGGGTTGTTTCCATTTATTTTATATTGTTCTATGGTTTAGTAATAGTTATGTTGTCAATGATTATTTGATATTTCTTTTTGTATTGGTTTTTAATATTTATTATAGGTTTTTATTAGGTTAAGGGATCATATGTGTGATATTTACTCTTGGTGGTAGTACTAAGTTGTAGTCTTATTGGAGTCAGGATGTGGGGACACACTTTACATAACATTTGATCTAGGTGGAATAGAGTTTTGTTGAGATATTTCATCTTCGTTAGGAAATTTTAATATTTTTATATAGTGAATTAAAATGTATGGACATTTTATTTAAATGAAGAAGAGATAGAAATAATTTCTACATAACCATCCTCAAAGGAATGATTTTCAATATAATCCCAAATATTTAAGGAAACTATTGATTTAAAATCCATGATCTAATAGGGAACCTTGAACAACATATAACAAATAATCATCATTTATGAACTCAACAAAAATCTATTTAGTATAAACCACTACCTCATCAAAGCCTGTAATATCACAAAATATAAAATAAATAACAAAGAAAAAGAAAAATGAGTACCTTCTTTTAGGGATCAAATATATGAATCTATAAGATTAAAAAATCACCACATTTACCCTAGATTATCTAAATTTATGAAAGGTATTCTTATGGTTCAACGAAATCCAATGAAAATAACATTAAATTGAGAATCAACAAGAATTTATAATTAAAATTATATTGAATAAATTAGTTGTTTGATTCAACGATTTTTGATAAAATGGGGATAGGTAAATCTCTCCTTAAAAAATCCATGGTAATATCTTACCATATCAATGTTCCTTAAAAATATTCATTAACTATTAAAACTTAGTGACATTGTGGTGGATTAAAAGGATACACCCTTCTTCTCACCACTACGGTTTACCATAAAACATCATTGTTAAAATGTTATACCCCTTAAATTTGTATAATCAGATCCACTATAAAATTTAAATCCACCACAAAAATATCATTATGTAACCCCAACCATCACTTAAAAACCATTATAAGGAAAAATAAAAATTGACAAATGATTTATAAATTAATGTAACCCATTACACAATAATCCCAAGAATCATAGTTCCACCCCCAGAATATGATGGAACGTCATTCTCCTACTCAGATAAAAAAACAATGTTTCACATCCTTTCATGATTGAATTTTTTAATATTATCTAAAACATCATAAAAAAATCCTATATCGTTCCACCACCCAACTCCAAATCAACTAAAAATATCTTATACATCCACAAACCACATTGTAGAGGTTAGGAAAAGTCCCTGAATTTATGTTTTATACATATCAAACGATTTAAATAATTTCTATTCAAAACTAAACCAATGAATAAACAAAAAAACTCAACAAAAAAATATTCCATAACACACCTCTCATTAATAAATCTCATCACTAAAAAAGCATATCCACAACAAAATGAACAATAAAGAAACCTTTTCAGGATAATCTAAATCTCAACATCACTATATAATTAAATATAAATTCATAATAATATACATTCTAAATAAATCCAAATAATCATCCATCATATATAAATCTCCCTCATTATGTCATTCATCATAGCGATCATGTCATAATAATAAATGAACCAATAGACTGATTCAGTAATGAAGCACTTTACCATAGTGGTATTGAGTTAAAAAATCCACTCTAAAAACATTTTGTCTTCCTAAATTTCAAACCATCATAAATTTATTATTTGGGATTAATTATTATAATATCACTAAATATAACTAATTGGATGACATTATTGACCTAATCCATCTGTCTAGAAGAGTGAACTAATATAAAACATCTAAAACTAACTCCACCATATAAAATGTATTTTTTTGGAAAATATTATTTCCCCTTCAAAACCTCAACATCCAATGATGAGAAAAAACATTTTATAATAAAGTATCAAAAACCTCAAACAAAAAATGTCCCCACGTCTTCTCATTATAATATATCAAATGTTATTGAGGTGCCTTTATCGATTCTTGTACTACAATGAAATTATCTTTGCTACTCTATATTATTTTATTTTTTAATAATATCTTATTCTCTAACCTCTATCTATAAAATAAGAAATCGAAAGGGGATCCCCTTAATCAAATTTAATGGAGAAAGAAAATGAATGAGTGATAAATGTCGTTATAAAAATCTCAAAAAAAGATTTTTTCTTCACCCATGTAACACCAATTCCCTAAAAATATGTATACAAATTATTCTATTCATTTTTCATTATCAAACTCAACAATTTATCAATTTATTGATTGAAAAAATTTATAACACATAGCTATGAGAAAAAAACATCCCACATAATTTTGAAAATATTCATTGTATAATGAGGTAAATAATAAAATATAATAATATTTGTAACCCTATAAATATTCACCACCTCATATTTATATATCATTTCAAAATCATCCACCACACTTGACACTCATATAAACATGAAATTGGTTTTGTTTCTTATAAAATCAATAAAAACCAAAATAATATCACACCCTCCTAGATCTAAAATAAATAATTTCATAAAATATATTGAAATATATATATATGTGTGTTTAAAAATTTATAAATGTTATTATATAACTACTATATTTTATTTTTTCTACTTTTCATGGTGAAAATCAAAACTATAAGATAAAAATAATACCTTTAACCATTTTACCCTAAGACACAAAAAACAATTCTTCCAAGAATTATAAATAATTGTTATACTAGAGTGCACTACTATATGTAATTTTTCATAATATTAGGGAAAAATTTCTCACATTATTAGAAAAAAATAATTTTCCCTGAAACAATCCCTAATGGTTATCATCTACTGACCACCACTTTAGGGGTTCTATATAGACTAGAAGATCTCTCTCCACCTTCACATCAAGATAAAACATATGAGATTAATGAAAATTATTAAACAGTGAAGTTTTTATTTTGATTAGGTACTAGAAAACACCACCACCAACATCCATTAAATTTGAATAGAAATATATATCCTCCCATTGGTATCCTCTAATAATTAATATCATGATGAAAAACTTCCCCATAATTCATATATTTAATGAATCTACTACTACAATACCATATCATATTGCATATGAGATGATGAATTATTATTAATATAATAATTATATAAACCTGTGTTATCAATGTTTCAAATTTCACTGAGAGAATAAATTCCTTGATATTTCAGGAATTTATTTAAAAACAAACTAGAAAATTTTCCATAGATTCTAAAGAAGAACCACTATTATAATATCATTTTCATATTGGAATTATTAATCTTCTAATTATGAAATTATTCACACCCCTAAGACATATCTACCCTTTCGTTAATAATTATATAGCCCATACCATGAATAAAAACATCACAAAAGGCCTCAATAATACCAACTTATTTTGGAATAAATTGTATATGAGGAAAAATTAATTTCACTTCAAAATGTTCAAGTGCTTCAAGAAATTGATTAGTTCATATAATGAGGTTTTCCTTGTACATAAGATTCACCAAATGTTCTATGATACTTGAGAAATAATATAGAAAAATCCTATAAAATCCTTCACGGAAATGAAGTCTATGAACCTATGGAACATCATGAGGACTAACTCAAGGAATAAATACATTAATAATCGGAGGATTGTAAAAAAATTCTACTATGATATAAAATTACAATGTAATTGGTTTTTAAATCTAATAAAATAAGTATTACAGCATCCCAAAGAATTTATTACATAAAAAAATTTCTAGTATAGATTGTAGACACTCAACATGACCTAATAATACCTTAAATATATAGGGATGTTATCAAGGAATATCACTAAAATTTGATCTAGGGAGAGAAGATAAAAATTTTCCTTAATCCCATGATAATTGTTTCAGTTTTAAAGAAACTAAATGGCAAGATAAAGACAAAAAATCTCCACTCTGACATTTAAAAAAACTCCAGAATATCTTACAACTTCATCATTATATTGTGATATCATGATCCTGGATTAATATTTTAAATCCAATAAGATCCTTTCAACTAGTTGAATAATTCATCGATTAAACATTAAATATTCTCTAACCACATTGTATTCCATAAATATATTTTACTTTCATCCACTGTAATTTCATATAACCATTATCACATTAGAATTTATATTTTAATTAGAACACATCAATTATTTATCACTTATTTATTTAATTTATAATGATAATTTTTATCAAAATAATAACCCCATTAATCATTTATTTCCCGATTTCAATATCATTCCATATCCCAAAAAATATGTAAACTAAACCACAACATCCTAAATATAATATATCAACAATATATCGTCACCAACTCATCATATATATAAAATATAATAATAGAAAAAGCAAAATCATCATAAAAATAATATCTTTCTTTCAAACATAGTGATACAAAAAAGTGACAAATAATATCTCAAAAAAAATCTTATTTCCTCACCTGTTATCTTATTGGAATAAAAAACCAAAATATTCTAGAAAAAAATTACAAAATATTGTCACTCGTTATTAATGTATTTGTGTAATTTATCCATTTAAAACATCATTAATCAGGAAACTAAATTACACTAAATCAATTTAGTATATGTTAAAACAATATAAATAAAAAATATCTTGAAAAAATAACGGTACCAAGTATAAAGTTTTCAATATAAACCACCACAATTTTATTTTTTTCAAGTATATAATCAACATTATATAAATCTGATATATTCAGATAATTAAATAAAATAATAAATTTTCGACACAAACATATTAATGAATATTATATTTTTTAATCATATAAAATTTAGAAAATATTCATGAATTCAATGCTATAGAGAGAAGGAGAATGATGATCATATATCAATTATTTCAAGAGAACCGATATAAACATTTAAAAAATATTCCACCATATATACATTTACCTTAAACAACCATGATGGAACAACAACATTTACCATAGAATCTAAGAAGTTTAAATAGATATAAATAAATTAACAAGAGAATTGAAATATATTATTAGACTTAGAGAGGTCAAAACCACATAGAAAAATAATTAAAGAGTCACCCATAATGCTTATCATAATGAAACCTAATACATGTGATACCAATCATTTAATTAAATATAAATAGAATAAGTGGAATACTATATTTTTAAAAAATATTTAATTTTATATTTTGTTAAAAAAATCATAGTGGTATAACAACCAAAAATCAAAAACAAAAAATGATGAACATAAATTTAGAGTTTATAAAAGAGTAAGTATCGATAAAATAAATGTTTTTAAATTCATAAGACTTAGACTAAATATATTAATTGAAACCAAACTTATGAAACTCAAAGCACACTCTCAAAATAATATTTGATAAAAACATGAAAAAAATCCTTACAAAAAAATTAATTGGATTTTGTATTATTGAGAGAATTTAATATCCTATAAGAAATATAGTCTATTCAATAGAAGATAAAATAATAGAAAATTATCACCACTTTAAGAGAATCCAAAATAGGTTTTATTACATGGAGGAAAAACAAATAAACATTAAAGTCATTCAAGAGAATTTGCTACGATAAGCATGAAAATCAAAATTTCATTTATAGTGCTAGTGAGTACCACATAACTATTTATAGAATATTCACTTTAACAGTTTGGATATTCCATTAATTCCACTATCTGTCAACCTTCATGAATGACACATTTTTTTTATAATTAAATAATTAAGCAACCTAAGGAGTGAAATGACTACACCTTTTCTCCCACTGAACATGTAAAAACCTAAGGTTTTATAGATGGAAATAACATTAACAAAATTATGAAATATAATAAAGTAATATTATAAAACATAATGAAACATAATTCATAAATAAATTACTAAATACTATTTGACCATTAAACCTAATTTTTACACCTTTGTGTTTTTAATTTCAAAAATATTACATAGACATTTGCGATCAGTAAGATGTTTGAAGTCTGATAGGACAAACTAAATTTTTTATGAATAGTAATTTACCATTATGAATATTAATGATAACCTAATGAATATAAATATGAACATTATGAATATTAAATCCTCCATATAAATAGTATCCATTCCAATGAAATTATAAATAAAATTTATCCACTTAATACGTGATAATATAATAGTGTTGGCCTTTTTTTTGATAAGTCATAAATATTTAATTAAAATTATATGATTAATGTAGTAATGTAAATGAAAATTTATTTTCATATATTGTATTCATGAATAATATTTTGATATATTATGATTATAAGAAAATTTAATGAGACCTTAAGTTATTTTTTCAAAGTGTTAGAAAATCAATTTCAATTTTAAAACTGTATTTTTCATGTAAATTATGATATTAATTAAAAATTAAATTCTGAATATTTAGAAAATTATTTCCAAAATATAAACTTCATTATTGGATTTTAAACATAGAAAAATGGTTTCAGTCATTTTTTACGATTATTCTAAAATACTTGATTTTTTTATGAATAGTAAAATATTGTAATTTGCAAAATATAAACATTATGAGCTAAATACATTATTCAGTGAATCATGAATGATGTAAGAACCAATTTTTCAAAATTACATGCTATCCTTAAAATTTTTGGTCACATCAATAATGACTATTCATAGTCTTGAGAAAGAAATATAAAATTAATGATTAAAATAATGAAAGACCCCTCTACTCCTCCACAATTAATACCACCACTCTTTACCTCATATCATCACACCTATCAAGCCTAGTGCCTAGTAAAAATTCTACTCAAATATATCCCTAACCCCGTACCCTGAATCTAGAAGCCATTGTTCCCTTCAAAAGTCCAAATCCTCTCCCCTAAAGAGGTTCTTAAGGAAGATATATTCAAGAGGTAAATTCCTCGTTTCATTTATTTTATTTTATTTCATGTTATTTTCTTTATTTTTTTTCTCACCTGATTTAATCCAAATGTTTTGATAAATCCTGTAACATACATGTACTTGAATAATTTTATGATAATGAAATAAATTATCAAAATATTTCCTTTCCCCTCATTTTATATTATAAATGAAAACACCATCCAAAATGTGTTAATTTATCACATTCAAGGATGAAAAGTTTTCAATTTCATTTACCATCTTCAATTCTAGTAATGATATCGTTTTTATAATTGAACCATACTATAATATGTGTAATTTTTCTAATGTAATTTCATGGATTCTTTTTTACACATGATATTAATTTATAAATAAAAACATGTTTGATGTGATAAAAAACCGCTAATTAACAAAAACTGTAATCATTAATGTTTTATATAATGATTCATCTTCTCTATAATAACCAAATTAATTTTATAACCATGTAATATTAAAGATATTCACTAATAAAATATCACTCCATTTATGGACAACTAATCTCACCATACATGTTTACCCTTACCTATATACAAGTAAACCAATCAAGAAAGCCTGGGAAACAAATGCTTCTAAACAATGAAATAGGACATCTTAACCCATAAAAAAGTTCATGAATGAACATAATAAGGTTATAATAAAAACATTAAATATATAAGAGGTTATATAATTGTCAACTAATGAAGATAATTTTATTATTTATGTCATTAAGATCAAGCGAAGGTTACCATCAGACTTAAGGTATGTGATTCTACCCGAACCTCCATTATTCTTTCAAGTTGTTCTATCGTTTTATTTACCCAAATGATGTTTTTTTTATTTTATGTAAATATTATAAAATATTTTGTATATAATCCAAACTCATTTATCAAGGTCCATTCATCATTATCTTTTGCTTATATACATGTTTTTATGTGGTTTCCTCCTCCATACTTCCCGATAAGAAAACCCATTTAAGGGAACATCCCAAATTCTTACCCTATTTCAAGTGACAATTATCATCTATTTTAATCTAGAATTTTTTTAATAAAATCAGTAATTTAATAATGAAAACATTTTAGGTTCACTTTTGGTTTTATATAAATTATTACTCACATTTATATTTAAATTTCTCATTACTATTTTCCTTAAAAATGCACTAATATTTTTTAAGGGTAACATTTTGCAGATACTCTATTATCATGATATCAATTCTATTTGAAATCATTTCCCATGATTTAGGACTATTTTTTTCTTATGAATTCTGATTTATTTTATAATTCATTTCTCTCAATGACACTTGTACGATACTCCCTTTTATTATGCATTATGACATGATTATGTTACCCAATTCTTAACATGGGAAACCCTTATGTTTATGTATGTTTGATTTTTTATCATTATATATGTGGAAATCGTTTTTATGTCCATGTTATTATGGGTGAGACTTGATATAGATCCATTTAATTGTGTAATTTTGAGTCTCATGAGATGTTATGTGCAATAGTCTTGGTGGTTAGCCTTGACACATGCTACAATGGGCAACAGTCTTGGTGGGTAACCTTGACTTGTGATACTTTATGTGAAATGATCCCTAAGTTGTGATAATGTCATGTTTTATGTTTCTTCCACATTACTATGACTCCATTTTTAGATGATCCCATGATTTTTTGCTATGATTCTATATGTTATATTCCTTTTTATATCATTATAGCATGCCTTATAACAAATGTAATAAATCTTTGTTTTTATGTTTATTACCTTACATGGATATTTACCTCATACATTTGTTCATATTATCCCCAAGATATCCTATGAATATGTTTGAGCACAATGGATATTAGGATCCCTTTACGAATATTAAATAATGACATGTTTTATTTATTCATATGTTTTCAGTGTTATATACCAGGTATTCCAAGACACTAGACTTTATGATACTTGGTGTGTAATTTACCATTTAATTATAGTTAAAATCATGTTACGATATATGTAAATGGTTAGGGTTACTATAGTGGGTATCAATGTATGATCTAGTTATTTT
Source organism: Viscum album (assembly GCA_963277665.1). NCBI lineage: Eukaryota > Viridiplantae > Streptophyta > Magnoliopsida > Santalales > Viscaceae > Viscum > Viscum album. Next base: position 1,355,793,061 of record OY728160.1, on the reverse strand, counting down.
TGGTGATTAGGAATATAGAAAATTATCAATAACCATAGGTATGAAACTAAGTATAAGAAACATCCCTAACTTTTTGTAAGTATAGAGTAAGTGATTTATCAAGAAAATACATCGCTTTATAGATACGAACAAGTGGAGGAGGATCTTGAACAAATGTATCTAGGGGTAAAACATAAAAACATCGCATTGAGTTAGACTTGAATGGGAACTGGTGCACCAAAACGAGCTATGTAGCACTTTTAGTTTGACACTCCTACGAGATATGATTTTTTAAATTCATAAGCTCATTATGAATCATTATTAAGGGACCAAAAATAAATTCCATAAGAATATATGTTTGGAAAAAAATCATGGATATACCAGATCGAAAGATAAGGAATCAAAATTTATGATAAACTTTTCCTTTAAGAGTTTATCATTTTATGTCTAATGTTTTCTTTTTATGAAAAATAGAAAGGTATTGAATACCTATAACTGTATGTTATTTTTCATGTTTAATAGTGAGAAATATAAGAACATGTTCCAAAAATCAGTGTGATAATAAATGTGAATGTTTCTATAATGATATGTATGATATGATGGGAACATGTGCTCAAAAATTTATGACAATACTTTCTCTCCAAGATCATGTTATGAATAATAACATTAATCACATTGATCGCCCTCCTCCTCCAAGGAAAGAGAATTTTCCATAGAATCCTTCATGAAAAAATGGTGTCCTATGTTTAGTGGATATTAGCCTACCTTCCCCATATAAAATTGTATTAACTCCATTGATAAGATATTATCTGTCCTCCAGTGGTCAGAGGGAGAGAATGTAATGCTGGTGGTATATCCTTTTAATGGGGAAGCTGATCAGTGGTGGGAAGTGATCAAGAATATGAAGTCCCATGAGGAAATTGATTCTATTGATTAGGAAGAATTCTAGATTTTTTTTCAAATAATATTTTCACCGAAACATCATTATCACAATGTAAATAGATTTCCTTATACTCAAGTAGAAGGAAGATGTTTCCATCACGGCGTCTGAAGAAAAATTCTCAATCCTTTCAAGATACACCTACGACTTTTTCAAGGACACTGAAATCAAGGTGGATCAATTATTTTTCAAAGTAAAGACATGTCTATGAAATGTTTTGGCTATTCTATACTTTTACACTTGTGAAGAGATTGTATATTGTTACCTCAAGGATGAAATGGAGATCATAGAATATCAAATTTCTCATGGGACAAGTGAAAAAAAGCTGAAGATGGAGTCTAATATGAGTCATTCGGAAAATAAACCCCATGATGAAATGAAGATAGAACATACCACATGACAAAATTGTGGGAGGAAGCATCCTGGAAACAATATAAATGGAACCATGAATTACTTCAAATGTGGAATGATGAGACATCTAGCTAAGAAATTCAGAAGGGATATGAAGAATCCCACTTATGTGGAAGAATAAGGGAAGGTTCGGATCAATAATCAGCTTGTAGTGTAGTGTTACAACTGAAAGGAGTATGGGCATTATAAGAAAAATATCCCTATTCAATTGGTTATCAGAGGTAATCAACAACAAACTCCAAGGAAAAAATGAAGGGATTATGTAATCACTACTACTAAGGTGGATTTAGACAATGATGTGGGGATCAGTACCCTAATAATTCATTCATGAATAGTGAATATACTTTTTGATTCAGATGTTACACAGTTTTTTATCATGCATGTTTAGAAGAAACATTCAAAAACCACCTCATAATATAGATATTGAGTTTTCTATGAGAATAGAAATTGAATAAATTATTGCATCCAATGAATATTACTCATCCTCAGTAAATGTTTTTATACTGAAACTACCACAAATTTATCATCATACTTTCTTTAGTTGAGTTCGATGTTATCTTGGACACAAATTGGCTATCATTATACAAAGCCAACACTAACTACCGGAAAAGGGAGTTCACTATTCACATCCCAAAGCATCCTCCCATTCATTAAAAGTGTAAGGAGGAAGATGAATATTATTCATAATTATTGTCTAAGGTATTGATATTTCAGCCTAATGAGTAAGAATATCCAGCTCAAATTACTGAGACAAATGAGAGAATTATATTCGAATACATTCCCATCGTGAGGGATTACACTGATGTATTTCCCAAAGAATTTCCCAGTCTACCTCCTGATCTATTGGATGTGTTCTCAATTGAACACGATATAGGATGTTTGCCTATATTAAAGTCACCTTACATAATGGCCACCATTTAGCTAGAAAGACTGAATAAGAAGTTGAAGGAGAAACTAGACAAGGGTTTTATATGCCCAATTTCTTCACCTTGGGGAGCACCTGTCCTCTTCTTTAAGAAGAAGGATGGTTCAATGAGCCTCTTCATTGATTATTTTGAGATCAATAAAATCATGATAAAGAGAAATTATCTGATCCCTCAGATCTATGACTTATTTTATCAGATATGTGGTGCCAGTTATTTCTCTAAGTTTGATCTTAGGTTAGGATCTCCCTAATTAAAGGTGGGGAAAGAACATATTCTAAAAAATTCATTTTAAATGAGTTTTGTACATTATGAGATCATATAATTTCCCTTTCAGACTCACTAATTATTTAAAACTATTCATGGATATTAAAAATAGAGTCTTTAGGGATTTCCTTGAAAAAAATTTGGTAGTCATTATATATGATATTTTGATATATACCAAGAGTAAGGAAGAACCCGAGGAGAATTTTTATACTGTGCTGAAGACATTTACAAGGGAGAAAATATATAAAAAGTATAGTATATGTGAGTTTTGGATGGAGGACGTATCATTCATGGGTCATGCTGTCACCAGTAAATGGATATCTCTAGACCCTTCCATGATAAAGATATTGAATAGTGGCCTTGGAAAACATCGGTAATGGAGATCTGTTGATTCCATGGTCTAGATAGGTATTTCTGATGTTCTGTTGAGAAAGTTTCACGATTTTCAAACACAATGATCATGATAACATTGATGGGAGTAATTTTTTTTTTGGTTCCAAGAATGTGAAGATTTTTTATTGAGTTAAAAAATAGGATTATCACTGTGCTAGCACATACTCTCCCAATAAGTTAATAACTCTTTATGGTGTACATTTATTATTCAAAGAATGTGTTAGGTTGTTTAATGACTGAAAATTATAATGTAATAGATTACACATCAAGGATGTTGAAAATACATGAGAGGAACCATCCCACACATGATCTAGTGTTTGCAGTTGTGATCTTTGCATTGAAAATCTAACCGCATTATCTCATTGGGGGAAGTGTGAGATATATACTGATCAGAAGATTCTCAACTATATATTCACATAGAAAGAGATTAATATGTACCAGATAATATGGTTAGATATCAATAAGGATTTTGACTTCTCAATCCACTAACATCCTGTTAAGGTATATAAGGTGGTATATGCTCTATGTAGAAAGGATCCTGTATATTTATCGATGATGAGAATTAAAAATTATCCAATCTTAAATGATTTTCAAATGATGGACATGGGATTAATTATGGTAGGGAAGTCATCAATCCTTTCTCTAATGGTTTCTCAACCATCCAACATGGAGAAAATAATGGATTCTAAAATAAAATATATTGCAATATTGAAAAGGGTGGATGCTATTAGAAATGGGAAATCCGCTGAGTTCAAGATTGATGAGGATAGAGTCGTAAGATTTGGGTCATGATTATGTGTATCAACCAATGAAGAGATAAAGAAGGATCATTTTAATAACCCAAAAAGCTCAACCTTCTCTATTCACCCAGGGAGCATAACAATGTATTAATATCTCAGAGAGAATTATTGGTGGGACAATATGAAGAAGGATATTGCTGATTATACATGAATGTGCTTGGTATGTCAACAAGTAAAGGATGAAAGAAAAAAGTATAAGGAGAATATGAGACCACAAACCATACCAACATTGATGTGGGATAACATCACCATAGGCATTTTCACTAGATATCCAATGAAATCCAGAGGAAACAATTCTATAATGGTCAATGTGGATCATCTTATAATGAAATATCAAATTATTAAAATTAGAGAGGACTTCTCATTATATAAACTTGAAATTATATATATCAAAGAGGTGGTAAGGCTCCATAGATTAACACTATCAATTTTATTCGATCAAGATCCAAGATCCACCTTGAAGTTCTAGAAAAGTCCCCAGCATTCTTTAAGCACTGAGTTGGTCTTCAACATGACCTATCATCCTTAAACCTGTTGAAAATATAAGAAAACTATTCAGACAATGGAAGATATGTTGAGATTAAATTTTAAGGACTTCAAAGGAGGGTGGGATGAACATATACCACTAGTTTAATTCACTTACAACAATATTATCCACTCACACATCCAAATGGCACCATATGAAACCCTTTATGGGAAAAGGTACAGAACACCATCGTGTTGGGATAAAGTTGGTGAGTGTAAGATGCTAGGACCAAAAATTATCTAAGAGATGAGGGAGAAGGTGAAAATCATCTAGCATCACATCAAGGTACCCAAAGCCATAAAAAAGTGTTATGCATAAAATCATAAATGAGACCTTGAGTTTAATGTTGGAGACATGGTATTCCTCCATATATCTCCATGGAATAAGGTCATGCAATTTTGGAAGGAAGGAAAGTTAAGTCACAGGTACATCATCCCTTTCATGATTCTTGATCGTGTTGGAGATGTGGTCAATAGACTAGCACTTAGACCTAACATGTATATATTACATGATTTCATTCATGTATCCCTCTTAAGTAAGTAAACACAAGATCCTTCACAAGTACTATCTTTAGAGGTGGTATAGATGGATAATGATATTTCTAATGAAGAGCAGCCTGTGAAGGTCTTGGATCATATAAATAAGGATATACACAACGAAACTACTCACATTCTCAATGTACTTTGGAGGAACCATAAGTATGAAGAGGAATAATTGGAACTAGGGGATGAAATAAATGAAAACTACCCACACCTATTTATGGGTTAGAATGTAAAATGAATTTTCAAGGATGAAATTTTATAAGGGGGAAAAAGGTACCAAACAAATATTTTATTGATGGAAATAACCTTCTTATAATCATTCAATATAATATAATTTCACATTAGGAAACACAATTACACATCATTCTTTATTGAATTACTATATACTATGTGACCTTTGAACATAACTTTTCCTCTTCTGTGTTTTGAATTTAAAAAATCTCTCATATATAGATGCGATGAGTAAGGTGTTTGGAGTCCAATAAGACAAACATAATTTTTTGGTGAATAGTAATATGACCTTTATTCATAGTAAATTTTCTATGTAAATATTAATCTACCCAATGAAATTATAAATAAAATTAATCCATCTTATAAGTGACAATATGATAGTGTTTGCAGTTCTTTTGATTAGTCATAAACATTTAATTACAATTGTATGATTAATTAAATAATTTAAATGACAATTTATTCTCATAACATTTATTGATGGATAATATTTTAATGTCTTATTATTATAATATAGTTTTATGAGGCTTAAAGTAATTTTTTCAACGTGTTATAAAATGAGTTTTAATTTTAAAAATGTATTTTCAAGAAAATTATTATTTTTATTAAAATTTAAATTTACCATATTTATAAAATTAGTTTTATAAAATTGACTATGTTTTTGGATTCTACATAAAAAAATTGATAGGATAAATTTTTGAGATTTTTCGAAAATACTTGAATTGTTTATGAATAGTAAAATATGGTAATTTATAGTATATATAAATTAGGAGATAAATACACCATTAAATGATTCATGGATGATGTAAGAACCAACCTTTAGATCTCTCATTATATATTTAATTTTTTTTCACATGAATGATGACTATTCATAATCTTGTGAAAAAATATTAAATTAATTAATAAAATAATGGACAACCCCTCTTCCCCACCACTATGAATACCACCACTGTTTACCTCATATCCTCACACCTCTCAAGCCTTGTACCTTGTCCAAATCCTACTCAAATATATTTCTAATCTGATCCCCCACATGAATAATCACTTTTTAGTTTCAAAATACCAAATCCTCTCCCCTAAAATGGTTCTCGAGGAAGATATATTCAAGAGGTAAATTCTGATTTTCATATCATTTTTTTCTTTCAAGTTACTTTTCTTATATTTCCTTCCACACATCCTTTCATATAAATGTTATGATTATTACAGTAACTTACATGTACTGTAATTTTGTTATTATAATGGAATAATTTATCATCAACTTTTTTCCCCGCCTTTTATAATAGAAATAAATACACCATATGAGATTTGTTAATTTATCACATTCAAGGAAATCTTGTTGTCAATTTATTTTATCATATAAAATTCTGGTCAAGAAATATTTTTTATGGTTTAACCACACTATAATTTATTTATTTTCTATAATTTTACGTTTTTTAATATTTTTTACACATTATATTAATTTATAACATAAAACATCTTTGATGTGATCGAAAAACTGCTAATTAACCAAAACAGTAATCATTAATGTTTTATATATTGATTCATATTCACTCAAAACAACCAAATGAATTTTATAAACATGAAATATTCTATGTGTTCACTATTAACATATCACTCCAATTTGGTACAAACATTATCACCTTATATTTTTACTCTTACATGTATATAAGAAAACAAATCATGAAAAGGAATGAAACAAACCCTCTTAAATAATGAAATTGAACCTCTTAACCCATCAAAAAGGGAATGAATGAACATAATAACGTTATAATAAATAAATTAAATGTATCATTGGTTCTATATTTGTTAATTAATTAACATAATTTTATTATTCAAGTCATTAAGATCATGTGAAGGACCACATCGTACTTATGGTAAGGGATTCTACAAGAACCTCCATTATTACTTCGGTTTGTTCTATCTTTATTTTTATCCAAATTAAGTTATCTTTTATTTTTATTTAAATATTATAAATTAATTTTATATTATTAAAAATCATTTATCATGTTCCATTCATCATTATCATTCATGGATATTCATGTTTGTATGTGGTTTCCTCCTCAATACTTCCTGATAAGTAAACCCATTTAAGGGAAAATCCCAAATTCTTACCCAATTTCAAGTGAATATTATCAGAAATTATAAGAAACCATTGTTTTTAAAAATCATTCTTTTTATTTTTAAAACCTTATTGGTTCACATTTTTTTTATAAAAGATTATTCCCTTTTCTATTTTAAAGGACCTTTAGAATTTTCCTTAAATCCGCTCTAAAATGTTTTAAGGATTTTTTTTACTAAATATAGTTTTTAGATATTATCTTCTATATTTAAGATAATTTACCATGATATATTCTTATTTTCCATTATCAATTTCTATGTTTGTTCTAATTCCATTCTTTCACTGATACATGTATGATACACCGATTTTTTATGCTTCATGACAGGATTATTTTACCCAATTCATACCACGGGTAACCCTTATGTTTATGTATGATTGATTATGTTTGATTATATATGTGGAAAGACTATTCGTGAACTAGTTATTATGAGGGCACCAAGATAGTGATCCAATTCATTGGGTAAAGTTGAGCCACATGAGATGTTATGTGAAATAGTCTTGGCGATTAGCCTTGACTCATGCTACCACGTGCAATAGTCTTGGTGGTTAGCCTTGACTTGTGCATTTTTATGTGAAACGAGACACGACTCATGCTAAATTCAGGTTTTATATTGATACCACATTACTATGAATACATGTTTATATGACCCCATGTTTATGTGTTTTTATTCCACATGTTCTATGCCTTTTTATATCAATATTTCATGCCTTCTAACCGATGTGTTAAAGATTTATTCTCATGATTATTACTTACTATGATTTCTTGGTTATTCCATTGTTCATATTATCCCCACGTTATCCAATGAATATATTTGAGAAAAATGGATTTTAGGATCTCTTTTTTAAGATAAAAAAATAATTTTTTTTAGTCCCATTGTTTTTAGTGTTATGTACCTAGTCTTTCATGACACAAGACTTTATGATTCTTTTCATGTAATTTGAGGTTTAATTATGATTTAAATTATGTAATTATATGTTTAAAAGGTTGGGGTTTCTATATAATATTGAAAACATATATAACTAATCATCCAATGATTCTTTAAAAATTTTCATTAATTATATTCAAAACCTTTTTTTCATTTTGAAATGATTTCAGTTGCATGACATAGCTACCAAAACTCTACTTATGGAATCATAAAACAAATACAAAATGTATTTTTACAAAAATATTTTTAATTTACCACTTGAAGACAAATTTTTAGGATAAAATAAATTCCCCAAACAAATTAATTTTTTTAATTCCAATTTTTCATTATTTTACTACTGTAGTGATCTCATGACCAATTATCTTACAATGCCCACTAAAGTGAAATATCTATTCAAATAATCTAGGAATATGAATTTATTTAGTTTTTATTATAGATTAATACTCTAACATATCTTCTATAGCTACAAAAACCCTTCCACAACATGATTCTAGATTATTTGGTAGTCTAAATGAATCTATTTCATTCGTGTATAAATCCCAAAATTTATTTTTTAATGAATAGAATAATGGTTGTCATAAAAATTCCAAATATCCATGTTCAGCTAATTTATACTATGTAACCATCATGTAGACAAAATATTTCCAAAATTTTGTAATTTTAATATACTCATCTTCCATTGTAAATAATGACACTATGATATTATCACTCAAATTACATGTCACACTAGTTTATATATAAATAAACATATATTTGGTGGTTCTCTTATAGGGGTCCATATATCCTCCATTTTTATATATGAAAACCCATAAATATACCACACATTCTAATGTAGAGTTATGGATTCATGAAATCAATAATATATCAAGGATTACACATTGAATCCATCTAGTGTCCCCCATTTTCACCATGAATCTACAAAATAATCACAATTCTTATGTGATTTTGGTACATGTACACATAAAATCATACATTATACATCCCATTGTTGATTCAGATTGAACCATTTTTATGTACTTATCTTAATCATGTATTTTAGGTTAGTTATCCTTGGACTACTTGAAGTGTCCGAATAGATGTACATTAATGGTAACATATGGGTTAACTTCATGGGGTTATTTTTTAAATTAAAAGAAAACCCCCATTTTGAAATTATTACCTAATTAATATAATGGTGATATTTTCTCATTTGATATAAATATTATGATTATGATCACAAAAGTGTAAAATTTTCCCCCATCGTACTATTTTCCTTTTATTTCACTCCTTACAAGTAATTTAGATCCCAATTTATTTTATTTATATACTTAGTTGAATACATGTAATAAAAAAACAAGAAATTTAATAGGACCACTTTGCTGTAGAAATTTAATAAATATTAAATGTATAGGATTCAATATTACTTGGTCAGGGTTGTGGTGAAGGAAGGAAGAGATAGTGATAGCCTGGGATGGTTGAAGAGGTAGAGGAGATGTAAATGAATAAAAAACAAGGTAAATTAGTGATGGAAAGATGAATGTGGTGGTGCTAATAGAGGAGGCGTGAGATAATTTCTTATGTGGTGCATTATAGACGTTGTAAAACTATGACATTGAGAGATAGATAGATGATGAGTATTCTAGGATATATTGTTAGGAAATATACTATAATTTTTTTAACGAAGAATAAATTATGTTTCTAATGGTTTTATGAACTTTGGATAATAACTCATGTTGTGTTTAAGTAAAAAAAATTCAATGAATAATGACAATAATATTCCCAATTTCCTTTCAAGTATACAGTTTATGGGAATAATAACCATGTGCCGCATTTGAGAAACCAAGATGGCCACTAGGTGGTTAGACAAGATAATATTATAGCCACCCCCAAATATCCCAATGTATTCAGCTTGTTGAAAAGTAGTAGTAGGGAGATGACACATTCCCTATATCCCATATTCACATGACATGTCTTCCAAATCACTTCCCATAAGCTATGAGGGAACATTCTTGACTATCACCTCAGGTATCATATCCCATGTTTGATAGAATAACATTATTTTATAGTTGAGTTACCTGGAAAAGTAATGGCAGTATATTCTTAACTAATACTCTGGGTGAACAATCCATGTTAGCCAATGTACAGACATTGTAGATCCTTTTATTTTCATATCTTCTAAATTGGGTGTCATAATATGAATATATAATCAATTATAAATTTTTTTCTATGTATAACGTGATGATGGGGTTCCACATATTCCATCAAATCATATTTTCATAATGTTTTAGGAATTTTTATTTGCAGATATTCAATATTATTTTTAAAGGGGTTGGGAGATCTGTTTAGAGTATGTAGAGAGAGAATACCCACTAGAGACATACTCATGATAGGGAGAGAGTCAAAATAATAAAATATAGAGATGTATACTTTTTTGAGATTCAAGAGAATGAGTCTTTGATTTTATCCCTAGGGTTTGGTACTAACAATTTGAAATATTTACGTCAATTAATTGGTCCTCTATGTTATAGTTGGAGAGAGATAATTTCCAATGAGAAACGGTGTGGTCTCCTATACATAAATTCATTATATTTTTAATAAATATAAATTTCACCCAATGAGGGGTTAGATATATATAATACTTAAGGGAAATTAAAATTCATTGGACTAGTGATCCAGTCCTACTAACCCATATTCATATAGCGATAGGTATTATAAAAAAATGGTCCACAGTTCAAAATAGATTATAATTACTAAGTTAATAATATCTTGGGCTTACGTGTTCCATCATCCAAATATGTAGGTAGCCATAAGATCCAATCATAATTTATTTTCTTTTTTATTTTCTTATTATTTCATTTCAATGTATAATTTTTAAAAATAAACATATATATCATTCATGTATATGATGAATTCTTATTTAATGTAATACTAATTACATAAATATTATGTATTAAATATATTTTATTCATTAATAGTAAGTGTATTTATGACTTTAAACATTATTTTTAATCATCATGAAAAATGTGGTTTGGCCTATGGATACGTACACATAAAATATGGACCAGACTTGGCATAATATTTAGATCCATCATTAATTTTTTCCCTAACTCGAATGGTAATTTTTTGTTCATTTTACATAGGTATTTCCCCATGTTATAATAGTACAATCCATTTATAACTCCTAACAAAGGTATATACTCAATCCCCCAACATGGATATCTCAACATTTTGTAGGAACCTAAATATATTTTCAAAGGGGTGGCATGAATGTTATGGATTACGATAGTTTTAATTTTACGGGTCTTCAAATATAATTAGTATCTCTAGTATCCTATAAGATATGAATATATTAGAGATATTATACATAAAATTTTCACTCTTCTTCATCCTTGTATTTCATAATCCAAAATAAAACACGGGTTTTCATATTAATCATTATATATTATATTTTAGGCTATTCTTTTATTATATAATATTATTTGTTGTGGGGGAATCATATTGGGTATATTTATACTCACATTGGAATGTGAATTAATCAACACAAGTGTTTTTAATATTCAGATGATGTATAGTTTGGCGGTGACCACAAAAGACATGGAGTTGGTTCTTAATAGTGATTTCTATTGTTATAGACCATACTTCGAGATGTTGTTGCGAGGATGTTTCATCCATTTTATCATAGGATTATTAAACATTGAGTAAAATTTCTCATATATTATCCTATACTAGAGACTATCTATGTGTTTTTTCCATTTGATGGTTGATGTATTTTTCTTGTATTTTTTTATAGTTTAATAAATTTTATACTATCATAGGTTTTTGGATATTTTTTGTATTGAAGATTAAAATGCATTTCATGTTATTATTTGGTCAAGGAGTCATATTGGTAATATTTATCACTCATATCCAATTAAATATTTCTAAAAGGATTGTGGGTGAAATACATGTGGATGGAATTAGTGACTTTATCGGTATTGGCTCACATGATTTGAAATGAAATAATTATAAAAAGTCATTGTTTCATGGTTCACGAATATGTAATCATTAACTAAAGGTCTGGATGATCCTTTTAGTAGAATACTTATTGTACATTTGGAATTCCAGGAACATGGATCATCTGGATGTTCCCCTCTTCTCATGGATGGCCTTATTGGTTTGGTACATATGTTTAGACAATGACCTATCCTATATCTTGAATATATGGGATATTACCCCATCCATGATAATGATCATGGAATGTAGAATAATTGTTCCCTCTACTCTTAGGATGCCCCCAAATGTGTTGTCCTTGGAACCATCAGAAGCAGAATCAAACTTATCATTGATGGACCATGAAAAATCTGGATCATTGGGGGGGATTGTTCAAGACTCCAAAGGATTGGTTGTTTATGCTAATATTTTATTTTATGGTTGTGTGGATTCCCTTTATATTGAGTCCAGTACCCTTATCACTAGGAACAATGTGTTCCTTTCCTATGATATTATACTTGACTCAATTGAAACTAAATCTTCTATTATAAACTGTACTGTTAATGTAATGTGAAATTTCCCATGGTCAATAATTTATCACATTAGGAGATATAAGAGTGAAATTAAAAACTAGGTGAAGCTATTATACATGCGGTGTGATGGATATAATTTCATGGAATTTCTTTCAACAAGGAGAATACATGATATTTATTGTACGATTTGTCTTTTAGGGGATCCCCCACCCCCTAGGTGTGTGGAGCATGATAAAAATGATGATTTTGGGACCCTATATCATGTTTTACATATTATTTCATTTATAATGTTACTTACCTTTGGATGGATGAGTGATATTCCTTCTTTATGATAGTCACTGGCACTTTTCATATTGGAGGCAGACTTGGGGTTCCACACTCGAACAAACATTTGATATAGGAAGCACCTCAGTTTGTTGTGTCCTATAATATTCATTAGGATAATCCCATATATTAAAATAATGAATAAAAATAATATATTTTCTATAGAAACATGTCAAAGATATAAATAAATTCTTCATGACAAAATTCAAATGAAACATTTCCAATTTATGTCAAAATAATGAAGCAATCTAATGATAAAAGTTCCATGATCATATGAGGTGCCTTTAGAGATAGAAAACACATCATCTCCCTTTATGAACTCAACTAAACCCACTGATAATGAACATCCACCCAAATCTTAAGCACTAATAAGGTATATGGGGAAAGAAAAAAGAATTAAGAGGAAAATAAATAGTTCCTTATATTTTTATGTATTAATTAAATTATGCCAAAGGGGTTAAGGAATAACTGAGGATGGTAAAGATTAATAAATATTCTGTAAAGTACTCTTACAGTTCAATATAACCGGTGGAAATTATTGTAATTTGAGAACCAACCTTAATTTATAAGGAATATTTGATTGAGTAAAAAATTGGTGTGATTCATAGAATTATGAAAAAATGGGATTAGGTAATAGACTCCTCCAAAAACCATTTTACCATATCCCATTATCTCAATGACTTAAACATAGTCAATATAGTTCAAAATAAATAAGATTTTGGAGTATTATAAGGAAACACACATCCTCTCACAAAAATATTAAAAACTATAAAAATCATGGTTTAAATCAGAGACCCCCTATTAGTGTATAACCAACTCTCTTATTAAATTCAATTCCCCATAAAGAAGATCATTATGTAACACAAACCACCACATCACAACAACCATAAATGGAACAATGAAAAGTAATTAATCCCATGATTTATATATTAATGTAACCATTCACATAATAAGTAAAAAAATTATATTATGACCCCCAGAATATGATAAAACATCATTCTCCTACCCCTATGATCAATAAACCATGCTGTAAAACAAACTTCCACAACATGATTTTTATTTATAGTTATAATTACTTCTATATAATCCTTTTCCATTCACATTCCAATACAAAAGTACTTACAAATATATTAGACATCCCAAAACCACATAGTGGATATTAATAATAATCTTGGACTATATATTATATAGCTATAAAATTATTTTAAATATTTATAATAAAAATTAAACAAATTAATACAAACAAATATACCATGAAAACATTACAGGACATACTTCTCAAAATGAAATCAAAACACTGAAAAATAATAGCCATGGTACGAGAACAAAACGTCAATTATGTTAGTATAAAATCAATATCCACATCATTATATAATTAAATTAAACATCAAAAAAGAAAAAATATAAAAAAAACTCATAATAAAGAGTTATTATCTATAAATCACCGAGAAAAATTAATTTCTCTAAGTCACTAAGTATCCAGAAGAAACAAACCTAGGAAATGATTTAACCACCAAGAAACTTCTCTTGGTTGTATTGGATCAAACATTACACTATATAAGCATTACATTTCCATCAATATCACACAACCCTCAATTAGTGATTTGAGAGTAATAATAATTATATCAATGAAGATACAACACTAGGAAGGCATTATGTACCTAATACATAATTGGGGTAAGATAGAGAAAATATTACATTTCTTCTACTCTCACTAACACCTGAAATGGACCAATCAAAATTGGGTAAGTATTATTTATTCTAATAAAACTATGCTTCCAATGATGAAGATAATTATTCAATAATACATGATCATAGGCCTCTAACTCAAATGTTATCCACCCCCACTTTGTATAAAACTTCTAATGGTCTTGAAAAGAAATTTTGTACTCATTGACTATATGGAGTTTATCTTTAATACATTGCACCAAATGTTTCCCAATAAAGAACACTCAATAACAATATTAAAAAATAAAAAACATAAGGGTATCAAATTAAACATCATTAGTTGATCCATAAAATTGGAAGAGTGGTAGATTTTTTCATATCCAAACTCATAAAATGGTAGTTGTTTCACCTATAAAACCATAATTTTCTTGAAATTATGTACATAATATATCATAGACTATTTTTATCAACATATCCATCAATAATACCATATAAATATAAACCCCATTAATAGGGAATATCTGAGAGCCCAAAACATGTTACAAACTCTTCCACACATGAAATTTAAAGTGATGAACAATATAATCATCCTTAAAATCTTATGATGATTTACTACCTCATTTACAAATTACATTGAAAAGGTATCCACCAAACATGACTCTATAATTGATATGAAATGGGTTTGGTTTCTGAGGATATCAATAACTATCATAATAAAATCATGTTCTCCATGAAATAGATGAAATATAGTCATTAAATCTAAAAACATTCATCCAATTTATGTTGAAGAATTTCTAAATGTTTTGATAGACTAAGAATGATATATTTATTAACTATTAAATAGTGGCAATCCAAACACTAAAATATAAATTTTTATTGATAATTATTTAATTATCACCTTCAATATGGATTTTTAGTGTATATTATATAGTATAAATGTATTTTTAGAATTAGTAGTTTTTTTTAAAATTGATGTGTTAAAAATAATAAAAATCATGAAAGTAGATTTTTTTTGACAATTTTAAAAAAAAATATCTTCAATCATTCACTCTTCTATAGAAATGGTAAATAATTACACTTTAGTGATTATAATTGATCAAGGATTATATAATGGAATAAAAATTACTACTAGATAAATGTATTAATAAACAAAATTTTATTATATATGGGAAAATGTTATGATAGATAGTGGTACCTAAGGTAATGGGATTCTCAAAATCAATCCTTTATTTCTGGGTTTCTCACTTTTTTCTATTTATTATGATTATGATTCTTCAAAATCCATTAAAAACAATATTCTCAATTATTTTACTTCATTATTCTATTTATATGAATTCTTTTACTTCATTGATATGATTATTGTCACACTTATAATGATTTTTCAAAGGATTTTTTTTTCCAAAATATCTCAATAAATTCTCTCAAATTTGTTAATATTATCCTCATGGACCATAACCTTTTTTGGATAATATTTAATGTCCATTTTTTTCACATTATTAATTTTTGAACAACCATGGTCCTAAGGAGCTGACCATAAATCATTACATAATATTGAATTAATTGAACAATTCACATTGAGGATCATTTAATGTTTAGAGTTTTAGAAACTTTGGACATAACTTTTACATATAAAAAGATGACAACGTAGACAATTCTACACAGATTCAATTTTCTTTCATAAAATAAAAACTCTTGGAAAAAAGAGTCATGTCTAGTTCCATGTTTTAGATAGCATGACTTTTACTTGATCCCATCCTTCACCCTATTCATCTTTAAGTCCTGTGAAAACATTTCAAAACCTGGTATGAGCATAAAAAGCTCATTTAGGGTTATAAAACAATGAAATAAATCATTTGTTCATTAATACATACAAAACATAAACTATTTTACTTATAATATGAAAACATAATATTTATGAATAACACATAGAAATCATAAATCATAAAGGTATCTTGTGGCATCCATAACATACTTACAATGTAGCTATCATATCTACATAGGGAGTTACTTTGGAATACCCATCACAGTATATTCCATAAATCTCTTAGGGGAAAAATTCACATTTACCTCCATCACGTTACCCAATGTATTAGAGTGCTATCTCGGGCTCACCCAGCCTAGGTTCATCAGGGAACCAACTGTATACATAAATAATTCCCAAGAACTATAACATGATCATAACACATACAATAAGCATAAAGGAAAGATAACATTTCTACATTGCAATAACAAAATATTTTTTCAAGATATTGAAATAATAAATCCATTCTCAAAATAATTTTCAATAAAAAAATATGTTTAAAATGTATATGATATTTATTTTTTCTTTTAAAAATATTACGACTAGGTAAGTAATCCAAAGATGAAATAATACTCACGGCGGCGGAAAGGTCGTTGTCACCGCTTATGTTAAAAAACATTCTATTTTGTTGTTTAGTAAAACATATCATATAAAAATATTATCTTTGAATGAAATGAAAAGTCAATGGGGTTTATACACCATATAAAATAAAGTCATGTATAAAACTAAATATGCCTCAATGAAAGGAGATTGAGATGAAGTACCTTACCTCGTGTCCGAATTGAATCGATCGTTCTTTAATCTCCTGAATAACAAACTAAAGTTAATTTATACTTGATTAAGAACCTTTTTAATGTTTATTTTTCCTTTTATATCACTTATTACCATGTTATAAACATTATTTAATCATTTATGTTAATAATGTTAGTTTTGTCGATATTTGGTACTTGAGTCAAAAATAAACACCTTATACATACAAGTTATCCATGTGGTCAATAGTTCATTATATCCAGAATTAAATTCATTATTTAGATATCATATATATCATATATATACATAATATTCATGTATTTATAATAATACATAACATTTAGAGGTAAGAAATGAAATGCACCATTCATGGAGATGGTAAGTTGTACGTACGCATGAACACTACATCCATTTCTATTTTATATTTAATGGAATTAAAACATAATGATACATAGTATTATTATAATTACTGTATTTTATCATATATAATATAATTAAATTTGTCTTTTATACCTACCAAATATGGTATAAACGAGTCATATCACTTTGAGGGGGTAGTAGTCCGCATTTCCTCAAATGAAATTATCGCGTTTACCCAATATGGAAACAATAAAGGTATGCTATAAATGGAAATTACAAATGCATAAAAAAACATAAAAATAAAATATATCATATATAAATACAGTTCCATCGTAATGGCCACCATGAGATGTGGTTGGAGATATTTGAACAATCATCATTTCGTGAGGCGTTAATTTTCCATCCACAGAAACATTATGTTCTTCATCCATTACATGGAGGTGTGTGTAAGTGTAGTTAGAATAATTATAATAACAACACCCTAGTATATTGAGGATACTAGTGTTGTTACAAAATAATGTAATAAAAATATTTTAGGGGTTGGAGAAGTAAAATAAAACAAAACAATTTAAGAGAAACTGTTACCTTTAATTTGGGCAACTCCTTTTGGTTTGAACCGAAGGAATTATTGAAGTGCTTTATGCCTAAGGTAAGGCTTCTATGTGGAAGAGATAGATGTAGGGAGATTAATGGGGTAGAGTATGGATGAGACAAAAGGCTTGAGAGGTGTGAGGAATTGGTTAAAAGTGGTCTCCTTTTATAAGGGAGAGGAGAGGCTCTTTAGTAATGCGTGATAATATTATTTTATTATATAATGATATTCGGTTTATAAAGGTCCAAAAACATTAAAGTAGAAGATAAGATGACTCATATTCGAAATAAAATCATCCAATAATAATTTAAAAAGTTTTGGATAATATTCTAATCATTATAATCTTATTTATTTAAATCATTTATTAATGAGGTAAACACTGCATCATTATTGTGTCATAAATAGTTTGATTTATTTGATGTCTAAAAATTATAAAAAAACTACCATTATGTAGGAAATTCTTTTATATTTAGAATGAATATTTATAGGAAAAAATATTACTTATATAACACCATATAAATATTAATTTACTAAAAGATTTTTGTTTATGTCATTTTTTTCCTTTACATTAAATTAATTAATCTAAAGTGTCATTATCTTTCATAAGTGGATTCATGGGGTCCCAAAGTCGACCCAAATATTACCATGGTCGTCCATGACTCAAACAATAAGTTTAGGACACGTGTTAAGGTAATTTTGAATTATTATAATATTCATTTTACCTTGAATTACTCAATTTTCCTTTAACTCCTGTAAATAAAAGTCAAATGTTTACTAATCAAAAAAATTATATACATATTATTGAACCAAATTTTACTTACTAATAAAAAACATATATGTCGGATTTTTGAAATTCAATTCACAGAAGTGATAAAATTTCATTTAAATGAAAAAGTTAGTTTTTTTAATTACTACTAAGTGGTTTCACTATTCATCAAAAATTGAAGTTTTTCAGAAAAATACCAAAAATTCAGCCAAAGATATATTTGATATTCCAAATTCAAAAATGATGTCTATTTTTCCAAATTCGAAACATAGTAGTGGCATAAATTAATTTTAAATTTAATTCCCGTTATCAAAACAAATAGCGTGTTTTTAAGAAACAATAACTATAAAAAGATTGATAATTGTTTATGTCCAATTTCAAAGTAAAATTAATTCCAATGGACAAAATTGGATTAAATGGTAAAAATATATTTTAATTAAACTTTAAAAAAAATTTAGAATATAATCTAACTATATAAATAAATTAGATTAAAACGTAGTTTTTAATTGAAATATAATATTTTCACTATTTATTAAGAAATAAACTATATCAGAAAAATTCAAAAAATTTAAACAAAGTAAATTTTGATGTACCCATTCTAAAAAAAGATTTTATTTGGTTAATTAAAATGTATTAAAGTGAACAAAACTATATTTAATGAGGGTTCCCCATTAAAAGGCTGAAAATCGACCTTTTAATGTAAATTATGCTTAAAATTAGATTCATTCACATTTTAAACCTCTAACATTTTATTGGATAAATTTAAATACATTTAACAATCATGTATAATCATACTTTAGTTAGATTTGTTCATTACCACCAATACAATGTCTAGGAGTTAAATACCATTTAAAATAATATCAGATTATTAGTGTGCAACGTAAGAAACCCGCTGTTGCGTATCAGGCACGCTATCGAACATAGCAGCCCCTTTAAGGTAAAATTAATATTTAATACACAAATTTTAATAAATATGAATTTTTTTCATAATCTTTATTTACCTGGGATGTTACATCCTTCCCCCTTTTGGGAATTTCTTCCTCACAATTTTACTTAAAAAAATAACTGGGGGTATTTATTCCTGATAGCATTTCATGTTGCCTCTTCATCCATATGGTTTTCCACAAAAACATTACCTGGTGAATTACCTTATTTCCCAACACTTTCTCTCTACAGTCAAGAATCTGGACTGGTTGTTCTTCATAAGAGATATTCTCTTCCAACTGAACTACCTACGGGATAAAAACATGAGATGGATCTGGCATATACTTTCTCAACATCGAAACATGAAGAACATTGTGTACCTGGGATAAAATTGGAAGTAAAGAAACTTTGTATGCAACTGATCCAAATTTCTCCAGAATTTCATAAGGTCCAATGAACCTCGAACTCAACATTCCCTTATTACCAAAACACATCACACTTTTCCATGGAGAAATTTTGAGAAAGACATGATCCCCAACCACAAAAGCAAGATCCTTCCTCTGGTTATCTGCATAACTTTTCTGTCTGCTCTGAGTTGTTCTCATGTGCTTATGAATCAACTAAACTTTCTCTGCCATCTCTTCTACCAATTCTGGTCCAATCAGATTCCTTTCACCTTCTTCATCAAAAAAAGTTGGAGTTCGACATCACTTTCCATATAATGCCACAAATGGAGCCATCTGTATAATGGAATGAAAACTTTTATTATATGAAAATTAAACCAAAGAAAGATGTTGGTAAAAACTTCCCTGATAATCCAGTGAAAAAGCACGTAGTATATGCTCCAAGGCCCGAATTTTTCATTCTGACTGCCCATATGACTGAGGATGAAAATTTGTACTAAGATTTAATTCAGTATCCAATGACTTCTAAAGGCCTTTCCAAAAGTTAGAAGTAAACTTTGGATCACGATCTGATACAATGGAGAGGGGAACTTCATGCAACCTGTCTATCTCTTTAACATACAATCAAGAAAGTAGATCTAGATAAAATGTATCTTGAAAAGGAAGGAAATGAGTAGACTTAGTCAATCGATCAACAATAACCCAGATTGCATTATTACCTCGAGATGTATTTGGTAATCCCACAACAAGGTCCATTGATATATTTTCCCATTTCCACTATGGCACTGTTAAAGGCTGAAGCATCCCTTTCGGTAACTGCCACTCTGCTTTAACCTACTGACAAGTCAAACACTTCACAATAAAATCAGCAATATCTCTTTTCATTCTGTCCCACCGGTAGTACACCCGAAGATCTTTGTACATCTTAGTACTACCTAGATGAACGAAAAATGGGAACTATGAGCTTCACAAATCAACTCATTATTAAATTATGAATCACAAGGCACACATAACCTCTCTCCAAATCTCAAAACACAATCATTATTAACTTTAAAATCATGCAACCAACCCTTCTGAACCAACACTAACTTTTTCTGCAACTCAATGTCTTCTTTCTGCGCTTTCTTTATTTCGTCTAATAGAGATGATTTCACTAACGCCTGAAACAAAAAAAAATAATTTTTTGCACCAACTACATAAATGCTAAAGTTTATCAAATCTAAAACCAAAGGATCCTTTTCTAAACATAATATGGTTAATGAAGCCTTAATTTTTCGACTCAATGCATCATCCACTTTATTTGCTTTTCTTGAATGGTAATGGATCGTGAAATCATAATCCTTGATTAATTATAGCCATCTCCTCTATCTCATGGTCAATTCCTTTTGAGTGAATATATACTTTAAACTTTTGTGATCAGTATATATGTCACATTTTAGTCAATATAAATGATGCCTCCAAATTTTTAAAGAAAAAACAATAGCAGCTAATTCTAAATCATGTGTTAGGTAATTTAACTCATGTGGTTTCAAATGATGTGGAACATAAGAAATTACCTGATCATTCTGCATTAGGACACCACCGAGTCCTTTCAATGAAACATCACTATAGATAACAAACACACCATTTTTGGATGGCAGTGCCAAAACTAGATCATTCTCCAATCTCCATTTCAATTCCTCAAATTAATCATTATATTCTTTTGTCTAGATGAACTTAAAACCTTTTTGACTTAACTTAGTCATTGGACTAGATAACTGTGCAAAATTTTCAAAAAAACTCCAGTAATAACCTACCAAACCAAGAAAACTACAAATCTGGGTCATATTTGTGGGTCTTGGCCATTCTTCAACAACTTTTTTTTGTAGGATCAACAGGTATGCCATTTCTTGAAACAATGTGACCATGGAAATAAATTTGTTGTAACCAAAAATCACACTTGCTGAACATCCCAAACAGGTTCTTTTCATTTATGGTTTGCAAGACAACCCTTAAATGAATTTCATGTTCATCCTTACTTATAGATTAAACCAAAATATCATCAATGAACAAAACCACAAACATATCCAAGAATTCATGGAAAAATCTATTCATGAGATCCATGAATACAGAAGTTTCAATGGTTAAACCAAAAGGCATAACTAAAAATTCATAATGGCCATATCTTGTATGAAACACGGTCTTCGGAATGTCTGCTTCCTTTACTTTCAACTGATGGTACCCTGACCTCAAGTCAATCTTCAAAAAATACTGATCTCCATAGAGATGATCAAACAAATCATTGATATGAGGCAACAGATAGTTATTATTAATAGTGATGTAATTCAATTCTCTATAATCAATGAAAAGTCTCATTGAACCATCTTTTTTTAACAAACAATACAGGGGCACACCATGGTGATGTGCTAGGTCGAATTAAAACTTTATCTAATAACTCATGAAATTGTTTCTTTAACTCTAAATGTTCAATTTGATCCATTCGATAAGGGGGTTTTGAAATTGGCTTAGCATGAGGAACTAAGTCAACAGTAAATTCAACTTCCCGATCTAGTATAATACTAGGAAACTCATCAGGAAGAACATCAAGGTACTCATTTACCACTGGCACATCATTAATATGAATAGTTCCTTTATTTTAAACAATATATACAAGGTAACATACATTTCCATATATTACTAGTTTCTCAGCTTCATGATATGTTATCAAAAGAAAGAGTTCATTTTTGTACACAAACTGAAAATCATTCTGAAAAGAAACCTCTTTAGCTCTGCAGTCAATCTTAGCATGATAAACAGAAAGTCAATCCATTCTTAAAATAACATCAAACTCTACTAGTGGAAAAACAATAAGGTTTTCAGGTAGATTCCTTTTTCACACAAGTATATGAATGTTCTTATGTTTTCTTTTGGTCTTAACATTTCTTGTAGGTGTTTTTACCATAAGTTCTATATTCATATCATGAGATGGAATTCCCAATTTTCTATAAAACTTCTCATAAATAAAAGAGTGTGTAGACACTGAATCAAAAAACTCATTGGAATAATCAGAAAAAACAAACAGTGTACCTGATACTACTTTATTTGATGACCCATCATCCGCTGAAGTAGTTGCAAAGGATCTCACAACCCCTTTCTACTTGTAGTCTGGCTACTTTCTTTTGGTTGAGTTATTTGTTGGACACTCAATTTCATAATGACCCATTTCATTGCACATAAATCTTTTACTGACTGTAAATTAGATTTTGTCTTACCATTACCCTGATCTTTTTTAGTGAAATTATGAGCCTTATGTCCCATTTGACCACATCGGTTGAACTTTCCAGAATTCAGAAGACATTCCCCATCATGCTTTTTACCCCAATTTTCACAAACTGTAAAATTATGTTTCTTACCATCATAATTTTTTGAAGAGTTCTTCCCTTTCGCATACCACCTCTACCTCTTATTCTGTGGTTTGTCTAAGAATACCTAATCATTGGAAGAATCCATTTTCACCTTATCCACATAATGAAAAAGTTTTTCACAAATTTTGAACTACGAGAAGCTAAAGCCCTTTGATACTTTGGCTTTAATCCTGAGTAAATACTGTTGATTTTACTATCAAGTTCTCATATGAAATTTGGAGTATAACTTTCCATTCGAGTGAATTTTTCTTCATATGTATCCATTGAGTCATCCTCCTACCTCAATTACAGGAATTTCTTTCCATCCTAAGATGAACCACCTTAGGAAAATATTTCTCAAGAAACATACATTTTAATTAATCCCAATCAAGAGCATCAATCTCCTCACTATCACTGATATTTTTCACCATCAACCACTACTGATCAGCTTCACCTTCAAAATGGTAAACAACAAGACTGACCTTTTGTTGTTCTGAACAACCCATGACATTGAAAATCTTTTCCAGTGCTTTAATCAACCATTCGGCTAGCATAGTAGCAGATGATCCTCCGAATGATGGGGGGTGTTGGCTCATGAAAGGCTCCAATACTGACATGTTACTCTGTGGTTGATCTGGATGATCTCATAAATGGATACCACCTCCATTTATATCCTGAGTCAACTATGCCATCCCTACAAAAAACTGTTCAGTTTCGATTCCGACCATCTCAGGTTGCTGATTGGAAGTTTGTCTTCCTCTTGATGTCGTCCCAACATAGCTTCCTTGTTTCCTCTACAGAGATCCATTATGAACACAGAAATATATTAGGCGAAGCAACATGGTAATCTGTAAATGCTATATGATTTCAATATTATCATAAATTACTTTATGGATATTAATTTAACAATACCCTAACTCCTAAAGTTATCTAAACCAACCACTGATACCAACTATAAGGACCTGGCCTTAAAACATTACATAATATTGAATTAAATGAATAATTCACATTGAGGATCTTTTCAGGTTAAGAGTTTTAGAGAATTAGGACATAACTATTACATCACAAAATATTACAAAGTAGACACTTATACACAAATTCCATTATTTTTCATAAAATAAAAACTATTGAAAAAAAGAGTAATGTCTAGTTCCATGTTTTAGACAGCAATACTTTTCCTTGATCCCATCCTTGACCATATTCATCTTTAAGTCCTGTAAAAAGATTTCAAAACATGGGATGAGCATCAAAAGATCAGTAAGTGTTATAAAACAATGAAAGAAAACATTTTTTCATTAATACATTAAAAAAATAAACTATTTTACTTACCTCATGAAAACATACTATTTATGAATAACATATAGAAATCATAAATCATAAAGGTAACTTGTGGCATCCATAACATACTTACACTGTAGCTATCACAACTACATAGGGAGTTACTTTAGAAAAACCATCACATTATATTCCCTAAATCTATTAGGAGAAACGTTTATGTTTACCTCCTTCATTTTACCCAATACATTGGAGAGCTATCTCAGGCTAACCCATCCTAGGTTTATCACGAAACCACCCGTATACAAAAATAAAGCCCAAGAACCATAACATGATTATAACACATAACATAAGCAGAAAGGAAAGATAACATTTCAACATTGCAATAAAAAAATATCATTTCAAGATATTGAAATAATAAATCCATTATCAAAATCATCTTCTATACCAAAATACATAAAAAGAGTATATGGAATTAATTTTTCCCGTTAAAAACATTACGGTTTGTTATGGAAGCCAAAGATCAAATAAAACTCGCGGCAGCGGAAAGGTCGTTGTCACTGCTTACATTCAAAAAAACATTCCTTTATGTAATTTAGTAAAATGATTCATATAAAAAGATTCTCTTTGAATGAAAGGAAAATTCAAAGAGTTTTATACACTATATAAAATGAAGTTGTGTATAAAACTAAATATGCCTCAATGAAATGAGATTGAGACGAAGTCCCTTACCTCGTGTTCGACTTGACTCGATCGTTCCTTAATATCCTGAATAATAAACTAAAGCCATTTTCTACTTTCATAAGAACCTTTTCATGTTTATTATTAATTTTTTATCACTTATTACCATGTTATAAACATTGTGCAATCATTTAAGTTAATAACGTTCATTTTGTCGATATTTGGTACTTGAGTCAAAAATGAACACAGTATATTTACAAGTTGTCCTTGTGGTCAATAGTTAATTATATTAAGAATTAAATTCATTATTTAGATATCATATATATCATATACATCCAGCATATGCATGTATTTATAATAGTACATAACATTTAGAGGGAATAAATGAAATGCACAGTTCGTAGAGACGGTATGCTGTATTTACGCATGAACGCTACTTCCATTTCTATTTCATATTTAATGGAATTAAAACATAATTATACATAGTAGTACTATAATTTGAGTATTTTATCATATATAATATCATTAAATCTATCCTTTATACATTCCACATATTTTATGAACGTGTCATATCACTTTGATGGGGCGGTAGTCCGCACTTCC
The DNA here is from genome assembly GCA_963277665.1 of Viscum album. NCBI lineage: Eukaryota > Viridiplantae > Streptophyta > Magnoliopsida > Santalales > Viscaceae > Viscum > Viscum album. Next base: position 1,355,766,995 of record OY728160.1, on the reverse strand, counting down.
TCAAATGAAATTATCGCGTTTACCCATAATGGAAACCATAATGGTATGCTATTAATGGAAATTACAGAAGCATAAAGAAAAAATAAAAATAATATATATCATATATAAATAATTTTCCATCATAATGGACAACATGATAGGTGGTTGGAGATATTTGAACAATCATCGTTTCGTGAGGCGTTAGTTTTCCACCCACAGAAATATTGTGTTCTTCATCCATTAGATGGAGGTGTGTGTAAGTGTAGTTAAAATTATTATCATAACAACATACTAGTATATTTAGGATACAGATGTTGTTACAAAAGAGAGGAATAAAAAGAGTTTAGGGGTTGTAGAAGTAAAATAAAAGAAATCAATTTTAGAGAAAAGTTACTTTTAAATAGGGTAACTCCCTTTGGATTGAACCAAAGGACTTCTTGAAGTGTGTTATGCCTAAGGTAAGGCTTCTAGGTGGAATAGAGGGATATAGGGAGATTAATTGGGCAGAGTTCGGAGATCCAAAAGGCTTTAGAGGTGTGAGTAATTGTTTATAATTGGTCTCCTTTTATAAGGGAGAGGAGGGGATCTTTAGGAAAGTGTGATAATATTATTTTATTATATAATGATATTCGGTTTCTAAAGGTCCCAAAAATCATTAAAGTCGAAGATAAGATGACTCATATTTGAAATAAAATCATCCAATCCGAATTGGACATGTTTTGGATAATATTGTAATCATTATAATCTTATTTACTTAAATCATTTATTATTGAGGTAAACACTGCATCATTATTGGGTCATAAATAATTTTATTTATTTGATGTATAAATTTTTTAAAAAAACTACCATGATATAGGAAACTGTCTTATCTTTCCAATGAATATTTATAGGCAAAAATATTACATGTATAACCCCATATAAAAATTTATTTACTAAAAGATTTTTGTTTATGTCACTTTTCCCTTTACATAAAATTAATTAATCTAAAGTGTTATTATCTTTCATAAGTGGCTTCATGGGGTCCCAAAATTGACCGAAATATTCCCATGGTCTTTCATGACTCAAACAATAAGGTTAGGACAACTGTTAAGGTAATTTTGAATTAATATAATATTCTTTTTACATTGAATTACCCTATTTATCTTTAACCGCGGTAAATAAAAGTCAAAAATTACTATTCACCACAAATTATTTTCATCTTATTGAATCATATTTTACTTACTAATTAAAATCATATATGTATAACTTTTTAAATTAAATTCAAAAAAGTGGTAAAATTTTATTTAAATGAAAAGTCAGTTTTTTTAACTACTACTAAGTGGTTTAAATATTCATAAAAAATTGAAGTTTTTTCAAAAAAAAATAAAAAAACATAAGCCTGAGCTATATTAGATATTATGAATTCAAAAATGATGTCTATTTTTCCCAATTCCAAATATAGAAGTTTCATTTGTTAATTTTAAAATTAATTCCTGTTATGAAATCAAATAGTGTGTTTTTAAGAAACAATAATTATCAAAAGATTTATACTTGTTTTTGTCCAACTTCAAAGTAAAATTAATTAAAATGACCAAAATTGGATTAAATGGTAAAATTATATTTTAATTACACTTTAAAACAAATTAAAATGATAATATAACTGTATAAATAAATTATATTAAAATGCAATTTTGAATTAAAATACAATATTTTCAGTAATCATTAAAAAATGAACTTTATCGGAAAAATTCCAAAAATTTACACAAATTAAATTTGGATGTCCCCATTCTAAATAAGGATTTTATTTGGTAAATTATAATGTATTAAAGTGATCAAAACTATATTTAAAGAATATTATCCATTAAAAGGCGTTTAATCGACCTTTTAATGTGAATTATGCTTAAAATTAGATTCATTCACATTTTAAGCCTCTATCATTTTATTGGATAAATGTAGATAAATTTAACAATCATGTATAATCATATTGTAGTTAGTTTTGTTCACTCCCACCAATAAAACTACTAGGAGTTAACTACCATTTAAAATAATATTAGATTATTAGTGTGCAACGTAAGAAACCCGTTGTTGCGTATCAGGTACGCTATCGAACATAAAAACACCTTTAATGTAAAATTAATATTTAATTCATAAATTTTAATAAAAATGAAATATGTATTATTCGTTATTTACCTGGGATGTTACAATGGTTATTCATGAAAACATGCTTTACGATACCTTTATGAAACCCATTTTTTCTGTGTTTATTTCATGTATACAAATATTATAAGTTTCCATTAATTGTATCATGCACGATTATTTAGAATATTATTTTATAAAGGGTGGTACTATGCTTATAAATTTCTATAATTCATTGGATAATGTGATATTTATTGTTAGAATATGTTTCTTATACAAGAACATGTTTCTATATTTGATTACATTTTATGAAATGATGAATTGAACAGAAATGTTATTCTTGAACACGATGCACTTTGTTTTCTTCAAAACATATATATGGGATTTGATCAAAATGTAAGGATATTTCAATATTATCTAAATTCTATATTCCATGTCATTTTTAAATTATTCACTCATTATTATAATGATGATCTTTTTCACATTATTTTATGATGATGACTATAATCACCCCTATTTAATATTTCTTCATGTATCAGGTCATTTCCCCTTTATTCCTTCACTTAGAAAAGATTTATAGGGAATATTATTGAATTCAAATCCATATGTTATTAAATATACTTTTTATTTCATGAAAAATAAAAAGATTAATTTACTATAGAAATTAAATTATATTCAAAAGAGATGGATTCAATGTTTCATTTCTAGGGTAGTGGGGAAGGGAGGTAGTGATGGTGCTAGCCTTGAATTGTAGGAAATGGTGTGGGTATGTTATGAAAAACATAATATGGTGTCTTAATGATGTGATGTGTCATACAATGGTGATAATATATAATACATGAGATACTACATCAGTTATTGCATGATGGTGGTAGTGAAATTTTGGGCATGTTGTATAGTTAGATGATGTGTTTTCTTGGATAGATTGGTTGACTTGAGACGTGAATTTTATGATAGAAGAAATTATACATGTTATCGTGGATTTCTGATTTTTCCTAGTAACTGATGTTGTGTTTAGGTAAAAATCAATAGATTAGTGATATTTACATTCCCTATTTCCATTGTAGAATATATGATGTGTGCCTAACATTAACATATCATATTTGGAAACTAACATAGGGCAAGGGTGATGAGACTAAAAAATGGGATAACCTCTTGTATATGTCTAGAACTATTCTACTTGGAGATTAGTTTTTTTATTAGGGAGACAATAGATGGCCTAAATACAAGATTTACATTAAATGTATTCCATGTAACATGATGTGATATGTGAGGGTATGTGCTTAAATATCCCCAGGGGTATCAGATTCCTTTTAAGATAGAAGAAATTTTTTTATATTATGGAGTGACCTGACAATGTGATTATAGTACAAACTCAACTTCTAATAATGGTAAAAAAACATGTCTCATAGTTTATATAAATTATACATATTGTTATGGTGCTTTTTCGTATCTTCTCACATCGGTTTCAAAATATAATTTTTTTTTCAATATAAATATTGTTCTATATATAATGAGTTGATGGTGGTACACCTATTCCATCCAAGAGTATTGTCATAAATTTTCGGGATTTATTATTATCTAATCTTCATAGTTTTAATCAAATGGTTTGTGATAGGATTTCAGAGTAGTTACACAGTTTTTACCCCATGGAGATAAACTCCATCATGGGATAAAGTCCACCAAATACATTGTTGAGATGGGTAATAGCTTATTAGACTAGAGCACATGTACTCTATTATTGAACTAGGTTTTGGTGCTCAGTTTGTGGAATATTTATGTAAACTCATGGCTCCGCCATTAAACATTTTCTCTCATATTATTCTCTATGCGAATGGGTTTAGTCCCATGTTCACCGAGTTAATATTAATTTTATTAACACATATTTCACTCATTAAGGTATTAGTCATACATAGTGGTTAAGGGAGTTCACATCCCTGAATCTTACAATCCAGTCCCATAATACTTATTTTTGTGGGGGGATGGATTAAAAAAATGTTCCATAGTTTAAATGATCTTATAATAAATAAGGAAAATTGTCAATTGGCTTGTGAAAGCTAGTATCTTTATTTGTGGGTTGTCCCGAGGGATAATAATAATTTTTATTTTAATGTCATTTGAATTCAATATATTTTTTCTAATAAAAATCACTTATATCATTCAAGTATGTGACGAATCTATATTTAATTAAACTTTATTAAATAAATAATATGTTTTTTATTTGTAATATTTCAAAAAAATATGTGTATTATCTCATTAAACATATTTTAATCAACATTAAAAATTTTGTTTGGCTTGTGCACTAGTCTAATTAAAAGATGGACCAGACCAGACATAATATATAGATCCCATATTATATGTTGTACAAAATTGAAAACAATTTTTTTGGACAAGTACCTGAGTTCCAAACCCATTCTCTCATATTGAGAGCCATTATGAACCCCTAATAGCGGTATTCACACCCACATCTAATTGGAATATCTCATCACGGTGTTGGACTTCTGCTATATTTTTAGATTGGTGAAATGGAAGTTATGGATGATAATACTTTAAATATTTCGGGTCTTAAAATAAAATCAGTATCTCTGGTAACATATAATATATAAACATATTAGAGATGTTAGAGCTAAATATAGGACTTTTGTTTGAAATTTATTCCCTAATCCAAACAACATATATGGGTTTCTCTATTTTTCCCAATATCTTAGATATTAAGCAAAGATATTATTATAAAATTTCATTGGTTTTGGGGGCTTTAGACAAGGTATTTTTATACTCACCCCAACATGGGAATTATTTATCACATTTTTTGTGTCTCTACAAGTGATATATTTTTTGGCATTGACCTTGGAATATGTGTATTTACAGAATAGTGGTTCATAGTACAACTAAATGTTATTTGAGACTATAATTGGAGCTAATTTTTCTATATGATTTATTTAATTTTCTCATTAAATTATCTTTTATTGAGATATATTGCATATATGATACCTTATCCTAAAGCATACCAATGTATATTTTTATTTTATAGTTGTTTTATTTTTTTGTACATAATTATACGTTTTAGTAAATATTATCTTATCAATGGTTGTTGGATATATTTTGTATTATATATTTTTATTTGTAATAGGTTTTAATTAGGATAAGTCCTCCTATTCCTGATATTACCTCTTGGTTATAATCAAGGGAACCTTCTATATAGTAGGATGGTTTAGGGTGCCACACTCAACCTAATTTTTTATATAGGTAGGGACTTTTTTTATTGTGTCATGTCATCTTCATTAGGACAATCCCCTAAATTAATCTAAGGAATGAAAATGAACAAGTATTATGTAGATATATTTATCAGTGAATAATAATTTCTGAATAACATACAAAAGGAATATATGTTTATTTATGTACCAATAGCGATGTAAACTAATGATCAAATGTTCATTGTCATATGAGGAAGATTCAACGACATATTAGACATCACCCTCCTTCACGGACTCAACCAAAAAACAATTGAGACTAAAATACACCTCATTTATAGAATCTGATATGGGATAATTTAAAATAAATAATGATTATGAAGAATATAAATAGTATCATACATATTAATGGATCAAATGCAATAATCCAAAGGATTAATGAATCAAAAAGGATTCTCAAGATCACTAAAAACTTGGAAAGGGATGTGTATGATTAAATAAAAAACAAAGAAATTATTTTTAATTTGAGAATCCACCCTAATTAATAATAAAATATTTTTGTGCATAAAATTAAATTGTGATTCAATGAATTATGATACAATGGGTTGAGGTCAACCTCTCCTGAAGAAACCATCATACTATCTCCCCTTATCTTGTTTCCTTATACATAGTCAATAACTGGTCAAAATCAATGACATCAAGGAGAATTAGTAGTAAACACCCTACCTCAAACCATAATGTATCACCTTATAATTTTTTTGTTTAAATCATAGTCACATTAAATATCTATAACCAAATACACTATTAAATTCAAATCCTCCTAGTTAATAACATGAAATAACACCAACTACCACATCACAACCACCATAAATATAAAACTCAAAAATATATTATCCAAATTTCATTGATTATTGAATCAATTCACAAAATAAGTCCAGGAATCATAGATCCAACATTGAAATATTATTGCACATCCTTATCATACTCCTCTAATCAGAAAATCTTGGTGTAACACTCCAATTTAAAACATGATATTTATTGATAATTAACATTACATCTAAAAAAATTATCCTCTCATCTAACACCTCACTCTAAATCATTTCCAAACACCTTATAGAAAATAAAATTACAATGTATAGGTTTACAAAATTATAGGAATCCACATTATATAACTATAAAATGATTTTTTATACTTTCTTATAAATACCAACACAATTAATTAAAAAAACACAGGAAAAATATACCATGAAAACCCACTCCAAAAGAAATTTAATCACCACAAAGGTATACCAAAAATATAATAACAAAAAAATCCAATATTTCAACATTAAATCAATTGAAACATAATTATATGATTAATAAGAAGGTGAAAACATGAAACATTATAAAATAACTATGAATAATAATCGATCATTTTTGACTCACCATCATAAATTCATTCTTGTAAGCCATCATATCTAAATATTACATAATCCAGGGGAATGATTCAACCATAAAGCACCATATCTAGTTCTTGTTGGATCTAATTTTACTATTTATAAAAATTACATCTTCTTAAACATCAAATGAACCTTTATAAATGATTCTATAGTAATAGTTTTGATATTAGTGATGATACCGAACTAGGAAGACATAATGGAAATAATCCATCTATGATGGTAGGGAGAAATGATATAAAACTTTTGCAACTCATCCCAGCCCCTAATATTGAAAAATGTACTATGGGTAAATATTATTTACTCTACCTAACAACCACTTCCAATTATTAAGGGAAACAGTAAATAATATATTATCATGTGCCTAAAAATAAAAAGGTCTCTATCTCCTCTCTATCTACAACTTCTGATGATCATGATCAGCCTTTATCATATCATATACCACATGTATTTTCTCATTTATACACTGCACAAAATTTTATCCAACAATGACCTAATCTATATACAGATCCTAGAAAAGGAGAAACTAGACTGAATTCCCTAGTAGCAACATGAATGAATCCATATAAATATAAGTGCGATTGATATTTTAATACCCAATCCCTTATAAAGGTCTATTATTCCCCTTTGAAACCTAAATTCTATGAAATTATATAGATACCATATCTTATAGTATATGAATCATCTCCTCTATCAATCTCTCTATCTATGGATAAAAAATAGATATGGAATAACTACAATAAAAAATAATTCTGTAAACTTTTACACACATCCAAAGTATCGTTAGAAAATAATTGAAAAGTTATCATCCTTGTAACCCTATAATGATTCACCACCTCATTTATATATATCCTTTCTAAAAAATTCACTAAAAATGACTCTATGATTGAAATGAAATGGGTTTAGTGTGTCAAGAATTCAATTACTACATGAATAATATCCCATCCTCCATGGTTGAGAAGAAATATAGTCAATAAATACATTGAAATTTCCTTATATTAATATTTAAAAATGTCTAAATTTTTTGATATATCTAATTGAATAGAATTATTGAAACATAAATGGGGACAAACCAGATCAAAGAATATAAATTATATCACAAAAAAATTTATCCAATGACACAAAAAATTACCCTTTGACCATACCTAAGTATAAAATATTTTATTATTTTCAAAATCCTTTTTGAGGAGAAGTATAAAACCATAGAAGTTCTAGAAAGAACATTAAATGTAGTAAGAGATGATGAAGTAAATAAAAATATGATTGAAATTATTGTAGTCACTTACCTTGTATAGCCACCAACAGATATCATGTACCTTAATGTGCGAATCATCTCGGAGAAGATCTTTAAAATGATTAGCCATATTTTCCCATGTTTGGATGTATTCCACTACATTGGCCTTTTCCTAATTGTATCCCCATACACAAATTTTATCTTGTTAGTTGATCATAGATCATTGTTCATCATTAACATTCAAACATATTTCTATTTCAAGGAATCAATCCTTCTCACCCTCTCAGACCTAGAGATGGATTGTCTCTAAATGCATTTCTACATTGGTATGTAAAATAATAACTAAATGTTTTCTTTTTAATTTTTCTACCCATTCTTCTTTGGATATTTCTATCTTTCCATACGTACCTATTAGTTTATTCCTCTGATGTCAACTTTTTACATTTTGAATGACCGAACAGTATTTTATTTCCTAATCATGGATTGATATTCCTCAATTATCCACCATGGATATGCTGACAATCCTAGATTCCATCAGCTCTAGTTATCGAGGGTAGTATTTCTTATATTTAGGTGTTTTCCCCATAACCACAATACAAACCCAATATCCTGATTTCCTTTCATCAATTTTTCATTATATGTATGTAAATCCCTCAATCATAATGTCCTATCACACTATAAACAGATGGTTGACTATATCCCTTTTAATCATAGTGTGCCTCAAAAATATCATGGTCCCCTTTGGGTGTATTAACTAGTAAGGTGGATTTCATTTGGTATGTCCATTCCTCTACCAGTACAGAAAAATGGTTTCTTATTGTAAGGCATGAATGTATAATTTCTATAAATTATTTATCCTCTTGGGAATTCGAATGAAATTATTGAACTTTATCACCTGGAGATACACTATTTTATTCCTACAGGATAAGCACCTCAAGGGTAGATCCATTATCCCAGAACATATCATCCAAACATGGATCAGAAGTAGTTGTTTCATTCATATCCTCTAAAAATTGCATTCCCCTACTTTTGGAATAATATATTTAGAATAACCAATTCATTTTAAATTTATGTTTTCAAATATTTCATGACACATATTAGTTTATTTGATGGTTTTGTTCTTTTATGTAGAAGTAATAAAAATGTATATAATATGATATCAATGAAAAAGAAATATTTTTTAATTACCTTCAAGGTAATAAAATCTATGTATATATTCCACATTATAGGGATCTAAAAAATGAAAAAAATAATTCAATCATTAAAGTAATAATAGAAACATCCAATGGAGATATGAAGTTTCAATTTATATACACCACACATTTATAAAACACATACATTTACATCATCTCATTGAAATTTGGTCCAAAATTACATTATAATATAGATATTTGATAATTAACATGGAATCCTATCACATTCAATATATGGGTTTCTTATAAATGACCTTAACTTTTTTCAGATCTAGGGACTCATTATACACATAATTAATCTATCCCACGAAAATAATTGTGGTGTTGAATGAAATTAATTTCATAAATATCAATACAAGTCTCCATAATGAAATATAAAACCAGTGATATAAATATCACCACTTAACCCTTATCTAATGATATCATAATAAATTATCTATCTTTGATAACTAATATGATCCCTTAAACTAATTGAACATGCAACCATATTCATTTTATAAATTCACCAACAACACTGTTTTCATTTATTATATTATATTTCCAAGAACTTTAGTTTATTATAACAAGTTCCACATTAGAATTTATATTTTAGTTAAGAATAATCATTTAATGATCAATTATTTCATTAATTTCCAATGATAATTTATATCAACACAACACATTCCCAATATTCATTTAATTATATATTTAAATATAATTCTATATCCCCTAGAATATACCATATAAAACACCACATTCATAGTATGATATCACAATTACAATTCCACTATTATAAAAAACTATTTGACTAAAAAAATATAATAACAGAAAGGCTCTCATTACTATAAAAATTTCAATAATATAGTATGATAAATTAGAAATACATAATTTCTTGAATATAATAATATTATTTCTACATAAATTATTTGCAATGAATAAAAAAATAAAAATTCAAGGAACCATAAATTAAAAAATCATTTTCATCCTCATTCCCAAATTTTAGTTATTTATCCAATTCAATAAATATTTAACATTAAAATAATTACATCATATCATAGCTGTAAACATTTAAAAAATATTAATAAAATATTTCAGGGATACAATAAAGGTACAAAGTATATCAATCACATTATACTTTCCCAACAATTTTTATTTATATTTGTTTTGTTATATAACTTATATAAATTATATATATTCGTATAATGAAAGATAATGAATTCTGTTTCCATATAACATAGTAATTATGAAAACCCTTCTCATTATTAGACATTAATTCATGATTTATTACATCAATGTAAAAATAATACAACCTAGAACATCAAGAAGTCTATTGTCATTGGAAATTATGTACATAGAGTAACATACTGAACATGGGATACAACAAAATTATTGAGAAAATACCTAAAAATGATTCTAAAATTCCATGGATTTCTATAATACATGGGATAACTTGTGGATTTACATAAGAAAGGTGTGAGCTAAATAGCCACATATAGGATTAAACATGGAATAACATGAAGAGATTAAAAAATTTAACACAATATTAAAACAAATTCAGCAAAAAATTGGTAAAAATCATAAACATGAACAATAAGACATGATATAGAATGATAAATAAAGGAAACATTATAAACATGGAGACAAATTAAAACACTTCAACGTAAAAATAGGTCAAGGATAACAACCAATACATCTTGAGGGAAATATTACCATAAAGGAATCATGTTTACTCCCTATCACATCATTTCATCTCATGAGACTAAATATTATCCAATTAATTAGAGATCTATATAATTAACTATTCAACCATCACTTTCATTTCATTCTCATGCTTAATTATTCCACATAGATCAATCAACTTGGATTCATTCATCATAATAATTCAATCAAAATGGATTCATTCATCATAAAAGGGGTGTATGAATGTTCACATGAGGGATTTATGAGAGTAAAATTGGTATCTAATAATTTTAACATAAATTTGATATTATGGGGGATATAGAATCACATATCCAATAATATATTAATGAAGATAAACAACTGAAGACAAGGATGATACTTGATTAACAAGCTCAATGAAAGGATCCATTACCTTGAGATTGTGACACCAAATGATAGAGATGAATTTATTGAAATCTTGTGGGAACCTTGGGAAGACTCTATATAAGGTATGTAATGTTAAAGATGTCTTCCATATATTTCATGTAAATAAAAATGGGGGTTTCAGTGGGTTTATATAGGAAATGAATGGGCAATTTTTTTTTATTTCTCAAACATTGGTTTTTGACTCTATATTATAGAATAACGAAAACCAAAAACCACATTTTTTTCAAATGGTTTTTTCCAAATGGAATTTGTTTATTTATAGTATATAGATAGGGGAAGAACATAATAAAATAATAACCTTTTTGATATGTATGTGAGTCAAACTCCTAGAGAGATGATTTTAAAACACTAAAATATATAATAGGTTTTCGAGAATTCATTAAAGCCGTATAAAATTAATAAAATAAACTTGAGTCAAATTATATTAATTTAAATAAAACTATATTGTCTTTTATACCCATTATATTATTTATTACATAAATTTTGGGAAATTATGATGTCATAATACAAACCATATGTATATACAGAATTTAATTTTAACACAAAATATTATATTGAATTAGAAAATTGAAAAAAAATTAGACATCAGATAAATTTCAACACTCTAACTCAAAAAATAATTTTAGTTTTATAAAAATAATTTTTTACAAATTTAATTTATACTTTTAAAAGAATAATCATCATTTAATGAGAAATAATGTGATGTTTAAAAAATAGTTTTCGAAACCTTATAAAAATTATATTTCAAATCATAAAAATTAAATGATAATTTATATTTTAAAAAAAATATTTAATTAAATTAAATTATTTAAATATTATTTATTTCAAAAATCCATTAATTTAAGAAAATAAACGCCTTTATTGATTCTTAATACTACCTTAAAATATAATTTGTGGTTTATTGTATAAAAAATCAAAATCATTTATAATTTAATAATTAGAAGTAAAATTTACCATTATTCTAATGAAAATAGAATATGAATATTTGTATTATTATGCATTTGATACATATAAATTTAATAAAACAATTAATTAACTAATTTTAAGATGCACAATAGTAATACATTAATGGGATGGTTAGACATATGTTGTTTGTGTCTTGATCTCAATGAGCTTGAACTTCTCCTATAAATCATTTCAATTAGTCATAAATTATTAGATCACAGATTGAGAATTATCAAGGGAAAATCCCAGGGATTATATCTCCACTAGAAGCATTGACAAATGGGATTCAGAGTGTACGATCCTACTAGTTGAGTTCATCACTTCCTCTTTATATGTCAATTGGATTTGTTAAAGCCCCATATTTATACTAATCACATGATCATTGTTCAATGAAAATATTTTCAACAGCTATGATTCATAATGGTATTTTAAATATTAAGATAAAATAAATGATGTGAATGTGTTATCAATTACCATGTTACATAGTAATTCATTTAATTAAAACATATAGGGAATTTTATTTATAAAATTTGGGGTTGTTACAATATTCCCCCTTCCGAAATTTCCACCACTTAATTTTCATTTACCATAATAAAATAGATGAGGGTAACTATATTTCACCACGTCCTCTTATTCCCAAACAACTTATTCAAACATTAGGTTTCTTTATAGGACTTTGACTAGGTGCATTGTATTATTACATAGAACATTGTCTATACGAACTAAGATCTTTACCAGATTCTCCTCATTTGAGAGATCATTTTAAAATGGTAACACCTCAATAACGAGTACATGTGATGGGTCTTGTATATTCCTCCACAATATTGATACATGGAATATATCATATACTCTAGATAGGTTATGTGGGAATTATAAATGATATGCCATCACTTAGACATGATTAAAGATCTCAAAGGGACCAATTTATCTTAGACTACACATTCCTTTCTATCAAAATCTCATCAATTTAGTCCATGAAGATATAAGTAGGAATACCATTTATCTAACATAAAACTCTATATATCATTTATGATTGTCGACATAACTATTTTTGCGACACTAAGAAACCATTATGTGCTACTGAATGGTATTAATCTTCTCTAACATTTCATTAATCATTTTAGGACCTAATTGTTTTTATTCCCAAACATCATGCCAAAATGCAGGTGTTTAGAAAAACATCCAATAATGGGCTTCATTGGGATCCAATTGGATCCTTGAGTGGAAAATATTGCAGTATGAGTAGTTTCATTGAGAGATATGTTGGTACAATCGTCATTTGAATCCAATTGACCATTCTCTTAAAGTGTACTTGATTTTTTAGATTTTACAATCATATATGAAATTAGTTATAGGGTGATACATCACGATGAAGATCAACTAATTTTTTAAAGCCTATTGAAAACTCTTCTAGAACATGTTTTTAAATCATGGATCTCGATCAGATAAAATCAATAGTGATGTTCCATTTAGCCTCACCACTTCGGTAATGTAAATCCTTTTATGTTGATCAAGTGAGAAATAACCCCAAATCACAATAAAGTGTTCCATATTTGAAAGATGATCTTCCATAATCCAGATATCATTATTTATTGTTAATGTATTTAAAATTCTAGTGACAAAGTCTCTGATGATTTTTCCCATTTCATTGTTGGTATAGAAAATGGTTGCATTATCCCCTTGGATTTTTTCCATTCTGCCATCACTTGTATACATACAAGATATTTTGATATAAAATCTAGGATCTCTTTTTTCATATTGTTCCATAGATAGTGCTATTAGATATATCTATAAAAATTCATTAGTCTAGGATGGATAGGGAAGGTTGATCTATGTGAATCATCCAAAATATCCTTCTATAATTTTTTATTTGATGGTACACATATTCTTGACCCAAATCTTAAAACTATTACTTCATTTACATTTAACTATAAGGATTTACCTTTTCTTATAGTTACCAATTTTTTTATTCTAACATCATATTGCAAAGATTACTTTAACATTTCCTAAATGGATGATTGAGAAATCATTTTTTAAAGGATTGATGATGTTCCTTTCTTTATGATTTTGATGCCCCTCATTTTTATGTCTTAGATGATCATATGACTTTAAATTATAATCAATTTTAAAATAGTAAGATACTTTCTACTTATAGCATCTACCACATTATTTTCTTTCAAATGTTTTTTTGGATTATCATTCATAGTTATTGTTCAGTTCTGACATTCATCATTTATGAAAATATGGATCTTTATATGGGAATATATACTTGAGGATTTTCTGATTTCTAATTTTTTTTCTTACTTCTCCCAAAAGATATAATGCAGCTATACATTAAATTTGAAGATAATTTTAGATAACCCTACATCGAGTGTAATGTTTCCATCATCCTAAAATTTCAATTTCATTGAAGAATATGCTATCAATTTTTCACTTTTCATTAATAAAAATCCTAATCCCTTATTTGATAAATCACGGAATACCAAGAAATGTTTCCCCTTTATGGGTAGTGTGAGAACATGAGTAGTGATAAGACTCCTTTTCAAATTCTTGAATCTCTATTCACATTCATCATTCTGATAAATCTTTACTCCTTTTTGAGTTATGTTGGAAAGAGGGTTTGAATATCATTAGAATTTTCTCACAAATCAGTGATAGTACACAGGTAATACAATGAAACTATAGATATTTTTCAGAGATGTTTTCCTTGACCATCCATTAATTGTTTCTATCATTTAAGGATCCATATTTATAATTTTTTTTTAAATTACTGATGAATGAGAGTTACTTAAACCATAACACACATTTTTTGTACTAGTAATAAGGATTCTCCCTTCATAAAGTCATAAGCATTGTGCTCAGATGCTCTTCATTCTCTTCCATTATTATGTATAATATTAGAATATCATCTATAAATACTAAAACAATTTTATTGAGGTAATTTATTGATATTCAATTCATCATGTCCATGAAGATTTACGGATTATTATTTATTCTGAATGATATTCGTATGAACTCATAATGCCCTTAACATTTACGAAAATAAGACCTGGGGATATACACCTCCTTCACCCTAAATAGGTAATACACCAACCATAGATCAACCCTGTAGAAGTGTTGGGATCCATTTACTTGGTCACAAAAGTCATGAATCAATGGTTAGGGATACTTTTTTATGTATCATGATCCTGTAGAGTTCATGATATTCAATGAAAAGGTGCATTGACACATTATTTTTGTTAATGAAGAGGTATAATACACCCTGTGGTGATGCACTTGGGTGTGGGGACCCTTTATCCTGATTCTCCTGTAGTTGTCTCATAACTTCCTCATGTTCCATAATAGACATTCTATACTGAGACTTTGATAATGTAATTTCTCAAGTTATATTCTTGATTGAAAATTCAATATCTCTCTTAAAGGGAATAACAGAAATTTTTTGGGAAACAAATCATAGTATTCTCTCAATAAGGGTACATCATAAATGATTATACATTCCCATGACTCAATATTTTTAGCTATATATTCTTGATCATAGAAAAACGATATCCATTCTTGAGATGTTACTTCTAAATAAGATTCATCAATATCCTTTTATTTTTATTTAATCACAAGAAAATTTATGATATAGAGAGTAATTTCCTTCTCATGAAAATTTAGGTAGATTATATATAGGGAAAGACAATACATACCTAGAATTTAATAAAATTCCACCAACGGGAGTATCCCAAAGATAACTGTAATTTTCAGCCTAAAATGTTTGACAATGGAGGATTTATATCATTTGAATGTACTAATTTCCACATTAAATATTTACATTTACTACAATCTTTCCATGATTTGTAGTGGGTTTTGAATTGTTCTACAAATATTTCATGATATGAAAGAATGCGTAGAACTAGAATCAAAAAGTTTTTTTTTCTATTTATGAATGAATAACTACTGTACCTATCAACACATTTTTTTGGGGAACCACCTCAATGGCTGTGTTAAAATAATATGTCCACTTATACCATGTATATTTTTGGTTTCTTACAAAAAACCTTGGCTTAGTTCATTGGATTAAAAAGTTTCCCAGTTTCATTTTGTTGAAACAATGAACCACATCCTGAGTGTTGAAGAGAGAAATAATTTCCTGAATTACATTAGTGTGATTATACTTTCATATATATATATATATATATATTTCTAGGTGTCATTCCTTCCAAAACCTATTACATTTACTCATTACCCTAATAAAATGTTTTAGGTTTTTTAGCACCATTGACAAGTGGGATTCTGAATTTTCTTTGCACCATCATATTTATCCAATTGAAACTATAATTAAACTCCAATTTACTATTCTAATCAAAATTATACCCTTGATATTTTCAAATAAACATGTCAAATTTTGGGGAAAATTGGAAAAATTACTCATTACTATGAATGTCTATAATTTCCAGGTCTTTTTATTAAGTGTGTTTTATCCCACAAATGAAAAGGTAAACCTTTCATTCGTGGGTAACCAAAAATCCGGATACGTATCCTATATTTCATGTGATGTTTTCCTCAAACACCCCCATATAATCTTCATCTCATTTTACTGGTGGAAATGATACCACTTCCCATTTTATGTTAGAGTGTGTGAGAAATATATTTATTGAATTTTTTTCCAGAATTATTTCCACCCCATCTCTTTGATTTATTCCATATGAAGTATATTTTTATAAATGTCCACCACTAATCATCTTCCCCCACTACTGAAAAACAACTAGTATAACCTTATCTTAATCAAAAAAATTGATTGATTTAAATTATCATCTCAATAGAGTTAATCCATTATTACATGATTAATGGAAAATAAGATCCAATGAAAGATAGATGACTTTGTCAAATAAATGATTCAATTGTATCTTTTTCTCAATTATGGGGATTTTTAAACTCCTATAGATCTAGGATTCAATTAAAAACTTAATTCATATGATAGGTAATAATCATAAATATCATGATCCTCGATCGCATCAGGTTGACAATCTTGTTTTGATAGTCATCATATTTCCCTTCACATTGGTTTTTTACACTGATTCGTCATATTTCAGGACATCAGCTAGAACAAGGGGAATAATTATGGATTTATATTTTATAACTATTAACTAAATAAAGGGGAATCTAATGAAATTATTGGTATAATATATAAATGAAATTAATTTCATTAACATAATAATTTCTAGTCATAAATCAATGTTATTCATGACCAATTTTCAAACACAAACACTTGTGGGAATTTTGTTATTCAATTGATATTGGTTTATAATGAGCTTGTGAATTTAGCAATGAATATCCCCTCTAAGTGTGAAACTATGTGTTTTGGAAGGAACACTATAGTGTACCAGTTCCTCGTAGATTCATGATGAATGCAATTTTTTCCAATTTTACCCCAATGTAGATGTTCCAGAGCCACATCCCCCATTATATTCAGATATGGATGTATTTTTATGATAAACCACTTACTACACACATTAAAAAAAATTTGGGATGTTCAATTATAATTAATTTTATCCTTGAGGCTATCCCTATAGTTTTCTTATCCTAATCCCAAAAATAACTAATATTTCCATTAAAACCAACTATGACAACTCTTCACATTATTACACATTAATTCATGAATTATTACTTAAAAGTAAACATAATTCAAAAAAGAAGATAAATAATTATAGTGTGTTGGGAATTAGTTACATAGAATATCATATTGATAATGAAATACAATAACATTATGGAAAAAATAATTAACATGCTTCCAAAATTACATTTCTTTTAAAACGTTACGGGATAGCCTGGGGACATATATAAGAAATGGGTGAGGTAAATAGACATGTAAGGGAATAAACATGGAAAAAGTTGTAGAATATAGAACATGTTGGATAATAATAATTTCAAGGGGGGATAAAAGGGGTGAAAATTATAAACATGAAAAATATATTATATGACATAATAACATAAATTCAAAATGGGAACTCTGCTAAGAACCTAAAACACTATATCCTAAACATATGGAATAGATAATTTCCAATAGATCATGATGGAAAAAGTCCCACAAAGGAATCCTATAGAAACCTTGCCTTTTAATACATTACAATTACATCATTATAAAGATAAAAAACTTAATTGTATTACATGTAGAGGATCCAAATGTTTAGTGTGTTGGGAAAACTATGACCGTACAAAACAATTACAACATCATTTATAAACATTTATTTAATTTATTCATCTCTAGATTCTTATTGGCACTTGACCTCTCCTTAGTACATGTAGTCACCTGAGGATATACATAAAAAGGGGTGACCTAAAGGACCAGTAAGAGGATATATAAGAACAATATAGTATGGGGTGATCATAATAATAATATTGGAAAAAGATCTTGTACATGAGATGAATCATTAATAAAAGACATGAAATGTGACAATGCATAAAAAATGAAACAACAGGTCTTAGTGGTTAACTTCCCCACATACTTGTGAAAAAATATAGAATCTTATTCACACATAATTTCAAATAAAATCATAAGTTTCATCACTTTACCCAATGAATTGGAGCACTGTATTATTCTGGGCAGACACAACACATTTAAACATTCATATTGCGCTATATAATTCTAGTCGTACCCTTCACAACGTAACATTATCATTATCATGCATTAAACATAGAAAATATTTACAAAATAAACATAATTGACCCATGGAATGTAATGGGTTTCATCTCATAAGAACACCATCGTGATCTTTGGGTTCCCAAGAGAAAGAGGGAATAATATACTTGATACAAGAACCATCCACCTTTAGTGAGAAGTAAAAGGTGTGTTTTTGAAAGAAGAGTTCTTTTGGAAAAAAATTTATTATAAATAAAATCCAGTAGGGAAGATGTATATCCTAGAATAGATAATATGATTAAGAAAAAAATAATTTTTAAGGAGTATCCATACCAAAAATGGAGTGAAAGAGGGGGAACCCAAAGAAAGAATGTTGGGTTCGAGAATTTCCCCTTACCTTCTATCTGAATGCTTTGTTAACTTTAATGTCCTATATAACCACCTTATATTCATTAATTAAAAATTCAAAAACCTTTTGAATAAGAAAATGGTTCATTATTGTTTCATTAGGTTATTTTATGGGCCTATTTATGTGGTATAGTGTTCAAATCTATTTTTCTATGGTGTTCGTTTTTATGGTTTTCTTGAATGGTTCACTTGTATTCTTAAATGGATGTTCGTGTAGAACATTTATAAACATAAAAAACTGATATTACATTTTATTGATGATATTGAAGAAGTTTAAATGATCTTATAATGAATTATTTTATATACCATGTAGATTAATGATTAGATAAGAATTAAATGATGATTGTTTGGCTTAATTTGGGCGGTTTTTTGACCACAATGAACTTGTTTTGCCTAATCATTTAGTAATATGTATATAAATTAGTCTCAAAACATAAAATAGTATTCAATACATATAATATAATCTGGTTAAACCATAAAAATATTTTCATGATCAGATCTTAAGGAATTAAATCAAATTGAAACCACATCATCCATGATGTCGGTAATTCGACACATCATAGACAATGTTTGTATTCCATAAATAATTTGGAGATTAGAAGAAGAATGATTTTGAATTTCCAATTAACATGATATAATACAGAATATACAAGATCTCTAGAGATTTCCTGCCTCTTGGATAGTAGTATATGAGGATACATGATGAAAATAATGAAACATGAAGAAAAGTTGAGAAATTCCATACAAAAAATCAATAACCTAACTGCTATGCATTATGGTTTTAGAAAACATTAAAAAGAGAAAGGAAAAGGTTAACCCATTCATAAATGAATAGTAATACATTATATAGAAAGAATAAAATGGAAATAAGAACATGGTATAGAAAAATGAAATTTATACCACATAAAATAGAACTTGATTAGAAAAATAATGAAGGTAAGAATTCTCCTACATTGTAGTCTAACTCCTATGACTTGAAGGTTGGGACTTTTGGGGATTGAGGAAACCTTTGGAAGAACCACTAGTGTGGTAAGAAATCCATAGATTCGTTTAGGATGAATTTTTAATGAATTTAATGAAAGAAAGGGTAAGTATTTCTATCTAAATTGAAGGAATATTTTAATAATTTCCAACAGAGACCTCATTAGTGGTATTTGAAAAACCATGGGCTTGCCTAGTGTATTTGCCAATGGTATTAGTCACTTGGGACACCACATCATTGTTTTCCAAAAAAATGATGATATAATTATTACATCATTAATGATGTCATTAAAGATACTAAACCCAAAAACATTATTTTTACTATTCACCGAAAATTCAACTGTTTTTGAAAAATACAAAAAATTCACCGTAACCATTTTTTGACTTGAAGAATTCAAAAATGGACACCATTTTTTGAAAATAATTTTCTAAATATTACTAATTTGTTTTTTAATTAAAATTATTCTTTATTTAAAAACTCTCCATTTTAAAACTATAACTTCTTTTATATCTCATTGAAAAATTAGTCAAGATGAAATTATATTAAAGCCTTAAGAAAATAAAATAATAATATAATTTACTATTCATTAGGGTCATATTACTATTCATATTACTATTCATATGGGTATGATTCTATTAACAAACAATATTGGTTCCATCAGACTACAAATAACTTACTAAACAAAAATGTAGATGACCTCTGTTTGAAATTCAAAACATAGAAGTGGAAATATTATGTTTAGTGATCACATAGTATTTAGTATCATTATATGTTATTGTTATTTATAATTTGATTATACAATAATACATAATTATAATAATGGATTTCAATTTATAAAACATTGGTTCATTACATTCTTCCCCCCTTTCGAAATTTCACCCTCAAAATTTTGTTTTAGATAAATAGGTGAGGATACTTCTCCTTCATCACCTCCTCCAGTTCCCATGTCACTTAATCAACCATATTATTCATCCAAGAAACATTGAAAATATGGGTTATCTTGTTACGTAGAACCTTATCTCTATAATCTAGAATCTTAACTTGCAGCTCCTCATTGGAGAGATCATCTTCAAGCTGCACCACCTCTGAGTTTAGTACATGTGAGGGATCAGGTATGTGCTTCGTCAGAAGTGATACGTGAAACACTTCATGAACTTTAGCCATATTTGGTGGAATTGCAAGCCGATTGGACACGACTCCTATGTATTCAAGGATATCAAAGGGGCCAATGTACCTTGGGCTTAGCTTACCATTCCTTCCAAACTGCATGACTCTCTTCCATGGTGATATTCAAAGGAATACATTATCTCCAACATCGAACTCCAGGTCCCTTCAACGGTTGTCAGCATAGCTCTTTTTCCAACTTTGAGAAAATTTGATGTGTTTTTGGATGAAATTAACCTTCTACACCATCTCTTGAACATTATAATGTCCAAATATCTTCCTTTCACCTACTTTATCCCAACAGGTTGGAGTTCTACATCACTTTCAATATAGAGCTTCATATGGATCCATCTGAAAGCTCGAGTGGAAGAGATTATTGCATGAGAAATAAACCAATTGTAAATGTTTATCCAATCCACCAATTAATTCTAGAGAGTGGGCTCTTATAATATCATCAATATTCTGAATAGTCCTTTTATATTAGTCATTAGTTTGGGGGTGGTAGTCTGTGCTGAAATTTAATTAAGTACTCAAAAAAAGTTGAAGGCTCCCCCCGAATTTAGATGTGAATCTTGGATCACAGTGAGATAAAATTAAGAGTGGAACACCATGTAGTCTCAAAAATTACTTCAAATATATCTTTACATGTTTTTCAAGTGAGATATATTAATGAATAGCAATAAAATGGGCAGTATTGGTGAGTCGGTCAACCACAAACCATATCGCATTATTTCCCTTCGACATCTTCGGGAGACCTGTGATAAAATCCATAGAAACATTCTCCCATTTCCATATGGGTATAGGCAATGGCTGCATTAACCCTTTGGAATTTTTTTCTCTTCATTAACATGATTACATACCAAGAACATTGAGATATATTCTGCATTTTTATTCTTCATGTTATCCCACCATAAGTGTTCACTGAGATCTCAGTACAACATGGTTCTACCGAGAAGGATATAGAAAGTTGAGCTATATGAATTCTACAATATCACATTCATTATCCCTTTTGATGAAGGCACACAAATCCACAGTCGAAAAAAATCACACCATCATCGTCGATATGGAACTCTTGGAACTTCCCATCCTTTACTGCATTCACCTTCTTTTGTAACTCCATATCATCCCTTTGTGCCTCCTTATTCTTATCTTGGATATATGGTTGCACAATATTTTGGGAAAGGTAGGTCGTATCCACTACCCTTATGATTTCTAAATCCATCCTTTGCGTATCCAAGAAGATATGGTCTTTCTCAATCTATATCATGGATAGAGTAGTAGGTTTTTTCTACATAGAGCATATGATGGATTTTTCGCCATTCTAAGATGTTAGTGAATAGAGAAAGCGTAATCTTTGATTAGATATAACCACCTCCTTTGATGCATGTTGAGGTACTTTTGTTTTAATATTTACATTAGGCTCTTCTGGTTGGTGTATATTTCACTCTTCTCACCATAATGGTTGTGCCACCAGATTATCAAGGAAAAACTCATGACTGCCAGCTCTAGATCATTCGTCGGGTAGTTATGCTCATGGATCTTTAACTGAAGTGATGCATAGTCTATCATGATATAAGTTTGCATGAGTACACAACCCAAGCATTTCATTGAAGCGTCACGGTATATCACAAAACTTTCGACACTTTTCGTTAATGTGAGAACATATGCAGTGATTTGGCTTCTTTTTAGCTCCTTGAATCATCCCTCACATTCTTCTGTCCATACAACTTTACCCCATTCCTAATTAAAATAGTTAGAGGGCTCTAAGATCATGAGAATTTTCTCACAAAACATTTGTAGTACCTAGATAATACATGAAAAGTAAGGATTTCTATGACACTAGAGGGCCTTGGACATTCATCAATCACCTTTGTTTTTTAAGGGTCCAAAGAAATTCAGTCACTTGTGATCACATGTCTCAATAACGTGACTTGCTTCATACAAAAGTCACACTGGCTGAACATGGTGTACAACTTCTCCTTTATCAATGTCGCCAAAACATGTCTTAGATATTCTTCATGTTCCTACTTGCTTTAATCAATAAAAACTACCACAAATTTTTCGAGGTAATGTCTAAAGACTCTATTCATCAAATACCTGGAGATTTCAGGGGAATTAGTAAGTCTGAAGGTCATCACTAAAAACTCATAGTGCCCATACCTTGTACAAAAGGTATTATTCTGAATATCTTCCTTCTTCACCTTTACCTGATGATATCCAAAACGAAGTTCTACCTTTGAGATGTATTGATATCTTTATAACTAATCAAACAAGCCATCAATCATTTGAAAAGGATACTTGTTCTTTTTGGTGATCTTATTTTGTTCCCGATAATTGATACACATCCGCATTATTCCATCATTCTCCTTCACAAAGAGCACTGGCGCACCCCAAAGTTATGCACTAGGGTATATGAACCATTTGTCCAGATGCTCTTGCAACTACTTCCTTAACTCCTCTAGTTTTATAAGAGCTATCCTATATGGACACATTGAAATTGTAGTAGCTCTGAGTATGATTTCTATTGAGAACTCTACCTCACAATCCAGGGGGAATTCCGACTAACTCTTCATGAAATACATTATTGTATTCACTCACGATGGGAATTACAACAAGGTTGCTACTATCCTTTGACTCAACCATTTGGTCCTTGTATGCATCTTCGTAGGGAATCAACACCAACACCATTGAAGGATTTTTCAAGGGATATCCATGATCTTCCTTGAATTTGTAGAAGAGCGTGGGATGGTTTTGAATATGAAAAGATAATTCTTTTTCCCAAAAGTTTATATATTCTCTATGTAACTAGAGAAAATACTTTCCCATTATAGTACCAAATTCCATCAAGGGTATTGTTTGAGATTTACTGGAAGAATAGTGTCACATATGCAAATAAGAACAGAGTCAAACACTTGGGTTTCAATGATTGAACAAATTGGTGTTTTTGCAGATATCTCTACTTAAAGGTTTCGGGGCATTTATTATATAGTTCTCACAAACCTTCATGATATAATAGATTGTGTAATAACATAATGAAATAATAATTTTTCCATTATTGAGTGATTAGAATATGTACCTTGTTCAAATTCATTATCTTGTTCCACTTACGCAGTAGTGATGGCATGAATCTTCCCTTATTCTTTTGGTTTTAGTTGCTGATGACATTGATTACCTTCAAGAACTCAATGTTTAGTGCACTATATTGTATAGTTCCTTTACTCCATATAGTTGTAGCATTGAACCATGGATGTTTCCCCCTTTATTCCACCACATTATCCTTCCTTTTGATGTCTTTTCTACACTCTTGATCATGGTGTCCTTTCCCACACATGGAGAACATCTCCATCCCTTTGAGGTAGTTCCCATTGTGCAACATCCCACATTTTTGACATGTGGGTCATTGAGTTTTCATCCCACCTTTTTCATTAGTTCCACAGGGATGAAACTCTATAATTTGTTTCTTATCAACATATCCACTAGACCTTTCTCCAAACACCATCTCCACGTTGAGAGGACATAGAAAAACATTTTCATATCCCCCAATGTCTGAAATCACAAGAGACTTTAAAAGGTGTGGTTTTAATCCACTAAAGAATATATCAATTTTGGTATAATTGTTGATAACAAAACCCAAAGTATAAATTGGAATCCTTGTGAAATTCGCTTCATAAGTTTTGATGGATTATACTTTATTTTTATTTAGCTCAATGAATTATCTCTTTATCTTCGTGTGAAGAGATATTGGGAAGTACTTGTTAAGATACATTTTCTTAATGTCTTCCCATTCCATATCTTCAATTTCATCACTTGGCTTGGTGTTCCAAGTCAAATACCACCATTGATCATACTCTCCCTCAAGATGATAAACAACTAGTGTCACCTTCTCAATCTCAGAACAGTGATGCACAGAAAAGATCTTCTCTGTGGAGTTGACCAACTGTTCCGTAACTAGTGGATTAAAAGATCCCCTAAACATTGGTGGTCATTGCCACAAAAAACACTTAAGAACTAGTTACTCCCACTTTGGTGAAGAAGGACATTCTCCATTATTATGGTTATTATTCATAACTTGAGATAGTTGGGTAAGAATCACCATGATGTTTTGAACTCCACCTCCCAAATCATTGGGTATGTCATTCGAGCAATAGTTCCATTGGCCATCACACTTTTTATTGGCATGGTTTCTCCTGGTTCCCACCATTTTCAAAATTAGAAAAGGTTAGAGAAAACCATAAGTCATGAACTCATGAATCAATGACATTTTTATTTTTAAAATTTTTACTAAAACAAAAACATATTAGATTCTTATGAAATTATTCTTGTGTGAATATTTGAACTTGGTCTCATGCTTGTGGTTTTTTCTAGGGTTCAGTAATCCAAATTCCCCAATTATGTAAACCTTGCATATGATACCAACTATTGAAACCTATCATTTTCTTAAATTAATATTAAATAATTTTAATGATAAACTAAATAATAGTATTACACATAGAGGATGAAAAGGGTTGGTGTCTAGGGAAAACTAGGACAATACATAACAATTACAACATCAAGGATATACATTTATTTAATTTTTTATTCTCTAGCTTCTTATTTGTATTTGACCTCTCCTTAGTACATGTAGTCACCTAAGGATATACATAAAAATTTGTGATCTAGAAGCTTAGTAAGAGGATAGATAAGAACAATATGGAATTCGGTGATTATAATCATAACATTGAAAAAAGGTCATGAACATGAGAGTAATCATTAATAAAAGACTTGAAATGTGGCAATGCATAAAAAATGAAACATCATGTCTTTGTGGTTAAATTACACACATACTTGTGAAAAAAGATGGGATATTGTTCACACATAATTTCAATTATACTCATTAGATTTATAACTTTAACCAATTAATTGGAGCTATATATAATTCCGAACGCACCCGTCACATTTAAACATTCATATTACGCTATTTAATTATGGGTACACCCGTTACAACATAACATTGCCATTATGATGTATACCAGATAGAATGTATATAAAAAATAAACATAAATGACCCATGTAAATAATGGGTTTCATCTCATAATAACACATTAATGAAATTTGGTTTCCCAAAAGAAAGTGGGAATAACATACTTGATACAAGAACCATTTACCATTAGTGAGAAGTAAAATGTGTGTTTTTGAAAGACAAGTTATTTTGGAAAAAAATATATTTGATTGAAAATCCAGTGGAGAACATGTAATCCCAGAATAGTTAATATAATGATGTAAAAATTATTTTTAAAGAGTAATCATAACAAAAATGGAGTTAAAGATGGGGAAACCGAAGAAAGAAAGTTGGGTTTAAGAGTTTCCCCATACCTTGTATCTGAACGCTTTATTCACTTTAATGTCATGTATAACCACATTAGATTCTTTAATTAAAAATTATATAACCTTTTTTACATGAAAATGGTTCATTATGGTTTCATTAGGTTATTTTATGGGCCTTTTGATGAGTTATAGGGTTTAAATCCATTGTTCGGGAATGTTTCTTTTTATGGTTTTCTTGAATGGTTGACTTGTATTCTTAAATGGAAGTTCATGTAAAACATCTATGAACATACATAACTGATATTTCATGTTATAAATGATACTAAATAAGTTTTAATGATATTATAATTAATTATGTTATCTACAAAGTGGATGAATCATTAGATAAGAATTAAATGAGGATTTTTTTGGTTAATTAGGGTTATTTTTCGAAAACAACGAACTTGTTTTCTTTAATCAATTAGTAATATGTACATAAGTAAGTTTGAAAACATAAAATAGGATATAATACATATAATACATTATGTTTCAACAATAAAAATGGTTTCATGACCAGATTTTATGGAATTAAATCAAATTGAAATCACATCGTCCACGATGTCGGTAATTCGATACATCACAGACAATGTTTTTATTCCTTAAATAAGTGGGAGAGGAGATGAAGAATGATGATTAATTTTACCTAAACAGGACAAAATACAAAATATAAAATATTTATGGAGCATTAATTCTTCTTGGATAAGAGGATATGATGATAGAAGATGAAAAGAAAGGAATATGAAAATAAGTTTAGAAATTACTTATGAAAATTTGGCAGTCTAACGACAATGCATTATGGTTTTAGAAAACCATAAAAAGAGACGGTAAAAAGTTAACAAAACTTTAAAATAATCAAAATAAATTACAGAGATTGGATAAAATGGAAATAATAACATATTATGGAAAGATTAATGTTATACCACATAAAAAAAGAACTTGAATGGAAAAGAAAGAAGTTGAGAGTTCCCTCACCTTTTAGAGTAACTCCTAACTCTTAATGGTTGGGACCTTGGGGGATTGAAGAAACCATGGTATAACCACTAGGGAGGAGAAATGGATATATATTCATCGAGGAGGAATTTGGAATAAATGGAATGAAGGGATGGGTTGTTATTTTTAGCAAAATTGTGGGAATATTTTAATAATTTCAAGGGACACCTCATTAGTGGTATTTGAAAAACCATAGGCTTGCCCATGGTATTTTCTCATGTTATTAGTAACTTGGGACACCAAAAATATTATTTTACTATACAAAAGTTGACCAAAATTATTACATCATTATTACTTCATATATGATGTCATTAGACACACAGAAACCCAAAACTATATTTTTAAAATTCACCAAAAATTAAACTGTTTCAGAAAAATCCAAAAATTCACCCTAACCATTTAATAATTATTAGAATTCAAAAATGAACTCCATATTTTGAAAAAAATTCTAAATATTATTAATTTAATTTTTAATTAAAATCATTCTTTATTCATAAAATAACTATTTGAAAACTATAACTGGTTTATATCACATTAAAAAATTAATGAAGATGAAATTATCTTAAATCCTTATGAAAATAAAATTATAATTAAATTTACTATTAATTAGGGTCATATTACTATTCATATTACTATTCATGAGGGTATTTTACTATTCAAAAATAGAAGTTGGTTCCATCAGACTCAAAATAACTTACTTAACAAAAATTTAGATGGTGGTTTTCAAAATTCAAAACATAGAAGTGAAAAAATAATGTTTTATTATCACACATTATTTAGTATCATTATATGTTATTGTGAATGCTAATGTGATTATACTACAAGACATAATTATAAGAATAGATTTATATTAATAAAACATTGGGTAATTACAAATATGCTTTACTCTCTTTACATGAATGATGTCTTTGGATAATAAAAAATACCCAATGCAATGGATGATTTTATAAATCTGGCCGCCCCTATCACTTTCATTTCATTCTCATTCTTTATTTTTCCTCAGAGATCACTCAACAATGATTCAATTATTGTGAAAATTTATTCAATGGTCAATGACTATGAAATAAATACATATAAATCCCCAGTATGTAAGTATAAGTGCATAGTGGTGAACATCCTTTATAGGAACTCGATACAAGTATTGACTACATAGTTTTTTGGCATGAAAAATCTTGGTGACATATTGTCAGCATAACGGGGGCTTAATTATTTTTTATAGGAGGTATTTATGAATGTAAAAGGGATATATCGTCATTTTGAAATATGTTTAATATTCATGGCTATATGTAATAACATATCCCATCATATGTAAATAATGATAAATGAAATAAGATGAGGAATATTCATTAATAAATAGGAGGAAAGGATGATCCCTTACCCTGAGGGTGGACACATAATGCTTGGGTAGATATTATTGAGAGCTTGGGGTAAAATTTCCTTGACTCTTGTGAGGGGATGAAAGATTATGGATGTGATCCATAATATATAGACAGAGCAAAAATGGGATATTTGGTTGGTTTATATAGAAAATTAGTTGGGAATTCATTATAATTTCTCAAACATAGGGTTTGGACTATATTTAATAAAATAATCAAAACTACAAACAATCATATGATTTTCCTATTTTTTATACAAACTATGAATTTATTTCATTATTTTATATGATAAAGGGTAGAAATTAATAAAATAATTCTCTTACTGATATGAAAGTGAGTCAAACTATTAAATAAATATTTTAAATAAATAAATATTTTATTGGTTTTGGAGGATTTATAATGGTTTTATAGAATAAATGAAATAAAAATAAAATCACATTATTTTAATTTTACAACACATATTTGGTCATGGATTCCCTTTATATTATTTATTATAACACTTTTGGTTCATTATGATGTCATAATATGAAAAGTATATGTATATGAAATTTATTTATTACCTAACAATTCGGCTTTATCCCCAAATTATAAAAAAATATCCCTTTGATAAAATTGAAATTATTCTTCAAAAAATATTTTTTTTATTAAATTAGTTTTCAAATGATGTGAATTTTAACTTTTAATATATTAATTGACCTTTGTTGGGAAATTATAGGTGTTTTTAACAATAATGGTTTTGAAACCTTATAAAAATTAAATTTTACCTTATAAAACTTTTTTGACTTTTTTTATTTAACTTACATTATTTAATAATAATAATTTATTAAAGTTTTATTTATTTAAAAACATCAGAAATTACAAAAAAAAAATTAATTCTTTTATTGAATTTGAATAATACATGAAAATTACATTTGTGTTCTATTGTAAAAAAATATAAATTTTTATAAATTATCAATATAAACTTTAATCTATTAAAAATTGAATAGAAATATTAATGTTATTATAGTCTTCGTAAATATCACTTTAATACACTAGAAAACACCCTAAGGATAATGTGCGTGATGGGGATACATTCATGTGGTGGTTTGGTACATATGTTTTGGCATGTGTTCTACATCAGCTTTAACTTCTCCCATTAAAGGTTTTATTCATGCTTATGTGATTGGATCTCAGTGTGTACATGATCAAGGGAAAATCCCTGAGATTCTATATCCCTTAAAGCATTGATAAATAATCTTAAAAGGGTATGGCCATACTAGTTGGGTCCATCACTTTCTTTGTATGTGCCAATGGGATTTGTTAAAGACCTATATTTTTAAAAATCATATGGGAACTATTAAAATACTATATTATCAATGGTTATGATTTTTAACGGTATCATATATATAATAAAAAAACCAAATAATTGAAAGTTTTATCCATAACCATATCATATAATTAGATATTTATAGAAATAATAATGGGAATTTTATTTATAAATGATTCGGTCTTTATAGTAATGAAATATAAATTCTTGAATCACCTACCTGAAAGAAAATTAAAAAATTAAAGGATAAAGATAGAAGTAAACTGATGATAATTTTAAATGAATGAATTATAAAATTTTAATAACTTATAAAAAATCATCCATTATCTTAAAATTGAGTAAAAATCATGCATACATAACTTTAACCTCTATCAGAGCCTCTATAATGTAAAAAAGAGTTACAAATAAATGAATAATGAGAAGTTAAAAAGAATCATAGATTGAGAGAGACCAACAACACACATCCAAATTAATATAGAATCATTATGAATTCTCAATATTATGAAATATAAACCAATATTAGGTGATAATTTAAGTATATAAAACTATAATAAAAGGAATTCAAGAGGTCTCTTAAATTTTTATTTTAAGAATGGGGGGATAAAATCATGGTGTTATTATTACTAAAACTAAAAAACATACTATTTGGAATGAGAAATAAGTGTTTATAAAATAATTAATTTCAATAATTTCAATGTATCTAAACTAAAAAACTGAAAATACAATCCATGAATTGAAAAAATCACATTTGGAAGTCACATCAGACTCCAAAAAATGAGAAAAAACTAGAAGAAAAACTCATACAAAAAAACCAATGATTTTACAAGGTTCATACAATTTAGTACCCAAGATAAATATACTAAAATTAATAGAATAATGAATAATATAAAATAATCAATATGTTTTAATTTTCTAAATATATTTATATTATTAGGAGGAAAAACTGAAAAAATTATGTTCACTCCAAAGAATTAGAAAGATGAAGAATTACATGGAAAATTATATGTATATTTAATGTAACTACTACCCATCTATTTATATAAAATTATATATAATGATATATATATATATTCCATCAGTTCCAAAACCTATTTATATTCTTTAATGACCCAGTTTTGATAAAGGAACGTCAATATTTCTACTAAATGCACAATATTTACCCTTTCTTCTAGTGTATAGTGTATACTTCTAGAACTCATCAGCCTATGTTACTTCAGTAAAATGATATTTATTAAATTATAATACTTCTTATTTATATGGATGTTCTTCTAATTCCATAACATAGTTACTAAAACTCTCCTTAGGGAATTATAAAACATATCCAAAAATTAGTTTCACACTAATTTTACCTATAATCCACATGATAACTGATTTTAAGGATTCGTAAAAGGCCATGAGAAAAATAATTATTTTATTCCATTATAGTTTTTTATTATTTTATTTATTCAATTATCTTATGAATAGAAATCATCCAACAACCACTAAGGTCTAGTACTAGTCTATGTTTTGAATTAATATGAATTTACTGAGCATTGATTTTTGATTCTTACTCCAACATAGTTTCCATAGCTATAAAAACCAATCCTGAAATTGATTCTATATTAATTGGAACTCTAGATGAATCCATTTCACTCATTAGTAAAACTATATAATTATTCCTAGACGAATTTCATATTTTCTATCATAAAATAATATTCTAAATATCAATATTCTTTATATTTCATCTGAAAAACATTCAACCAAATAATCACCTTCCTTACTTTTGTAATTTCAATGTATTCTTCCTATATGGTAAATAATGTAACTATGGATTGATGTCCCAAAATACATTTCACATTAGTTCCTCCATAAATAAAAATATATCCATATGTTCTCTTCTATAATTCTATATCTCTACCAATTTTTTTATCTACTTACCCTTATAATAATCAAATAATTTTAAAATAGAGGTCTTAATACTTGAAGTAATTATGATACAGAAGATTCCACATAGAAAAATCATAATGTGGCTTCCCAAAATTCATCATGAATCTAAAAACTACTCACATATAATGTTTGATTTTATAACTCATACAAACCATATCACACAGTATTAATCCCTTAGATAATGCATATATAACCATTGTTTTATACTTATCCTCACCATATATTATGTTCATTCTCCTTCGATAGCATTAGATATCCAAAAAGGGGGGTGGGTGTGATCACATGATTAGACTCACTCATCTTCTGTATTTATAAATAACAATTATTTTACTTTAATTAGGACATGAATAATGTTTCGAACCTTAATCCCCATTCAATCATCATCCCCGAAATTCTATTTATTGAACCAAGGTACCTTATCTAAAATATTTTAACAAAATCAGTTGACAACCCATCCAAATATTCCTTCCCCAAATATTAAAAGTGAATATATTATATTTAGAGAATTAAAATTATGAAGAACCCATTTATAATAACCTTCTAGTAGAGTAAATGGTTAAAATTGATCCTCAAAAACCAATTTTATTCCATGATGGAAAACAAACTTCTAATCCACTTGTATTAGAGCATACAAATCCATCTAATCTAGGGATATACAACAAAGAAAATATCCCCTTATTGGATCCTACATCAACCTATAAAAACCGATATTAAATTAAAACACTAAACCATTCATTCCATTTTATATAATACCTTTAAATTACTCCACATATACCTCTTCCTCTACGTCAAGTGGAAGTAATGCGCATTTGGATCAAGATACTCTAGAAATAGATCTTACATTAAATGTAATTTTAACCATATAAACATACAATTTATTTATAACCATAGAAAATATTTTTTAAATTCCAAACCATTCAATTATTGAGAACCCATGAAAGAACATTCCACCTTATAGAATTTCCTAGAATATACCTCTTTTTCTAGACGTTAAATCTACAAGATATATTGTTATATTTTCTCAGTAGGATTTTTTGTTTACTCCTATGTGTTAAAAATAGATATATTCTAAATCCTCATCCAATGTTAACTATAAAAAATCTAATCCAATGAAGATTTTTACCCACTATGGTATTCCTAGACCAACCCCATTTTGGGTAGTTTATTATATATGCAAGCCACTACAATAGTCTTCTAACCCATGTATACTTCCCCAATCAAAGACATTCATCTCATTATAATCCCCAAATATCTGAAGTATTACCTTGATCTTCAATAGTCTATGTTGTTTCCTATACATTATAACCTATAAATTATGAAACCTAGTTAATTTTTTGATTTTATGGATCCCTCATATACTTTTATAAATTTGATATATCATAAAAAATAAAGAGTCCCCAGAATTCAATTTAGATCAACCAAATAATCTATTAACTTTCTTCCACCAACTATAACATACACCTAGTTATGATACATTCAAAATATCCCTTCATTGATAATATATTTTGGATATTTATAGCTTTTTCAAACTACTACCCAATAAAAAAATCCATTAATTTCATCATTGTTTATATTAATGAAATACAATTTGAAAAAAGATTCCAACATACCCCATTATATAAAATCAATATTGTAATATTAAATAATTCAAAAACATTTCAGGAGAGTCAAGTTGACTAATCTACCGATCTTATGTTCATATTGTTTTGAATGAACTCTATTTAATATTATTAGAAAAACAGTTCATAAACTAAATCCAAAATTATTTTTGGAATCTAGAGTGAAAGGTACTGCAAATACCACTCTCATTTAAATTATAATTCAATTATTATTCTACACAATTCTTTTAGGGTGTCATGTGAATTACCTCCCCCCCCCCAAATTCAATTCATCAAATAGAAATTTATTATCCCATTACTTTAGTATTAACCACCAATTTCCCATTATAATGAACATATCTTAATTCAGGTGTCATTCTCTACCATGTATCTCTACATAAAGAATATTATGAAACCCTCATGCTCATGTTCATGGAAAACACCCAATTCTTCAGTATTGAATATTCAATGAAAGTAAAATTTTATTTATCCACCTATAAGATTTAGCATGAATATATTCTCATAGATCCATATATACCTACATGGTATTATAATTCTTTGATTCCATATCCATATTTTTAGTGGAAACCATTAACTAATTACCAATGATGCTATATTTTTATGATTCACACTACACATGGTCATGTTTAATAATCCAGTTCCATTTAATGTTTGTCATCCCTTTTCTATTATATGCCTAGGGTTTTCATGCAATAACATTACTATTCTTGAAATTTTTATCCCAATTATATTGAACATTAAAATCCATGTTTAGGTAAAAAAAATTATCCATCACACCACAGTCTTCTACAAAAGATCCTTTCTCTATCTGCATAAACTATACATATAATTTATACAGAGACTTGCATCATCATACGCGTAGGTTCTGGGCGCAGCGGAAGCGCGTTGGTGGGTTTTCCCAACTTTAATTTTAGCATTAAACGACGTTTAATCTAAGATTTATCACGATATAAAATTCTAGATCTTCAGAATATAACGAAGAATGAAAAAGAAAAGAAGAGTCCCAGAACCATTGAGATAGGATTGTCATATGTTGGTTATAATTAATTTAATTAATTTATAAGAATTACCTCGGTGTAATTATTTCTTCGTTGGAGTCTCCGGTCATGATCCTTTGATCCGTTATTTCATCGTAGAATCCAAGTATAGTATTCCTCTAGCGGTGATCCACACGTGCTCGGCGTATCTCTGGATGTCGCCGAAGGGATCTCTTGGTGCTAGCGCGGAAGAACCTTCGCTTGCGATGTCCACCTTCGACTGCCTTGATCCGGTGGAGGATCTCGCTCTCGTAACTTGAAAGCATTCTTGGTGGAAGGGGAATTCTCTCTTGTCTTGAGAGTATTTCCAAAAACTGTTGTGCACAACAATGGCTAGATCTCATAGGAATAATGTAATAGGGATTTATAATAAAATGAATAAATTACCCAAAAGTATTTAATCATTTCATTTAATTCTTAACAATACCCCATGTCATAATAATGATAGTTGACTATAATTATGACTTGACATGCACCCAGGGTATTACATTTAATATCATTTAATTAAATAAACAATATTTTATCCTCAAAAATTCTGACTGGAAAAGTACACGGCGTGTAATAATTAATACACGGTGTGTACTTGTCTTCCATAAAACTACACGACGTGTAAATTTAATACACACGGCGTGTACTTTTATTTTTCCATTTTCTCCACCACATTTATTAGACCTTGAGTAATGTCTATTTATTTCTTAAATAAATGTAACTGCATTACTTGCTAACAAATATATTATTTCACCCACAATATATTCTCTCGAATAACTAGTGTCGAAATAAATGCAATCAGGAGTCCTTAAGTAATTATTAAACCACAGTCAGGAATAATATTTATTTAACTTGTTAAATTAATATTAAACTAAGATACATTGATACACTTATTGTGTGACCCTCTTGGCCTGTTTCTCAGTGGCATTAGGCGGACCCTGCCTAAAGTCCAAGGTTAGCCTCTTGCAACACGCCAAGGCACCCATATGGAAAGAAGTTAATTCTGCAATGATGTGTCACCTCCTACGAATGCTTACCGTGTAATATAATCCCTTTGTCTCGATATCTCTAATCAAGCGGGTTTCATGCTAGTGCCATCAACCCATGTGCTCGATTATTCTTTCTTTGACTTCCCGGAATTGAACTCGCGCATACCTTACCATGGCCATGGGTTTATTTAGGCTATATCAATTCAATCAAAGGGCATAAGATATATACTTCCGTTATGGAACAGAATGGACAAATCCTTTCTCTTATTAACTATTAATGTAGTATTACTCGTGACGCACCCAACGTATCCTACCTCGCTGCGAACAGTGTGTCATCACAGTTTTCGTCAATACATATAAGTGCACGAGTTGTAATACTCATTAATAAAAATCATAATGTCTAAGTAACAATACACATGTTCGCAGATAGGAACATCCAATGACACTATGAAATGTGGATTTCCTACTGGCGGGTCTCGTTCTCATAATATCCTCCTGGATATTACCAAGGGCACACACCATGAGAAGGTGCCTCAAAGTTTTATGAGTCCTCACCCCTAATGACCTGTATTATTTGTGTCCTTCAAATAATATCATCCTACCATAGAACATATATTCAAGAACAGTGTGATGACACTTCTGGGTTCTCATCATAGCAGGGATCCGCTATGACCCTTTAATGCAACATCTTTCCTTAGGACATTATCAAATGCATTGTCACGCAGAAGAACAATCAAGATGTGATAAGGATTTTATTAATGAATAAATTACAAAGTAGTTTGTTCTAGACCACCAACTCCAACAGACTCCCACTTGGACTAGATCCAACTTCTAACAACCTTTAACCGGCTAGCTCTCACTTGATATTCACTCTTCTTCTGAGATTGGCCTTTAGTCAGGGGTTCCACTATGTTCTCTTCTGTGGACACTCTGATCACTGCAACTTCACCCCTCTGATAGTAATCCCTCAAGAGGTGGTACTTCCAGAGTATGTTCTTTGTCCATTGATTTGACCTTGGTTCTTTTGAAGGCACCACCACTGCAGTATTATCACAAATACAATGTAATGGGATCTTTACTGCTAGGCACCACATCAGGCTCCTGGACAATGTTCCGAATCCAGATGGCTTCCTTGGCTACATCAGAAGCTGCTATATATTTAGACTCTGCTTTAGAATCGGTGAAAACTGGCTGCTTTGAACTCTTCCAGCTCACAGCTCCTCCATTGAGACAGAAAACATATCCAGATTGTGACTTCAGATCATTCGGATCTGTCTGAAAACCAGCATCAGCATACCCTCTGATGAAAATCTCCTCGTCTCCTACATACACTAGGAACATATCCTTATTTCTTCTCAGATACTTAAGGATAGTCTTAACAGAAGTCCAATGTTGTTCTCCTGGATCTGCTTGATATCTGCCTACCATGCTCAGTGCATAGGCAACATCAAGCCTGGTACATAACATGACATACATTATGTATCATATAGCCGATGCATATGGGATCTTGCTCATTCTATATTTCTCTTATTGTGTCTGAGGACACATTTTCTTATAAAGATGTAGGCCATGTGACACTGGAACCAATCCCCTCTTGGATTGTTCCATACTAAATCTCTTTAGTATCTGGTCAATGTATGTACCCTGACTTAGTCCAAGCAGCCTCTTGGATATATCACGAACGATCTTGATCCCTAGAATGTAGGATGCTTCTCCCAATTCCTTCATGGATAAACACTTGTTCAACCAGTTCTTAACTGACTGTAAGGATGGTACGTTGATTCCAATAATCAATATGTCATCAACATATACTACTAGGATAATTACCGCATTCCCATTAAACTTCTTATAAACACATGTCTCACATTCATTCTTAATGAAACCAAATTCCTTTATGGCTTCATCGAATCGAATGTTCCATGACCTGTATGCTTGCTTCAATCTATAAATGGATTTCTGTAACATGCAAACCCGTTTGGCTTCACATGGTGTCACAAACCCTTCTGGTTATGTCAAATAGACATCTTCCTGAAGGTTCCCATTAAAGAATACTGTTTTGACATCCATTTTCCAAATCTCATAGTCATGGTAAGCTGTTATGGCAAGTATGATTCTTATGGATTTAAACATGACAACCGACTAGAAGGTTTCATCATAGTCAATTCCTTGATGTTTTCTGAATCCTTTTGCCACTATCCTTGCTTTACAGGTTCTAACATGACCTTCCATGTCCATATTTCTCTTGAATAGCCATTTGCATCCAACATGCTTTACATCAACTGGCTCATCGACCAGAACCCAGACTTTGTCTGATACATGGAATCCATCTCAGAATTCCTAGCTTCTAGCCATCTCGCAACTTCTGAGCTTTCTACTACTTCCTTGTATGAGAGAGGTTCATCATTGTCCAAAAATAATGATTCACCATCCTCGGTGACTAGGAAACCAAATCTCTCTGGTTCCCTTACCTCTCTTGAGATCCTACGCAGTACTTGTGTTTCAGGAACCTCTTCCACGGGGACCGGTGGAACCTGTTCCTATACCAACTCTTGTGTATCTTGAGCATAAACTTTGTCGAAGTCAATATTTCTCGCACTATCCTTTTTGAGGATGTGATCCCTCTCAAGAAAGATGGCTTGTCTGGTGAAATTCACTTTCTTGTCTTGAGGGTTATATAGGTAATAACCTTTCATTTCCTTAGGATGCCCTATAAAGATACACTCCGTTCCCTAGGGTGCTAGTTTGTTCCCTGAGAAGTCCTTAACAAACGCCTCGCATCCCCATACACGTGTATGCGACAAAATGGGTCTCTGTCCATTCCATAACTCATAGGGAATTCCATTTCCCACCTTAATTGGTACTCGGTTTAATGTGTATGATGCAGTTTGTAATGCATATCCCCAAAAGGATAATGGAAGATCCACATGACTCATCATCGACCTCACCATGTCCAACAAGGTACAGTTCCTCCTTTTACTAACACTATTCCACTGTGGTTTATAAGGAGGAGTGAGATTAGATAGAATCCTAGACTCCCGTAGTAGATCTATGAACTCTTGGTTCAGATATTATCCACCTCGATCTGATCGAAGCTTCTTTATTTTCTCACCAAGTTGATTCTCTACTTCATTCTTGAATTCCTTAAATTTCCCTAAGTCTTCTGACTTATACCTCATTAAGTAGACAAATCTGTATCTAATCAAATCATCAGTGAAAGTAATGAAGTAAGAATATCCACCTCTAGCTTCTACTGGAAATGGTCCACATACATCCGTGTGTAACAATCCTAGAAGCTCTGTGGCCCTTTCAACCTGTCCACCAAAAGGTGGCTTGTTCATTTTACCTTTTCAACAAGTGTGACATCTATCAAGTGGTTTTATCTCAGTATAGTATAAATAGAAATCTTTATAGAGCTTTTTCAAGCGCTTCTCGTTTACATGACCAAGGTGGTGATGCCACAACTTGGTGATGTATGAGTCATGTGAGTTTGTTTCATTATCGGTTTTTAGCACTTGGATTTCCTAATTTAATACATACAAAACATTATTCAAATGTGCCATATCATAAAATACGTTGTTCTTATAAAAGAGACAACCCTTATTTCGGATCTTGAAAACAAATCCATCCATATCCAAACAAGATACAGAAATTATGTTCTTGGTAACACTAGGCACAAAATAACAGTTATATAAAACCAAAATCATCCCAGTCGGCAATGAGAGGTGGTAGTCACCAATAGCCGATATAGCCAACCTTGCGCCATTGGCAGCTCGAAGATCCACCTCTCCTCTGGCGATCTTTCTAAATCTACTTGGTTCCTGCATTTGAATACAGATGTGAGCCCAACAAGCTGTATATAATGCCCAATGTGTAGAAACAGAACAATTGCAATTGAAAACGAAAACACCTTTAGTGTCCCCACGCTTCTGGGTGTAGTTTCTCTTCCAGTGGCCCTACTTTCCACATGAAAAACACACCGCCTCCCGTTCATTTCCCTACCTCTAGATCTTCCCCTTCTTGGAGGGACGGTGCTTGGGGGCTTCAGACCATTTATAAGTCTTTGGCCCCTTTGCCTTGTCCTTCCTTTTCTTATTCACCATAAGGACTGGGGGTTTGTCACACCCCATGTCCTTGTCAACCTGGCGAATCAAGGTCAGAAGCTCCGACAGACTCTTCTCATTTCTGCTCATGTTATAGTTGACAATGAAGCAAGAGAAGGTCTTGGGCAGTGATGATAGGATGAGATCTGTACACAACTCATCTGGAAATTTAATCTCGAAGATGTCCAGACATTAAATGTATCCAATAAGCTTTACTACATGAGGCCCAGCTGGCGTAGACTCTCCAAGATTCGTGGTAAACAATGCATTAGATATCTCATACCTCTCCTGTCTCTCCTTCTCTTGGTAGAGATCTTTAAGGTGAGACATCATGCTATACGTGTCCATGTTTTCATGTTGCTTTAAGAGCTCCTTAGACATGGCTGATAGCATGAAACACTGGACATCTGTGGCATCATCCATGTGTTTCATGTAGAGAGATAATTCCTCATCACTAGCCTCTTTCTCAGGCACAACTAGAAGAGGCTCTTCCAGCACATACAATTTCCTTTCGTGGCGATGGACGATGCGTAAACGCCTCTGCCACTCTTGGAAATTGGTGCTGGTGAGAATTTTTTCCTTCTCGAGTATGGTGCACAATGATATGTTTGTAGTCACTTTCTTTTCGTTTCTACAAATTAATAAGAGCAAAGGTTTAGTACTTTATTAAAAAAGTTGAGACAAATAAATAAATTAATACTTATTGGTCTCCCATTATTTTATCGAAATCCAATAGCCCTCACCATTGATTTCAGAATATTCTGTTGCCTGAATATTCTAGTGGAAAGGATCCATATTTCCCTTCGCATTACCCCAACTAGGTTTGGTCAAGAAACTTTAAGGGTTTTAGGTGGGCATTCCAAATGCCAACTAAATTAACTCGCAGCTCCTTGATCTGCTGAGTGGACTCCCCAATCCTGAAATCCTTTTATTTTGGATTTCCTCAACCTTTACCTCTTGGTCACACCAAGTCCTGCTGTGGTAGTCAACTTTTGATGCGAACCAAGTAAAGTCCACCCAAAACATTGAATTAGAATTCCCCAATAATTGAAATCAACCCAACTCGGGTTGGTCAAGCACTTTGAACTATGGTTTGATTCTAACCATGATTATGGAAGGCTATACTGACTTAATATTTCTTTTGAGGGATTTTATTCTTACACGTAAATTTCCATTTTATTATCTTTGATTACATGCCTGTTAATATTATGTGGGATATACTTAATTGATTAGCCATGTCTAGGATAATATATACGTATAAGCCAGTTTTATTTTAGTTCCATCTTGCATGCTTGTTTAATTCATTAATTGTGTGATCATGAAAACACACCCACAATAAATAAACCATGGAATTGATAGAAATAAAATAAATGGTATGATCATGAGCTTTTTTATTGGTTAGTTTATCTAGCGGTTGATAAACTAACACAAGACCTAGGGGAGAAACATCTTGAACCTTTTGGGTTCGTGTTTATAGCTTTCCACCTATCCGCCTTTGTATCTCCTTGGATTGGTTTCACCTTGGCTCCTGACTTGAGCCACCTCCACAAGCTTGGGATCTCCATCCATTACATATGCATTTATCTCCCATGCATGTGAGGGGTAAAAAGGGTTTTTTACATAAAATAATCGTTGGGCACGTAGGCCCTACAATTT
The DNA here is from genome assembly GCA_963277665.1 of Viscum album. NCBI lineage: Eukaryota > Viridiplantae > Streptophyta > Magnoliopsida > Santalales > Viscaceae > Viscum > Viscum album. Next base: position 1,355,725,308 of record OY728160.1, on the reverse strand, counting down.
AATGAGGAGGTGGCTCACATGCCAACAAATTTAATTTAAATAAATTAATTAAAATAAAAGATTCACATACAAAGGTCTCAGTCTAGCTCATGATCGTCCATACATGCAACAATATTTACTCATAAATAAAACTAGCATTCAATTCTTTAATCGTTCTTGTTTAAGGTAAGTTATGCTTGAATTAATTAATTATCTTTAATTAATCAATCCTTTTATCTTAAACCCATTTTCTGATTTTTTTTTGAGATTCTCATCCATCATAATTTTAAACAAATAAATTCATTTAAAATTATACTTGTATATAACTTGTACCTTGGAGGAAACCCGGTGAATTCCCATTCATTACGCAGATGTTAAATTAAACAGATATATATAAAACACCTATCACATGTTGTGCATCAGCTTTACGCCTGCACTATGGTACACGTCTCAAGGGTTTGTATAATATAATAATAAATTTTAATAATCTGCGTAATTTGGGTGAGTACACAGTGTGTAGTTCCGATTACACGGCATGTACTTTTCTTCACCATCCATTCGAAGTACACGCCCGAGGACATGGCGTATCAATGTACTTCGGAAATTTTCAGAGTACACAGCGTTTTGTTTTGGACACACACCGTTTAGTTTCCGCTTTACATGGTTTCTAGTTGGAAAAGCTGAGTACGGGGTACCCGGTCAAACCCGAACCTAAAGGGACTACAAACCATGCTCATTGGACCACACGACATGTAATCTGAAAACTGTGTGCCACCTGTTTCTAGTCAACACACAATGTCAAATATGACTTCAATACATGACCTGATTTGGCAGATCAGTCAATGCATTGAACCTAGATTATATGATGTGTACTTCCGAATACACGCCGTGTATTCTGGTGTTGTATGACCAGAAATGTTTGGCTCCTCCAGATAAGTTCCTCTTTTTTATTTTAATCAAAATTAAAAGAAAAAATTCGTTTATGTGAGGTGAACGAGAAATGAGGGAGGAGGAACAGATCTCAACATTTAGATTTCCAGAACGATTAAAAATGAATTTAAATAACTAAATTATTAAATGCGTAAATCACCAATGAAAAACTAAATAATTATAATCAAAGATATGACCCCTATGATACCACTTGTAGGTTCCGGGTGCAGCGGAAGTGCGTTGGTGGGTTTGATCAACTTAAATTTTAGTGTTAAACAACGTTCAATCCGAGATCTGTCACGATATAAAACGTCGGATCTTCGGAATGGAACGAAGAACAAAAAAGAAAATAAGATTCCCGGAACCACTGAGATAGGATCGTCATATGTTGGTTATAATTAATTTAATTAATTCATAATAATTACCTCAGTGGAATTCTTTCTTCGTTGGAGTATCCGGCCATGATCATCTGATCCATCGTTGCATCATAGAATCCAAGTATAGGATTCCTCTAGCAGTGATCCACACATGCTCCACGTATCTCGGGACGTCGCCAAAGAGATCTCCAGGTGCTAGCGCGGAAGAACCTTCGCTTGCGATGTCTTCCTTTGACCGCCTTGATCCGGTGGAGGATCTCGCTCTCGTAACTTGAAAGCGTTCTTGGTGGAATGGGAATTCTCTCCTGGAATTTGAGTATTTCCAAAAAACATAGTGCACAACAATGGATAGATCTCATGAGAATAATGTAATAGGGATTTATAATAAAATTAATTAATTACCAAAAAGTATTTAATCATTTCATTTAATTCTTAACAATACCCCATGTCACAATAATGATAGTTGACTATAATTATTACATGACATGCGCCCAGCCTATTACATTTAATATCATTTAATTAAATAAAAAATATTTTATCCTAAAAAATTCTGACTGGAAAACTACACAGCGTGTAATAATTAATACCCGGTGTGTACTTGTCTTCCATAAAAATACACAGTGTGTACATTTAATATACACGACATGTACTTTTATTTTTCCATTTTTCTCCACCACATTTATTAGACCTTGATTAATGTCTATTTATTTCTTAAATAAATGTAACTACATTACTCGCTTAAAATATATTATTTTTCTCAAAATATATTCTCTCGAATAACTAGTGTCGAAATAAATGAAATAAGGCATCCTTAAATAATTATTAAACCACAGTCGGGAATAATTTTTATTTAACATGTTAAATTAATATTTAACTGAGATACATGGACACACATAGTGTGTGACCCTCTTGGCCTCTTTCTTAGTGGTATTAGGCGGAGCCTGCCTAAAGTCCAAGGTTAGCATCTAGCAACATGCCAATGCATCCATAGAGAAATAAGTTAACGCCGCAATGATGTGTCACCTCCTACAAATTCTTACCGTGTAATATAATCCCTTTGTCTCGATATCTCTAATCAAGCGGGTTTCATGCTAGTGTCATCTACCCATGTGCTCAATTATTCTTTCTCTGACTTCCTGGAATTTAACTCGCCAATACCTTACCATCGACATGAATTTATTTAGGCTATATCAATTCCATCAAAGGGATGAGATATCTACTTCCGTTATGGAATAGAAGAAAAAAATCCTTTCTCGCATTATCTATTAATGCAGTATTACTCGTGACGCACCCAACGTATCCTACCTCACTGTGAATAGTGTGTCGTCAGAGTTTTCATCAACACATCTAAGTGCGCGAGCTGCAATACCCATTAATAAAAATCTTAAACTCTAAGGACCAATACACACGTCCGCAAATAGGAACATCCAATGACACTATGAAATGTGGATTTCCTACTGGCGGGTCTCATTCTCATAATATCCTCCTTGATATTACCAAGGGCGTACACCATGAGAAGATGCCTCAATGTTTTATGAGTCCTCACCTTTAATGACCGGTATTATTTGTATCCCTCAAATTATATCATCCGACCATAGAACATATATTCAAGAACAGTGTTATGACACTTCTGGGTTCTCATCATAGCAGGGATCCGCTATGAACATTTAATGAAACAGCTGTCATTAGGACATTATCAGATTCATTTTCATGCAGAAGAACAATCCAGATGTGATAAGGCTTTTATTAATTAATAAAGTACAAAGTAGTTGGTTATAGACCACCTACTCCAACAGTACATACCAAGGAAAATTAATTTAATTTTTCTTCATTGATTGTGACATATGACATGTAATCAGATCATGAGGTTTTCTTTGTTAGACATTTACATCGCCATTATTAATAATATATAATGCTTCTATATCCACAAGGTAAACCTCATTGATGCATCTTGATACATTGTTTTTAATGAACCCCTTTTCAAATAATGAGGAGAAAAACACAACAGTTTTGTAAAGACCCGTAAATTTCAAGGAAATTTTTTTCTTAATTTTCTTTGGATTTTACAAGAGCGCAGTTTCTGACGGCACCTGATTCCGAGGCCCGGTGTTCCCGGAATCATTTTCTGAAGTTTGGCTCGGGTACGTTCAGTGAACGGACGAGCGGGTTTTTCTAACTTTTGAACCGGTGCCCGGAATCGAATTCTGAGGGCACCGATGAAATAGCAGCGCCGGTATTCGCTTAGAAACGCCTCTTCCGGAGTTGCGTTTGCTCGGGTGTGGTTTTTAATTTTCGGGCTTAAAGTTATGAAATAAAATAATTTTGCGACAACTTTATTTCATTTCACTTAAGCCACTTGAAGCCACTTAATGGCGGCTTAAACTGAGTTGAACTGGATAGGATGATATCCAGAAATATCCTACCCCCTTGGTAGGATATTTGTGAGGTGGGGCCCGCACGAGCCCCGCCGTTTCTTTCCGCTAAGAAACGCACCCGTGAAAACCCGTCTTAATGAAAGTCAACCGACGCGTTTTCTAAATTTTTAACAGATCATTAAATGGGCTGTTTCTTTCGTGAATTAAATGGGCTGTTTCTTTCGTGAATTAAATGGCTTGTTTCTTTCGTTGAATTAATTCAACAAATTAATTCAATCGTTTCTTAACCTGTTTCTTGTGTTGGCATATTAATAAAATAAGACCAACCTAAAATCTTTGGAGAAGGTTTGAGAGGATTCTTGTTTCTTCTTCTCCCTCGCGAAGAACACGAAGAACGCGAAGAACGTGAAGAACGCCGAACCCGTAAATCGATGATGCTTCCATCCGTGACGTTCTTCCACGCTCCGAACTCCGATCACCGACCGTTTGAGGTGAGTGATGTCGGATTTTCCTCTCAAGTTCTTTTCTTTTGGTTTTAATCGAAACACAGATTTAAATATTAATAATTTAAATCTGTTGTTCTTGGTTCGTTGAGCTCGCCGACTCAACACCGGATTCCGCGACGACGCGACGCCTCCCCGCGACGACGCGACGATCCCTCTCTTCTGCGACGATCTTTTCCGCGAAGAACGCCCGTGCGCGACGATCGACGAGGTAGGGATTTTTTTTGGAAAATTACCCCCCTTTTTAATTTTTTTCTTCCCATCAATGTTTCTTTACAGAAATTAAAGAACCGTTTTGTGAACAATTTTTAATCTTATTTAAAATTGTTGTTTCCTGTGTGGAATAATTTTCTCCCGGTTGTTTATCTCTAACGCGGAGGGTGCGGGCCAAACGAACACGGCCCGACGACCCTCCGCCGTTCTTCGTTTTGTGCGGATTTGGCGGGCGATGACGGGGCGTGCCGCAGCGGATGTTTGACGATCCCGCAGTAAAGAACGGATCCCGGGAGGAGCAACGGCGCAGACGGGAAGGAAAACGGGCCACCGGAGCGACGCCGGCGGCCGGGGGCGGCGGCGCCCCGGCGCGCCGCCGGACGAGTCCACCGCGGCTGAAGCTGCGACGGCGGCGGCCAACGGACCCGCGGCCGCGCGGGTCCGGTTCGTCCAGGCGGGACGCGGCAGAGCCGCGTCCGCGGTTCACCAGTGCGGCCCGCACGCGGGCCGCGGTTCTCTCTCGGCCGCGGGGGCTGCGCCCGCGGCTTCCACCCGCGCCGCTCGGCTGAGCCGGACCGGTCCCGGCCGGGCTGGGCCGGGCCAACCGGGTCGGACCCGGGTCAGGTCGACCCGGTTCGAGTCAACCCGGGGGGGTCGGGCCGAGTCGGCCCGGGCCCGTACCCCGCTTCTTCGGACGTTTTCTTTCAAACGCCTGTAACTTGAGCTTTGTGCCTCCAAACGACTCGTCGTGAGTGGAAACGCGATCCTTGGATCGAGACGGTCGTTTCGGTATATCGCACTCAAGGTTTCGAAATACTTTGAGTTCGGCCGGGTTGGTTCGTACACGAGACCAACCGGGCCCCCGGAGCGGAAACGCTCATATCTTGAGCTACGGACGTCCGATTGACGTGCCGTCAGCTTTGTTGAATTTCTCTAAGTGAGACGGATCTTTTGGAATACTCTGCCCAAGGTTTGGACGTAGGTGGAGTGCGGTCGGGTTGGTTTTGCCTTAAAAACCAACCAGGCCCCTGGGACGAAAATGCCAATAACTCTCAGACCGGGCGTCTGATTGACGCACCGTCTGCGACGTTGAGTTCCTGTTGACGATACGGAACTTTTGGATACATCAACTTCGGACTTCGTGACAGTTGATGTATCAGCCTCTCGGCTCGTGGAGCGGACCCTCCCGAACGAGCTTGCTGTGTGCGGGAACCCTAGTGCTAGCTGCGACTGCTCCCTCGACGGCGACGACCGTGCAGAGATCCTCCGTGGACTCCGACGACGACCGTGCAGAGATCCTCAGTGGACTGCGGCGACGACTGTGCAGAGATCCTCAGCGGACTGCGATGACTACTGCACTCAGCGATCCTATGTGGATCAGTGCTACAGGTCCTGCATGGGCCCGGTCCTGTGTGGGCCCAATCCTGTGTGGGTCCAATCCTGCGTGGGTCAGCACTCAGCGGTTCTGTGGGAGCCAGCGCCTACAGGTCCTGCGTGGGCCCAGTACTGTGTGGGCCCGATCCTGTGTGGGTCCGATCCTGTGTGGGTCACTGCGATGTTAGTACCTATCGATCCTTCGTGGGTCCGACGACTTAGATGGTTCAGTGATCATCTTTATCGTCATCCGAAGAAGTATACCTGTGTGAGCTGAATCTTGTGTTTCTCTCCTTTGTGGTTTGTGTTGAGCTATCCTGTGTGGATTTACTGTTTACTCTCCTGTGTGGATTTCGTTTTGCTTTCCTGTGTGGAATACCTTTACTTTCCTGTGTGGACTAAGTTGTACTTGGGCTCGGAGGTTGGAGCGTATTTGAAATTGATGACTTAGGTATATGTTTGGGCATATACCTAAGCCGTGTCAGATGTTACTTCATGATTGCATCTCTTCTTCGTGACTTATCCTTTGTGGATTTCGGGATCCCTTCGGGGGTCTCAGGGTCCCTACTGAGTAGCTTATACTCACCCCTGCACGGGCTATGCCCGCACTTCGTGGTGTTGGTTGCAGACGACGGACATCGCTGATCGTGGAGGAGGTGTGCGGAGCAGGACAGTACCTGGAGGTCGACCACTGGGCGGGACGTTCTCGGAGCGGCTAGGTGGACCCGAGGAGCAGTGGAGGCTATCTGTACCCACCCTTTAGGTGGGACTTCCAGAGGATGGCTCGACACTGCAGTTTTTCCTTTCTGTTGCTGTTTTTCCTTTCAGTTGTACTTTACAGTTGGGCTTGTATTTCCAGCCCCTTTTACTTTCAGCACAGCTTGTACAGTTTTTACTTAGTGTTTACTTTTCCGCTTGCTTACTCGGTGGTTCTTGTTTACTTTTCAAAGGCAATGCCTTCCCTTTTTGTTTGGATTTACGCCTTGGTGCTAGTCGCCAGCCCCTGGCCTATGGAAGGCGGGCTTGGGGTAGTCACGGCACGGGCCCCGAGGACGGGTCGTGACAAGTTTTAAGTGAACATAAATATATTTATTTGTTATAACTATAATCGTGGTTATATATTCCTCAATTGGGGTTCTTATGGAATAATATTTATCTGAAAATACAAAATTGACTCATTTATCCAAGCAGTCCTTCCATAAATTCCATTTCATTATATAGGGAAAGTATATGTAATCAAACAAGGTAGATAATACCACCCATCTTTATCCACAACAATCATCACTGTTCTCTTATCAATGATTTTTCCAGTGTAATTCCCTCTTCCATCTAAAAAAAATGAAGTTTAGGTATCACATGAAATATCCTCTATCTAGATACACTAAATAAGATCCATGATTTCCTAAACAACTAATTCATTTTTACCACTACAGTTGAACACAATAGTGACAATAAAATCTTTTAATTTGGAAAGTAATTTTATATATACAAATTTTTAAAAACCTCTATAAAACATCACCTTAATGAAATCAAGATGACTAAGAATCACATTGTGGTCATTCACATGATATACAACCAGTATTCATTTTGATATCATCATATTGAGAATTCACCACCTCAAGAGCATATATATATATAAGGATTCTTATTCATATTCAATTTCATGCAGATAGATTCAATGTTAGTATTAAAATTTCTGATGTTAAAGTCCATGTTCTAGGAAAATATCATTTAGATCACTATAGGTCACTTTTTTTACCAATTTTCCTGTTCTATTTTATATGGAATAACATCTAAAAAATTTAAGATTGTGATATTTATGAAATTTCAATTCACAAACCTAAATTTTCAACAATATAAAATCCATCCCTTTAATACAAAATATAAATAACATTACCTCTTACAACACCATCATTATAAGTAAAAAAATCACAAAAATAAATATAATGAGGTATATGAATAACCACATTCCAAAATTTATAGACCAACATCACCGTAAGAACCCAATAAGAATTGATACCACTTATTGCAATCAGAACACACTATCTAGACATACTTTTAATGAATAAAATAATGAAATTTAATTTAGATGATCTGAAACATCAAGTAAATAATAAAGATGTGTTTTTTAATTGAAATGAATACCACACTAGTTTAGAACCGATCATTTATAGGATAAACTCACATCATTATCTGGAAACAATAACAAAAAAATAAAAATTCACATAGAGAACAATATAAATTTATATGGATTATAATAGGTATTATTACATGAGAAATATTATTACATAAATTGATGAATTAATTAGAGGAAACACTCATTGAGTTACAAGAATCTAATCTCGGTATGAAACTAGAGATTAAAAAATATAACTATACATTATATTTAGTCAAAATAATAATTTCAATAAATATTAACAATCACAAAAACATTTATAGTGAATGTGAACTCGAACCGTCTATTTATAGATGATTCTCCAAATTAGCCAGTGTGATCCATTAGTTCCAATTCTACTAAGTCTTTTTTGATTACTTGATCATGATGCAGGAAATATCTATCTACCCATTGAACACACTTACATGAAAATATCGTATAATGAATAACTAATTTAGTTGGAAATCATCCCACCATACATCTTTAATAAATTATGTTTCATCCATTTATTATTTTTTTAATGAAACTAAATATTATTCCATTACAATGTTCCCAAAACACTCTGTCAACAAATTATGAATAAATTTAAAATATAAAATTTTTCTCTATTATTAAAAGGTGCGATCCATAACATCAAATTAGAAAGGAACTAGAACAAAAAATTGTTTAAACTATGTAATGGTATCCCATTATCACTCAACCATAAAATTGAACTATGAACATTAAAAATAAATGATCATTTGGAGGATATTAATTTGGAACCTATTGTCATGTGGTAATTTGTGGCCCTATGAATATTATAGTGCAACACCCATCCCCAATTCAATTTCTTCATTTTACCCCTTATTCAAATTGAATCCACCACAAAAATATCATGACAAAAGACCAATTTACATTTTCAAGCCACCTTAATATATTTAAATAAATATATGGTAAAATAATTAAAAATTATTAAAAAAACTTATTCTTAATCTCCAAGAGTCATGCTAAAATGACATTATAAAAAAAATAAATTTATTTTCTTGATAATTTGATTATAAAATCACTATGAAACAAAAAAATATTTTTTTTATTTGTTTGGAATCTCGAAATGTCACTTAAGAACTCTTATTCTCCACCTCTATTCACACATAACTCATCTCTAGACATTATATTCAGCTCAAAAAATATATAGTTCATGAAAATTCAAGGCCCTTAAAATAATATTTTTAAACATTTATGTTTATATATATGTATGATCATGAGGAAGAAAATGTTAGTATTTATTTTTTTTATATCAAATATATATCTATATACAAACACACACATCTTAGTATTAATATTTTATTTTTCTTGTTTACTAAAATGAAATGTATAAAAAATGAATTAGATATCAACGATTTTTTACCTCATTCTGATCTTTTTTTCTCACCCCTTACGAGTATTAAAGGAAATAAAATCAATCTAGTAGTGTTAGAAATATTTTATGAATTATAATATTTTTAATATATATATATAATTAAATATTTTATTGAATATTTAATTATACCATAAGTCCACATATTTTGAAGGTTATTTAGAAATATTTATATGATTATTTAAGAAAAAAAGATCATTTATTTATGTTTTCTAATATGATACCCTAATTATGGGTTGTTCATGGATTAGAATGAAAATCATTCCAACAAGACACTAGTCCTCATTGAGCACAAATAATTATTTCCCTCTATATCATATTTATTAGTGTTATTTTAAAAAATGAATTAAATGAATATCTTGTTTCATTACAGGTACATTGAACTGAATTTTATATGGTAATTTAATATGGGATATTTTTTATAATAGTTCATTTATTTTATGGCTTAAGTGTAGGAAAATGTTTTTAGTACTAAATAAAATTATTCTTAAGAATCATATCATGTTAATGATAATGATAATAATGATGATATAAAAACTGTTGATGTTTATTTTTGAGTCAAACAATATATATGGAGATTATGATATTAATGGTGTTACTAGTTCTACCATTGATCTATATCTCTATTATCACATACTTAATTACATTTTATGTTACCCTTTTTGAGATATTATTACATCAAGGGTTAATTTAAATTAAAATGTTATAACTTTTTATTCAACTATATTATCTTCACATTAGGAATTTTTCCTATTATGTTTTATACATGTTCACTTGGTTATGATGATCCATTAATTTTGTGGGGTCACATAGTAAATCACCACCAAAATAATTATACATGTGTTAGATTTAAAAATAAAACCTTATAATTTTGTATTTTATTAAATTGTTTCATATATTATTTTATGTAATATATATATATATATTTCTAATAAATTTTCTTATTATGTTTCAATAGTCATGAGGAATATGAAATCTAAATTTGAAAAATGTAAAAATTATTAGTGGAGAGGTGTGGATTTAAATTGAAAACATATATTTCATCCCATAATTTCATATATAATATTTTTTCCTTAATCTAATATATAAATTGACATTATTTTTCATTTATTTTTTTCTTCTTATAATATAAATTGGGTGTCCTTTTGGACCCCCATGTGTTTAGGGAATGTTAATAAAGTGTTATGATTTGAGGATGGGTACCAAATTGTAATGGTCTTGCAAAATAATAAATAAATTTTCTATATATATTAGTAAAAAATGAAATAATTTCAATATTTATATGATTGATTGGTGAATTTCAATGGTTGCATAAGATTAAAATGAAAATGAAATAGGTGATGTAAGAGTTGAAATATAGGAAATTACTCAATAATTATTAAAAATTATTTTAATATTATTATATAAGAATATTTTGGAAGACATGAATGTTTTATAAAAAAGATTAAAAGGATCAAAGTGTCTTCATAAGAGTAATATATTTCTTCAAAAAGTTTTATTTGAGTCACATTGATGTTCTAATGTGCATATATGGATAAAATAAATCTCATATAAGATCAGAAAATATTCCCGTAGCACACATAATAATTTCCCTCTCTTTCATAAGATTAAATTGAAGATTATATTTTTATATCTAACGAAAATGGTTGTTTGATTTACATTTGATAAAGATTTTTTTCAAAAGGTTTTATGATTTTGTTTTAACAGAACAAAGCCATATTTATTATTAGTTAAATTGTATTTTCCATTTAATAAATATATTTTCAATTTTTTATTCTAATATTTTATATAATGGATGATTTTTGGTGGATATCATGTTATATTAATATTTTAAAAAAATAATTGTTTACAGATTTTTACTTTTTAGTCATTTTTTATATTAAATTATACATTTTTAATTATTTTTTGAATATAAATCATACTAGGTTTTAAATGTATTTAAAAATAATTCAATATTTTATTTTAAAAATTAAATATAGTGATTAAAAAAAGTGTGATGTCTAAATTTTAAGATCAACATATATATTAAAGTAAAAAATCTAGATCAAATTTTTTTACCATGTATACCTCATAATATCATGTATTCATCATATACATTAAAAATATAATAATAATCAATTGAATATTGAGAAATAATCATTCTTCATATTGTATTTTGATGTTATTTACTCCTTGATTTTATCCGTTTGAAATTTTTTTCATCTGCTCGATGTTATTCTTTGGATTCCAATTATTTTTTAAATTATATTTCAAATTATATTTAATTTAATTCCTCATATTTTAATTTTTCATGTTGTCTATGGATATTGTATTAAATAAATCTTTATTAGTGAAACATTAAAATATATATAAATGTTCCCATCTTCTAGGATAACTGATTTAATATGCATTTCTAATGGAAATGGAAATGGGTATATTATTGTAATGATAAGTGGATGGTATAATGTGTTTATATATGTTAGAATATATCTATGTATGTAATTAAATGAGTTGATAGTTATTTTTAATATATATTTTTTAATATAAATATTGTTTATGTAGGGGAGATGTTTAAATTGTTATTTAAATTTTAAAATTATAAATTTATTATTTTAATTATTTTATATTAGATGAAAATAAATGGTTATATGATAGAATATTTTTTCAATGAAAAATTATTGTTTAGGAGCATTGTCCATTATTACAAAGTTCATCGTAATTTAATTGTAGTTGTTTACAACTGGTTTCATTGTTACTAGTTTTTTTTCTGAGTATGGGGTTATTTAGTTAACCTATTTTTCAAAAAAAATTCCATCATTATTATACCGATATATATATAACATAGAATCATAATTTCTTAATAAACTATAACTATTGTTGATTAGTTTTCATTTTTTCATGATCTCTGATAATAACTTTTCCTAAGAAACTATTAGTGATGGATTGAAAAAACTATCGCGATATATTGTATATGTAAATTCCTGACCCTAGTTAACCAAAGTCAGTGCATTATTACATAACATTGTCATGATCACAATAGATCATGTCTCGAAAGACCAATTAGTTTTGTAGCCTTGGAAATACAAGATACATACATAAGTTTTACATTACATTATGAAATGAAAAAGAACAACATTATTACCCCTTTGAACACACTCATATCCCTTAGCCTATCCATGAAGGTGAATCGTAATATAATTCTTCACATCCTAGGAAAAATAAAGAATAGAAAGGGGTGAGATTAGATGCTCAGTAAGGATAAAAATATTGCAGAAACATTTATAAATAAGCACAAACATTTAAGGCAAAGTATTAGACTAATACAAAAGCCTTTTAAATATGAAATTCAGCATAATTTGGAAAATATAAATCAAATAATGCCATTTAATTATTCACATGTACATTATACTAGTTTAATAAACACATGTAATATTAATACCTAATTTCATAATGATAGAATTAATAATAATGAACATCACAACTACATAATCAAAGCCTCCTGCCAATACTACAAATTTAATTTCGCCAAGGCCTTGTGCCAAGACAATAGTTTGTCTAATGAGACATACAGATGCATCTAGGTGTTATAGAGGGCTCCACCCATCACTTATTAAGTCCAATGCATTACTCATTTGAAAAGGTTGAAACATAACATACATATTCGTATTAAAACTCACAAATGAAATGTTAATATTTTAACCTCTAACCATGAATTGTATAAAAATAGCACTTCTACAGTCAAGCCTATGTCATTAAATATAATATGAAATATTTTATTATAATAAATCATCCTCAATCAAGAATAATGAAGGATATTGACATAGATGAAAATAATCCGTAAACCTATTTGAGAGAAATATCCATTTTTATTGAAAACATTTCAAAGTCTCACTATTTATCAAGAAGCTGTTAAAAAAAGATTTTTGAATCAAAGTGTTCCATACAACTTTGAATCTTTGAAAATATATTTTAATTTTAAACATTAATTTATATATAATTAAATCCTCAACACCATTTTTAAAACATTTACATCAATGAGAATGGTTTGGAAAAATTAATATTTAAAACATTTAAAATGATATTTTAGTTAGAGTTCCTAACCATATGAGAGATGCTTGAATACAAATAATTGTGGTAATAAAAAAATTATAATATAATGATAATAAAGATATTCATGATATACTATGTCAAAGTGTAGTATATACACCGGAAAAAATTTAATAGAACACAACAACAAAGAAGTCTCAATGTAATGTAAATTGAGATAAAATAACATATAATGACCGTATCCTTAGATTAAGGATAATTCAATGACATAATTTTTTGTGAAAAATATAAATATACTCAATATTATTGGATATTAATTTTATATCAATTAGAGTACACTCACACATATTCTAGTAAAAACGAAACCAATCACTAGGATGTTTAACTCAATTAATGGAAATTGAGTTAAGAATAGCCTTATCAATTTCATATCAAATATTTGAGAATTTATCAATGGAGTGATTATGTTTATCAAATGTATATCCATAAAAATGGGAGTGGAAATTACTACATAAATAAATAAATAGTTATTTCACAGATAATATTGGAGTAAAATAATCAATGAAGATTTCGTAATACCCAATGAGTAGAAATTGATATTTGAAATTATCTTACCGATTTGGTAACATATGAAACATAAACCCCAAGAAATAAGGATCATTAAATGTAGATGTAAATACCCATAAATTAAATTATATTACACAAATAATACAATCATGGTGTAGTACATACACCACATAAAAGGAAATAGCGGCAATATAGCCCGAATCTCACGGAATTATGAAGCGAGATGAAAACCCCTTTCCACCTTGTAATCAATCAAGTCATGTGAAAAAAGTTATTAACCATAAAATTAGTCATATAATACCATGAATATAAATATAATAGTGATAATATATATCAAATGGCAGTACACAATACACCACATGCAATAGCAATCAATGGAAATCTAACGGAATTAAAAGTTAGATAAGGAACTCCTTACCTCATGTCCGACTTGACTCATTTGTTCTGTGTTATTCCTGAATAATAAACATAAGTTAATTTATACTTCGTTAGGAACATTTTTCATGCTTAATATTCCTTTTATATCACTTATTACCTCTCTATAATAATTTGTTAATTGATTGTGTTCATATTGGACAGTATGTCGATGTTTAGAACATTAGTAAAAAATGAACTTCTTATAATTAGACATTTTCCATGTGCTCAAAATTAAATTATCCTCATAATTATATTCATGATTCAGATATCATATGTATCATATATATCTAGTGTATATTTATTTATAATATTCCATATTATTTGAAGTTAAGAAATGAAACACACTGTTCATTGAGACGGTAAGCCGTACGTACGCAGGAACGCGGCATTCATTTCTATTTTATATTTAATAGAATGACAACATAATAATAAATAGGTATATTATAATTCTAGTATTATATATATGTTATGTAATTTAATTAAGTCCATCCTTTATATGTTCCACGTAAGGCATAAATGAGTAATATCACTTTTAGGGGGCGGTTGTTCGCCCTTCCTAAAATGAAATTTTCATATTTACCTATTATGGAAACCATAATGGTATGATATAAATGAAAAATAACAAAATATAGAGGAAATATAAAATATATATATATATAACATGTAAATACAGTTCCATTTTAATGTCTTCCATAAGAGGTGGTAGGATACTATAGAACAATCATCGTTTCGTGAGGCAATAGTTTGTTATCCACAAAAACAATAGGTTATTTACCCATTTGAAAAAGGTGTGTGTAATTTAAGTGTGAATAATTTTCATATTATAAACCTAGTATATTTATAAAACTGGTGTTGTAATAAAATAGGGGAATAAAATAGTTTAGGGGGTTGGAGAAGTAAAATAAAAGGAAAAAACTTAAGAAAAGACGTTACCTTTAAATTGGTTAACTCCCTTTGGTTTGAACCAAAATGATTACTTGAAGTTCCTTACGCCTGAGGTAATGATTATAGGAAAAATATTGGGATATTGGGAGCTTATTTTTTATGAGTATGGACAATCCATGGGGCTTGAGAGGTGTGAGTAATGGGTTAGAGGTGAGGGCTTTTTATAAAGGGAGGATAGGCTCTCTAAGAAATTTTGAATATATTATTTTATTATATAATGATTTTCGGTTTTTAAATGTCAAAAACATATTAAATTAAAAGATAAGATGACCCTTGTTTGAAATAAAACCATCATATAAGAATTTGACAGGTTTTGGATAATTTTGTAATATTTATTTTCTAATTTATTAAATCATTCATTAATGAGGTAAACATTGCATCATTATTGTGTCACAAATAATTTTATTAATTTGATGACTAAAAATTATAAAAAAACTACCATGATGTATGAAATAGTCTTATATTTAAAATTATTATTTATAGTCAAAGAGATAACTTATATAGCCCCATCTATGAATTTATTCACTAAAATATATATGTTTTTGTCATTTTTTTCATTACTTTAAATAAATTAATATAAATTGTCACTATCACTCTTAAGTGGCTTCCTGGGGACCCAAAATCTACCCAAGGATTCCCATGCAAGGAAAACTATCATCGAATAAGATTAAGACACATGTTAGGGTAATTTAATATTATTATAATTTTATTTTTACCTAGAATTACCGTATTTTCCTTTCACCACTGTAAATAAAAGTCAAAAGTAACCATTCACCAAAAATTATTTTAATCACATTGAACCAAATTTTACTCACTAATAACAACCATGTATGTCATATTTTAGATATTAAATTCACAGAAGTGATAAAATTTCATTTAAATGGAAATGTCGGGTTTTTAACTACTACTTAGTGTTTTCACTATTCATCAAAAACTAATGTTTTTCAAAAAAATACCAAAAATTCAGGATAAGATATATTTTATAATATAAAATAAAAAATGATGTATATTTTATCAAATTCAAAACATATAATCTGCATAGATTAATTTAAAATTAATTCTCGTTGTAAAAAACAAAAAGCGTGTTTTTTAAGAAATAATTACTATCAAAAGATTAGCACTTGTTTATGTCCAATTTCAATGTGAAATTACTTAAAATGACCAAAATTTGATTAATGGTAAAAATATAATCTAATTACACTTTAAAACCAACTAAAAAGATAATCTATCCATAAAAATAAATTAGATTGAAAGGCAGTTTGAAATTAAAATACAGTATTTTCCTCTATTCGTAAAAAAAGAATTTTATCTGAAAAATACCAAAAAATGACCCAAAGTAAATTTTTATGTTCTACTTCTAAGGAATAATTTTAGTTTTTAAAATTGAACATATAAATTTGTTAAATATTGGATTTAGAAAGGGTTCTCCATTAAAAGGTGGAAAACTGCATTTTTTTTGAAAAATACTTATTTCTTATAAAAAATTGAATTTGTCATTATATTTTGTCTATGAAACAAAAAAGATGATTTCTAAAACTATATGGGATATATATATAAAAAATTTGGTTATTAGTATTCATAACCACTTTCTAAATGGCTAGTTTGATAGGTCGTGCTGCACTTGAACTCAGTGTTGTGTAAATCAAACACTATGGTATTATTCAAAGAGAAGCATACCATAGAAGCTTGGGGTGTTACATTATTCCTTTATTCAATAATTTTCGTCCTTGAAATTTGAAATAGTTCTTCAAAAATAAAATGTAAAATAAATAGAAAATACCTTTGTGGAAAACCCACATTGAAAATAGGGTTTATAAATTTTAGTCTTAATAAGAGGGAAAATGAAATGATAAAGTCGCCACCAAATTAGGATTTAGAATAAAAGAACATTGGTGGAAATTATAATTAGAGTAGAAATGTAAATATTTATAAGGAGTGATTGAGGTCAAAAATCACAAATAAGTGAATGGAAAATTGAGGGCATCATCACCATAAATCTATGATGAATAATGTATGTTATTAAGATAACACATTTTTGGGTTTAAGATCCTTTCCCTAATGTTTATTAATAAATTTCATCATAGAATAAGAGAAAAAAAATATAGTTGATAATTAGAGTTCTATACTTTAACTAATTTCTACCAAAAAATAATCTTTCACTCCAAATGAAGATTATTCAAGATGACTTGGTCACACCTAAAGTGCTAGAGTCAACTTACAAAAAATCACATAATCCATAAAGGGTGAACTATATATATTTCCTAACTTTAGAGATTAACCAAAAACAAAATGTTTATTACATGATCAGATGATCCCCAAAAAGTATAATCCTTTAGAGAAATAAATACTAATTTTAATTTATAAAATTAAACCAAAAATACCCAAAGTTCAATAAATACTATTCAATTAATGATTGTCCTTAAAATACTAAAATATAATCCAAACTAATATTGAAACCCATAACTCAGAATAATTTGATTACGTAGTCTTCGACATTAAATTGTATCTCCAAATAACATCAACTACTCTTAAAGTCACATACATAAAATTAATAAACCTAATCACATATTCTCTATGATAGGTTAATAATTTCCATAAATAACCTATATCGCTATAATTACACAATAAAATCATAGATAAAAATACACAATTACTCCTCAAATGAAATCCCACAGTATTCTATTTTCCTAAGGTGTATAGTGTTCCCAATAGAGAGAACGTCTTTCAAAAAAACATTTATCACTTAATCACCAAATCATTTTCTATTAAAAAAGATATCCATTTGATAAACAGAAGATCCCAAATCAACTTATTATTGATCAAATATTTTTTTAACTAAAACGAATTAGTCACGCTAACTTGGGACTTCACGTAGTCCAATGGTAGGAGATAAATCCCAGTCTCACTTTGGTTGTGGGTTCAATTCCCATAGCATTGTCTGATGTGACAGGTTTTCACATGGTCTACATGTTGTACATTTTCACAAACTATATTTTATAACATTCAAAAATGAGATAAATTCCTTAAAATTATCATAACATAATTTAACCACAAATGTTATCTCATACCTCACATTTTCATCCTACAAATTAATAACCTATAATTGCCTCAAATTCAGGAATCATATAAACCCAAATTGTTATTTATAACATTCCACAAAATGAAAGATAATTCTTCCTTGAATAGTATTTTCACATAAAAAACTAAAGGGTTACATATACAATAGAAATTTCTTCCAAAGTAATCCCAATAATAAAGAGTACTAATACTTTTAAACATTTCTCCATACATTTATTTCTATATAGGTTCTTCCTTGACCAAGAGGTTATCCTATAGAATATGGTATTGAATAGGATAATGCCCAGGTCACCTACATTTACGGAAAATGAATGTAAATTTATTCTTGGGATCATTTTTATTTTCTTCCACATTACTCTACATTTTTCCTCGATAATTCGTTACGTTATGTTCTTCTTTCCCACAAATAATTCATTTCTTTATTCCATTGAGACACTTTCTAGGGTGTCTCTATCCACATTTCCTATATGATGGAAAATGACATTTCCTTTCTCCATTTTCTCCACTACTGGAGCTCTTATCATTCACCACCATTCTCTTCTTTGTTGTGTCTGGAAATTGGTAAATATATATATTGTTGATTATATTTTTGGAAAAATGCTCTTCATGAACACAATATATTTTATGCCATTCAACATTCCATTTAGTTGCTCATTTGAACCATTGTTTCGTCCTTGTACTTCATGGGCAGTGTTACTATTACTTCCTTGGAACCCATCCATTGACTAAAACCAAAAATAATTATGTGAGTAACAATAGTCATAATATCATTTAGAGAATATTATGACACCATATTTTCAATCTAAAACACCATAAAATTAACCAAGGTTATTTATTCTCATTATATATTAAAATCCATAAAATCAGTTTGTAAGGAAAATGTGAAGTATCCTAATCATATATCCCAGGAGTGTCGATACCAAGAGTGTAACAAGGCCCATTGTCGTGTACCAGGATACACCGAGTCATGCCCGAAACTCTTTGTCAGACTTTTCACTCCTAGGTACATCTATTCTAGAGCCACCTCTACCTCTTTTCATCTAATCAGGGTGGTATTTTCTTAGAAATACCACATAATATTTACACTAAAAAATTTTATGGAAGTTATTCTATACTAATTCTCAAAGTCTATCTTAGGGTATCATTCTCTAATCCGAGTTTATCTAAAAAAAGTATCCAAGGTCTGTACTAAACATTCCTTGATACCAACTGTAACGCCCTGACCCTAGTTACCCTAATTCGATGCCTTATTACATAACATTGGCATGATCATAAGAGATCAAGTCTTTAAAGACTGATTAGTTTAGTAGCCTTGGAAATACTAGAAACATATAAAAGTTTTACATTACATTATGAAATGAAAAACACAACATTGTAGCCCCTATTAACACACTCATATTTTTAGCCTATCCCTGAAGTTCAATCATAATATACTTTTCACATCCTGGAAAAAAAAATTGAAAGGGGTGAGCTCAGATGCACTGTAAAGATAATAATAAATCAGAAACTTTCATAAATAACCTTAAACATTTAAGGCAAAGTATAAGACTAAAACACAAGCCATTTAAACATTAAAATCAGCATAATATGGGAAATATATATCAAATAATTCCATTTAATTATTCAAATGGATATTCTACTAGTCAAATAATCACATTAAATATCAATAACTAATTTTATAATGATTAAATGCATACTTCCTGAAATCACAACAACATATTCAAATCCTCATGCCAAGACTACAAATAAGATTTTGTCAAGGCCTTTTTCCAAGACACAAGTTTATCTCATGACACCTAATGATGAATCAAGTAGCTATATTGGGATCCACATGTTACTAAGTCCAATGCATTAATCCTATGAAAATGGTGAAACATAACATAAACATTTTTATTAAAACAAGCAAAATAAATGTCAATATTTTAACCACAAACTGTGAATAGTATAAAAATAGCACATCCATTGTCAAGGATAACTCACTCAATAAAATATGGAATATTTTATTATTATAAATAAACCTCAATCAATAATGAAGAAGGATATTGACATAGATGAAAATAATCTGTAAAACTATTTGAGAGAAATATCCCCTTTTTCTTGAAAACATTTAAATTTTTTACGCTTAATAAAGAAGTTGTTGATAACATATTTTTGAATAAAAGTGTCCCATACCACATTGAAACTTTTAAAAGTAATTTTTTATTTTAAAACTTTCATGTCCATATAAATAAATCCTTAAAACCATTTTTAAAATAGGATCATTTATGAGAATGGTTTTGATGAATAAATATTTTTAAATTTTTAAATGATATTTTAGTTAGAGTTTCTTACCAAATTAGAGATTTTTGAGTAAAAATAATTGAGTATATAATAACTTTATAATATCATTAGAATAAAGAGATTCATTTTATACTTTAACAAATTACAGTATATAAACCATAAAAAAGTGAATTGGTGTATAACAACAAAGAAGTTTCAATGGAATGTAAATTGAGATGAAATCCATTTTAAAGATTGTATACATAGATTAAGGATAAATCAATAACCAAATTATGTGTGAAAAATATAAATACAACTCAATATGATTGGATATTTAGTGTAAATCAATCAGAGTACATTCAGACATATTCTTGTAAAAATGAAACCAATTACTTGGATGTTTAACTCAATAAATGGAAATTGAGTTAAGATTACCCTTATCAATTTCACATAAATGGCGTGAGAATTTATAAATGGAGTTATTATGTGTATAGAATGTATATCCACACAACTGGGAGTGGAAATTACAACATAAATAAATAAATAGTGATTTTAGACATAATATTGGAGTAAAATAATCAATGATGATTTCGTAAAACCCAATGAGTAGAAATTGATATTTGAAATTCCCTTACCTATTTGGTTACACACGAAACATACACCCCATGATAGAAGGATCATAAAATGAATACTTAAATTCACATTAATTTATGTATATTACACAAAGAATACAATCATGTGGCATTATATACAACCCACAAAAGGAAATAATGGAAATATATCATGAATCTCACGGGAATAAGTAGTGAGATGAAAAACCCTTACTACATTGTAATCAATCGAGTTGTATGACCAAAAGTTAATAACCACCAAATTAATCACAAGATAAAATGAATGTAAATAGAATCATGATAATATATATCAAATGGTAGTACACAATACACCACATGTAGTGACAAACAATGGAAATCTCATGGAATAAAAAGTGAGAAAAGAAACCCCTTACCTCTTATCTGACTTCACTCATATTTTTTGTGTTCTTCCTGAATAACAATCCTAAGTTAATTTATAGTTCCATAATTTTTTTCCATGTTTATTAATCCTTTTATATCACTTATTACCGTGCAATAAAAATTTGTTAATTGTTTGAGTTCATATCAGACATTTTGTCGATGTTCGGAACTTTAGTCAAAATGATCTTATTATAATTAAAAATTGTCCATATTGTCAAAATTACATTATATCCAGAATAATAATCATTATTCATATATCATATATATCATATATATAAAAATTATATTTATTTATAATATTCAATATCATTTGATGTTAAGAAATGTAACACACTGTTCATGGGGACGGTAAGCCATACCTACACATGAACGCTACTTTCATTTCTATTTTGTATTTGATAGAATGAAAACATAATAATACATAGGTATATTATAATTATTTTATGATATCTATGTCCATTAATTTAATTAATTCTTTCCTTAATACGTTCCACATATGGCATTAACGAGTCATATCATTTTGAGGGTGTGGTAGTCTGCACTTCCTCAAATGAAATTATCATATTTACCCATATTGGAAACCATAAAGGTATGATATATATGAAAAATAAAGAATTATAAAGAAAATATGAATATAATATATATCAAATGTAAATACATTTACATCTTAATAGGCTAAATAAGAGGTTTTTGGAGTAGATTGAACAATCATCATTTCATGAGGTAGTAGTTCACCGTCCACAGAAACAACATGTCCTTTACCCATTGGACGGAGGTGTGTAAATGTGTAGTTTGAATACTTATCATATTAGAGTTTGAATGGTCCAAGAGGCTTGAGAGGTGTGAGTAATGGGTTAGAGGTGAGGGATTTTTATAAGGGGGAAGAGGGGATCTTTAGGAATGGTTGAAAATATTATTTTATTATATAATTCATTTCGGTTTATAAAGATCAGAAACATGTTAATGTATATTATAAGATGACTATTTTTTTAAATAAAATCATCCAATATGAATTGGGTAGGTTTTAGATATGTTTTTAATCTTTGTTATCTTATTTATTTAAATCATTCATTTATGTGGAAAACACTACATAATTATTGTGTCATTAATAATTTTATTTATTTGATGTCTAAAAATTATAAAAAATAAACCATGATATAGGAAATAATTTTAGCTTTCTGATGATTATTTATAGTCGAATAGATAAATTATATAACCCTATGTAATTATTGATTTACTAAAAGATGAATGTTTATATCAATTTTGTCATTACTTTAAATTAATTAATATAATGAGTCATTATCAAAATTAAGTGGCACGTTGGGGTCCCAAAATCAATCCAAGTATTCCCATGGTTATTAATTTATCAACCAATTGGATTAGGAGACATGTTAGTGTAATTTAATATTATTATAATATTTTTTTACCTTGAATTACCCTATTTACCATTAACTATGGTAAATAAAAGTCAAAAGTTACTTTTCATCATGAATATTTTCAACATATTGAAATGAATTTTAATTACTAATAACAACCATGTATGTTGGATTTTCATAATTCATTTCATAGAAGTGGTAAAATTTCAATTAAATGAAAAAGTCGGTTTTTTAACTACAAAGTGTTTTCACTATTCAGCAAAAATTGATGTTTTTCTGAAAAATACCAAAACATTAGACTAAACTATATTTGATATTCCAAATTAAAAAGTTATGTATATTTTACCAAATTAAATAAATTTATGTTGAATCAATTAATTTAAATTAATTCTCGTTGTAAAAACAAAAAGCTTGGTTTTTATGAAATAAGAGCTATCAAAATATTGACACTTGTTTATGTCTAATTTCAAAGTGAAATTACTTACAAAGGAAAAAATTGGATTAAAAGGTAAAAATATAATCTAATTACACTTTAAAATCAATAAAAAAGATAATATAACTATATAAGTAAATTTGATTAAACGGTAGTTTTGAATTAAAATACAGTATTTTTCACTATTTGTAAAAAATGTATTTTTTCAGAAAAATACGAAATAATTACCCAAAGTAAATTCTGAATTCCCAGTTCTATTAGGGGTGTCCAAACCCAAACCGACCCGACCGAGAAAACCCGACCTGACCGGGTTGGGTCGGGCGGGGTAGGGTTTCAGATTCCATATACCCGGGTCAGGTCATTTCGGGTTGACATGTGGTCGGGTTGGGTCGGGTCACGGGTTGGGAAAAAAATGACCCATCCCGACCCGACCAACCCGAAACTACCCTACGGTGGTGTCTCGCTGCTGACCCGTGCACCTTTTCCACCTCTGTTGTCTCCACCACCACGACCCCACCCACGCCATATTCAACTCCACCTTCGCCAATGCCTCCTCCACCGCGACAACCGTTGTTGTGACCCTAGAACTAGAACTTCCAGAGACTACCCCTCCACCTTCACATCCACCTTCATCTCCACCAAGAAAGACCCCAGATACACCATAGAATACCTAGCACAGAACATATAAATGGGCATCCCAATATCATGGTGCAGACTACAGCGTTTTGGGGTAGATTTTTTGCTAAGTTCATCCTAGCGTGGTGAGGAAGATATAGGGTTGAAGCCTGAAAACTAGTACTGATGTTCGCGGAGGAGAAAATTGAACGTAGGTTGATGCCTCCAGTTTAAATCCCAAATCGAATTTCGGTGTATGCCTAATCTCACTAGAGGATAAAATCGAGCGCTGCGACGCCGCCATATGCCTGATCTATATTAGCTCAACCCACATTCATTGATGCGTGCCTCCTCCTCGATGAAGCTGACCGGAAAATCAACACTGGTGAAGAACATCATATGTAGCCACAATATATCCTTTTCGCTGCGACATACTGAGGATGCTCACTTCTCTCTGAGAGAGATGAAGCCAAAAAATCGAATTTCCCTGCTATACCTGCCAGCATCGTGAGGAGAATGCGAAGAAGATTCCAGAGACGTCTTCGTGAGGATATGGGGGCGGTGCCGAGGTGTGCGGGAAATTAAACTGGGGCGGTCTTTTTTTAGACAAATGATCAACCCGATCGACCCGATCGACCCAACCCAATGTGAGACAGGTTGGGTTGGGTTGGGTTCGAAGCAAAAAACACATGTGACCCGACCCGACCTATTTTGGTTGGGTCGGGTCCAAAACCCCCTCAAACCCAACCCGACCCGACCCATGGACACCCCTAAGTTCTATAGAGGAATTCTATTTTGTAAAATATAACATATAAAAGTATCAAATATTTTATTTAGAAATAGTTCTCCATTAAACGGTGGAAAAACTGCATTTTTTGAAAAATAATTCTTTTCTCTAAAAAATTGAATTTTTCCTTATATTATTTCTTTGAAACCAAAAAGAAGAATTTTAAAATTATATGGGACATATAAAAAATTCATAATGTTGTTATTACTATTCATAACCTCTTTCCAAACGGCTAGTTTGATAGGTAGTGGTGCACTTGAGCTCGTTGTTGCGTATATTGCACACTATTGTATTATTTAAAGAGAAGCGTACTGTGGAAGCTTGAGGTGTTTTAGTATAGAGTCATGCTTTATTTTCAATGGAGAATATAGTATTATTGTAATTAATCTTATATTCACATTTCCCTAAATAAAAATTATACCATACAGTTATGGTTATGGATCCTATAGTAAAAAATATCTACCAAGAAAATATATTTAATATATATTAGTTTCTTTATCTATGAAATTAAACCATGGAAGATAGAATAATTATTGTAAGAATCATATATCACAGATCTATAGTGGGATTATCATGGATTTTATTTTTTCCTTGTTTTTAATAAAAAATAAGATCAAGAACATCACTTCCAAAACTAGATTTGTATAAAAATACAATGTTCATAACTATTCTAGTTGACTTCTTTTCTTAATTTTGATTGCTGTAAATTTTTTATATGTTTTATTGAAGTTATTATCATTTGAATTTTCTTAATTTATTGTTTTAAATTATTTTCTACAAAAAATTGATTTAAGAACATCAGAATTATTTTTTAAGAAAAAGTGATTTAGTATTTTATAGGAATTATTTATTTGATTATCAAAGCCAAATGATTTTATTTTGAAAATTTTATGAGAAAGAATTAAATTTGTTTTTTTTTTAATTTTTATTAGAACTAGAATTATAATAAAAATATATTATTATTTTATTTAATTTTTTGAAGGATTATATGTATTTTTTTCAAAATAATTTTTATGGAATCAGCTTTCTTCGTTAGAATATTCGTATATAATGTATGAACTATGAATACAATTACTATAGAAATGAATAATAAATCTGAAAAAACTAGAAAAAAATCATTATCTATGTTACAAGGATGGGAGAGACCACTGTGAGGATGAGAAGAACCGTACAGGTAAACTATAAATTTATTTTTGATTCATTATGGGTGAAACTATTATAACACATGTCTATTTAGTATTTGTTATAAGTTTCATGATACTATAATATTAATAATATATTTTTTATAAATATATTTGTTATATTTTGATATAATAGTTCTAATGATGATTATTTAGATTGGATAAGGCTAAATTCGGAAGGGTTATCAACATTTTACAAAAATTCAAGAGTGAAATTGTTTTGAGAATGATTTTTTATTATTGTGAAGTTATTTTGTAGAAAATTTATATTGTGAGGATAATAGGTGATACATGTTTGGTTGGTTGAAAAAAGGATCCAACCAATATTATAATTGTTTCATGAATTGGAGAAAAAAATGGGGTTAGAACTTAATTAAATGAGATCATTATAAGGGATCTACATAATAATGTAAAAAATGAGGTTATGATTCCCTATATGAAGAAAAATAATCTCAAGAGTTCTAACACTGGGATAATGAGTTAATGGGAGGCGTTAAAAATAAAATAGTTGTATTATATGATAAATTTATTGGAAAAATTTATTACCTGACATTTAATTTATATATGATGGTGTCTTTCAAAATCACATATAAATATAATTATTTTTTATTTTTTTTATTAATGATAAAACCCCATCAATAATACATTCATTTTAAATCAATTTGTTTTATAATATCAAATATAAAATAATTATTATACATAATATTTCATATTTTTGAAATTATGTTTCATATGTAATTCTTAAGATAATTTAAATAATTTATATTAATTTCTATATTATATCAAATGAAAAAATTCAAATTACCAACTTGTTATATAATTATTTTTGAAATATCATTCAACAGAAATATAATATTTGTGAAATTTATTAATTTAATACAAAAAATATCAAATTAGATAATTATTTTTATCAATATCATGTTTTATATCTCGAATTAAAATATTATAGACAATAATTGTAAAAATAGAAATATAATTCCAATAAAATTTCATAATTTTGTTTAAAAATTTTAACACCACCATGTGATTAAGTTTAATTTAGTAAAGAGTTTTTTTAATTATATTAAATATATTTTCCATTCCATCAATAATAAATTTAATGGAATCATAATTAATTAATTGTTTTGTTTTGTTATTATTCATTTCTGAAAATAAAACTTAAAATTAGAATATTGATTTCAAAAATATAAGGTGACATTAAAATCTAAAATCCTTAATAAAAATGGATGTAAATTATGAGAAAAAAATCCAAATAAATGTTTTTCACCAACCACATTTACTAAATTTATATGATGATTCCAAACATGATTACAATAAAATTTTATAATAGAAATTCATTAAAAATATAAATTTTAGAAAAATAAAATGAAAGAATGTTACTTCGTTCATGTGTTTTTATGGATAAGAAAAATGATGAATATAAGTTCCCAATTAGTAGTTAAAAAGGTAATGAATAATTTTTTTTAAAAAATATTTAATAAAAATATACACCAACCTAATTGATTCATTCCATTTCAAGGTAAATGGTCATTATTTTCTAAAAAAATAAGGAAAATACATACAGAAGAAAAAATAATTATTCATATTTTTTATGATAATGATTGGTTTCGTGGAAATCCAAAATAGTACCTAAAATGAAATACAATAAAATTGGAGAAATATATAGAAAAATATGACATTCACTTGAAAATGGAATAAGATCCATCAATGTTGATAATAAGGAAATTTCACTAAGGGCATACCAACATATTCTTCAGAACTGTGAAATAGACATGAGGTATCCCATTCTTTTTATGACTTCAAGTATGCTTGGATATTAATCACCTATATAAATGTTGAATGTTTAACTTTTTTAAGGATGGTTCTAACCCTCATTGTACTGATTAATTATTGTAAGAATCCAAAATTAATAGGTTTACATATTTATTGTTAGAGCTCTAGGAAACACATAGTGATTTTCTTTAAAGAAGTTGAGATTTGGTAGTATTTTTTATTTGAGTTGTGTTTATTTAAAATCCATATAAATAATTTGTTCTTATATTTGTTTGAAATTAATTCGAGTTATAAAAAATAACTTCTGGTATATTCTTCCTGATCATGGGGCTGATAATATTTTTTACCACTGATCTCAACTAGTGATAAGTGTTTATGCTCATAAAAGTTCCATTTGCACTATTTTTAGATGAGTTAATGGGTTTTTAATTTTGATATGAGAGTTTTATTTGATATAAAATAATGATATTGTATATTTAGTGGGATAATGATGGTGAATTTATAATTCTATTACATTAAACTATTTTATTTTTTTCATAATATATTTTACTTAAATTAATTTTACATTATATTCAAGCTAATAAAAAATAGAGGTGTTTGGACATTTAGTAAAATGGTTTTATATTTTTTATTTACTGAATTTTATTTTCTTATCTGTATTCTGATTTTTAAGAGGAATAAATACTATTTTTACATTACATCCTTTGTCTCTCTCTCCATATTATTCAGAAATGTCAAAAAAAATTCTCCCACGTAAATTCTATCCCATACTTCTGCTATCTTGAGCTATTATCTAGAAAAAATTCCTGACACACTATCAAAAATAAATGGCCAAAATATTTTATCAAACCATTTTTTTTCTCAATAGAAATACTTCTAATTTTCCACTCCTATTACTCACGTTATGAAAATAAATTTCACTTATTGGTTTTCAATTCATATAAATAAATCTCACATTCATTCTAAAATTTCCAATCTTACAATATTCTTTGCATACTATAATGTAAAAAAGGGATGAAAAATAATATATCACAAAGTTTATGAAAACAATTATAATAATAAGTGTATATAAAATCAAAAACTTTTTGAAATAAAAAAATTCATG
Source organism: Viscum album (assembly GCA_963277665.1). NCBI lineage: Eukaryota > Viridiplantae > Streptophyta > Magnoliopsida > Santalales > Viscaceae > Viscum > Viscum album. Next base: position 1,355,696,431 of record OY728160.1, on the reverse strand, counting down.
GGAACCAAGATGAATGGCTACACTGATCCAAATTCCATGGTAGAAATGACCACTCTTGATGATGATAAGAAGGTGAATCACTAAGAATAAAAGAATAGATACTTTAATGAAAAATAACTTATATATTAATATCATTATATACCCATGATTAAGATAATAGAATCATCAAAAATATCAAAGGAGGTTTGGGAAAAACCTCACAATGTATTCGATGGTTTTAACTTACTGAAGAAGATATGAAATCAATATATTATAGGTGATATCAAATCCAATATTATGAAATCTTCTATAATATTATTTCAATATCATACTTCTATTATTTTATTGGTTAAATATTATGATGAAATGGATAAATTCATGATGGCATCTGATGATATGGTACTTTTTTGAGTCAATAGAATTTAATGTTGTTTACATAGTCAAAACACTAGATAACAGAAAAATCATAATGATATCACAATAAAAGAACTCATGGAATATCTAGAAAAACATGAAATAGTGGTGAATATAAAGAGTGATAAAATAGTGGAAAAAAGTTTAAAACCATGTTGCCTCTTATTGTATCTATAAATAATTAAGGGGAAAATTTCAATGATGCTATGGTAGGGGTTTTCATGGATACAAAATTGATTCTTAGTATAGGTGAAATGGATAAAGAAACCCAATTATAGAAGGTTTTGGACATTAGTATTATTCCCATGAAAATATTATAAGGAATTAGGGGAGCATTAAACAATAATCAGATAACAAAAAATAAAAACATTCAATGATATAATATTCACAAATATATACATTATAAGACTGAATGATATAGAATGAACCCGTTAATAATGTCATTAATTTGGAAAAGTTCACTAGAATAGGTCATTTTCATAGATATTATCTTATATTTATTTGAAAAACAACAACACCATATATATATGTTTGTTTTGAATCATGAATTTATAGAAATAAACAACATGATTACCGATTATAATTTTCTTAGGAACTATAATAAGATGATTTTAATAGGGTGATATTTTTTCCATATATTAATAATATTATTCAATTATTGTGGGGATATTATAATGATGAAAAAGTTAAATAAGTCATTCATTCATCATTGATGTCACTATATACCAAACATAAAGTCCAACATGATGATTTTTATTTAATTGGTTGAGATATTCTTTACTATAATCCCAGAAAATAAAAAATTTATAATTTTATAAGGAATTGGGATGATTTTTACAGAATTTATTTTGATAACGAACCACATGATTTCACATACGATCCACATCGACATACCCCGATGTTTTATGATGGAACATGGTAAAATGATAAACTATGTAACCTTAGGTTTGGTTATTTATTAATTGAATGTTATAGATTATTGGTATGGAAGAAAATAATGAATGTAATTCCCTATATCAAACATCCAATTAATTTTTTTTTTGAAATTAATGTTCTAATCAAGCAATATAGAAACACTTTGAAAAGAAAAAAAATGACTATATTGTGAATTGCATAGGATTTATTCCATAATGATTTTTGTAGTCCATTAAATTTAAAATAAAATGGTTATGAATGGAAAATTACAAAATTTATTTACTATTATAATATTAAGATGTGGGGATATATTTTTAATATGGTTTAAAGGCATTTGAAATCTTTCAGTAATTCATGGTGTTTGTTTACATTTAATGCCTCTATAAAAAAATACAATATGATTTAATTTAGGTGGAGAGTATACCAATTAGTCATATCATAATTACCTAAATCATTGTGAAATATAACAAAAGTCAACAATGACTATCATATCATAGCTATGTGGACTAGTTCAGAGAAATAATTCAACCATCCACAACATGGAATGAATCAAGGCTAAAGAAAACATCATGCCCCGAGAATATGGGATGGAGAATGTTTTTTTGTGGTGTATGTACTGTATAAATTTCCAAAAAAATATTGATTAATATAATCCACATGAATCATAGAGCACTAAAAATCCTACCGTTAGTCAAATGATATTTTTTTCATAATGGATGATTTGGTTTTGAATCAAGAAAAATATTTAAGAGAGGTGAAAATACCTTTGGAATAAGAATATGAAAAAATTTATGGAATTCCATTTTATGAGTGATTAGTTTAAGAACAAATAATTCCATATCGATGTACATTTACATCATATGAAGTTGAATAATAACATTCAAATACAAAACCCAACAATTTTTACTGTCTTGTAGATATATATGTAATCATTGAACAATTTAGGATTATGGGAACCTGTATTGGTTCCTATAATGTAAAGACCCTATTGGATTCATGGAAGATAATTTTGATTAAATAAGAAGAAAATTAGTGGATTAATATATCCATTCACATGAGAAGAAAAATCATCGGATGTAACACACCATTCAGATGGGAATAAGACAATTTTAATGATGCAGGTATTCAAAACCTATAATAAGGATGTTGGATAATTCCAAATATACAATGAAATACTAATCACCAATGGATATTAAAAGAAGTAATTATTTAAATATGGTTAATTATTTATACCCATTTCAAGGATAAATATAATAAGATTATTAATCTTGAAATCCTCACTAAAATATTGACCATCCATAAGGTAAATGTGATGTGAAATTTACTAAAATGTTTTTTGGTAGAGAATATATATATTGATCAACCAACAAGATACATAAAAAAAGGAATATGTGGAAAGTTTTAAATGTATAATAATTAACTCTAGAAATAAAAAACCCCATTTATGGAAAACATGGATTTCATATTATTATCAATCCATTGGATTGATGAAGTCGTTATGTGATCACTCAATGTACCCAATAAAATAGGATGGTGGATTCATATAATCAAATTTATAATAGTTTTATGATCTTATATTGATATTAAATAATCTTCGTATGTTCTTGTTGAATAGGGGGAAAATTTTCATGTTTTTTCAGTTGAACAATATTAGACAGATTTTAAATTTCCTCATATTTGAAGTTAGTAAATGTCAAGGTGGGATATAATTCACCCAGGTAAATTATTCTATATATATTTTGATTAAGTATAATATTGAAACACGACATCCAAGTACAACTTATTATAAGAGAGATTTTAATTATGATGAAATGATACTAGAAAAGGTCATCCTGAATATTATAATTGTATGTTCTATATAAAAAGAGGCTTACATATACCCAACATTATATTACATATAGAGTATGAGTCATTAGTAGATATATAGAGACTCCAATTAAGACTCCTTTTAATGTAATATAAATAAATTTCATGTTCAATATATATAAAATCAATGACAGGACACTCTATATATTGTAAATATTTAAAAATTATTGGATATTAAAATAGAAATTTAAGATGGTCATTGAAGAAATAAAGAGTAAAATGACATTTTATTTTTTAAAGGAAATAAGTTGTTCACATAGACATTTATGAAATGTGTTATTTTGATAGTATCATCATGAAATTAAGATTATATTTCTACCAATATAGTTGTGTCTAAAAGAATTATTATCCAAAATGTGCTATACAGTTTGGATTATACATTCGAGGATCCTATAAAAATACTAATTAATACTGACCGGTGATAAATTTGGAAAAAAATATATTCATGAAATAAGAAATCTTATTTACATGAGGTATCATTTTAGTTTTTATCATATGATTTGTAAGAATGGGTAATTTTCACATGATGATTAAATAAAAATTTTATAAATTCCATAAAAACCATAAATATTTGATGCATTATGAAGGATACCGGAATGGTGTCTGATAAAAGTTAAAAAAATTATTCAGTGATGTATAAATTTAATCTTTTTTCTTAGATGGAACCAACTCACATAGTTGTGATTTAGGATTTGAAGATGTCAAAGTTAGTTGTTTGACATATATATTGGCTCGGAGGACTCGTCATAAAAAATAAACTAATGCCTTTTAATTTTTTAAATAATTTTTAGTTGAATTTTTTTTACCCTTATAAATAAGAGTTTTTTATTTATATCCAATTGCTCAATTATGCATAAAATAGAATATAATTTTTTGTTACATGGATTAGAACTACAACTATTTTTGTCCCTAACCACCTCTATTAATAAAAAATTATGTTTTCATAACATCCACTATTAGTCCCTAGAAGATTAAAAATGAACCTTGTTGAACATCAGGGCCAATGAATATGGAAAATATTAATGATATGATAGAACATAATAGAGTGTCTATTTTGAAGATAACTATATATAAATAATTACATTTTAGGGTTTTTGAAGGAACATGTGTAGGAATGGATACATTTATCCATTGAATTAATGGATTAATAAGTGAAATTTATTCATTGGTTTAATATTTTTAAATTTTTAAATGTATGAAATCAATTCACAAAATTTTTTGATTACCAAAACTAAAAACCATAATTTTAGTGTGTGAATACATTCAATAAATTTGGATTAGTTAGCATTAAATATTTTCAATCTCTATGGTTTCTTTAACATAATTCCTTCTTAATAAATTAAAAAATAGTTTAAATAATTTTAATTTGTCTACATTGGTTGTTGACTATTTCTATACCTCAATATTTTTAGTATTTATCTTTTTTATAGTGTTAAATATTATTTTTTTAAATTTTTCATAAAAAATGTTTATTTTAGAATTAATTTTTTTAATTATTCTATTAATTAATTTAAAATAATAATTAGGAAAATAATTTTCATCTTTATGTATTCTATTTAGGTGGTTATAATAGTCTAATATTATAATTATTATGTAATTAGTTATTTAATAAAAATATCAAAAATATAGTGTATGATAAAATAATATTATATTAATAATAATTGTAAACATAATATTTATATGTGAAATATTTTTCAATATATGACATGATATTAATATAATATGTTATGTTCATTAATAGTTAAATAAGGTTTATTTAGTATATGATCTATTAGTAATAGAGATTACATTGGACCTCTTCCATGGAAATCTATGTCATGACCCGTCCCCCGGGGCCCGTATCGTGACTACCCTAAGCCCACCTTCCATAGTTCAGGGGTCGGCGACTAGTACCAAAGGCATAAATCCCTAACAAATAGAAAGGTTTTATAAAACGTAAACACACACAACCAGAGTAAAACCGGAAGAAAACACTATGTAAATTAGTAACAATTTTGCTGAAAGTACAAAGGGACCAGAAATTCAAGCCCAATGTAAAGGTACAGTGACAACTGAAAGAAAGTACAACTAAAAAGACAAATAGATGAATGGTGAAGCAGCTCCTGGATCATCCTCCGGGATCCTAACTGAAGGGTAGGTACAGATGTCCTCCTCAGCTCAAACCTGGATTTTCATTATCGAAACCACAACTGTTGGATAACTCCTCCTATGTCGAGTAAAGTGGCCTTATCTTGACTCCGAGTCCATACTCACTAACCTTAGGCTACTGAGGTACTCCTCCTGTCGAGTACTGCGGGTTTATCGCCCCAACATAGTAACGCTCCCAGCCATGGGTCTGCCGCCCCAACAGAGTAGCGCTCCCCCGAATAGGCTACAGTGGTAATCCTCCTGTCGAGTACCATGGGTCTACTGCCAAACCAAGCGCTCCGTCCTCCGTGGGTCTGCCACCAAACTGGGCGCTCCTTCCACTAGGCTAATCAATTCACTCTGAGTTGAATTGGTCAGGCAGTTCTCAGGTCTACAGCTACTACGTCTCCAAACTCTGTACGCTCAACTCCGAGAGGGTCTACTCCACTAGATACATGTCAATACTTCTAAGTGTCACAGAATCTCACGTGGAATTATCTCACATGACCGCTTCATCCTAGAGGTCTCAATGCAATAGATGGCGCGTCAATCGGACGCTCGGTCTAAGAGTTATAAGCCTTTTTGTCCCGGGGGCCCGGTTGGTTTCGTATACGAACCAACCCTACCGTATCTCAACTATACCCTGAAATAACATGGGGTATACTCAAGGGACCATTTCTCAAAGAAATTACCAGTGTCGCTGACGGTTCGTCAAACAGTTGTCCGTTCTGAGAGTTATTAGTTTTCCCGTTCTGGGGGGCCCGGATGATTTTTAATCTAAAACAACCCGACCATACTCCAAATGCATCCAAAGCTCAATTGGAGTATTCCAAAAGAACCATCCCATCATAAGGAATCCAATGTAATTGACGACACATCAATTGAATGTGCAGTCCTTAAGTTATTAGCATTTCTGCTCTGAGGGCCCGATTTGTTTCAGGTTCAAACCAACCTGGATATACCCAAACATCACCAAAACCTTGAGTGTAATATACTAAAATGACTATATATATCCAATGAATACTATGCAGCTGACAGTGTGCCTATCGGAGGTCTGTAGCCCATGATATGGGTGTTTGAACGAAAAAGGTCTAAAAAGTGGGGTCTGGGCCCCGTCCGACCCAGCCCAACCTACCCTGGGCAGCCCGAACCGGGTTGACACGACCCGGGTTCGGGTCTAGCCCAGTTGGGTGCAGCCCGATCGGGACCTGCTGGGGGGGTGGGGGCGCTAGCTCTGCCAACAGGCACGACGCTAGACCGTGCCTCTCCATTCCTGGAACGGCTGAGCTGTTCCGGTTTCTACCGCCGCTGCGCCGGCGTGGAGCGCCGCTGCCGCCTTCTACGGACCCCCGGACATGCTCTGGTGGTCCGTGTCTCCCACCCTCTACACCTATGCGCATCTCGGTTCCTGAACTTTTCTGCGAAGGCTCCAAATCGCCATTGCGTCCCTGTTTCGTCATCGACCATCAATCTACGCACAGACGAGCAACCAGCGGAGGGTCCGAACATTTCGTTAGCCCGTGCCCTCCGCATTCGAGGCTCAATCCATAATTCATCAACGACAAGGGTATAATTTATTCAAAATAAATTATTCAAACACCCTACAATTAAATGCCCATGCTCGAGTGTATAAATCACATACATAAAATATACAAAATCCCTCTACATCGCAAAGACGTTGCACGTCGTCGAACTGCAGAAGATGAACGTCACAGTGGTGAGACGTCGCGGAAGAACGATTTTGATTCTGTTGATGTCAGAGGAAGATCCATCATTATTGGCGACGTTCCCCATGGTGGTGTGTCCTCCCTTGACGTGAAGAAAGAAGAAGAGAAGGCACATCGTCGGTGACTTCGCGTTCTTCGTCGGAGTCGTTCTTCGTTGAAGGTCAGTGTTCTTCGTCGGAGAAGAAAACTTCCTTCTAAATCCTATCAAGAGGTCTCCCACCAATATTGCCAACCCAAACCAAGAAAAAGGGCCTCCCATAAAAACATTCTAGTTATTTTCAAATTAAATCACTCTTTAATTAATTAATTGAAGAGATGTTTAATTAACTGAGATGGGTTGGCAAAGAATTAAATGGATAGAGGGAGGTGGAATGTGGAGAGACTCCACCCAATTAAATGGGGGAAGTTGACAAGAATTAAATAAGGGGAGTTAAATTTGGTAGTTTAAGGTAGGTTTAAGGCAGATGAACGGTTGGGGCTCTTGTGGGACCCAGCTCACAAATATCCACACATGGGAAGTTATGTGGGGGTGGGCCCCACCATCAACTTCCCCATGTAGGATTTAAACACCAAGGTGAATAAAATTGTTCTAAACAATTTTATTTAACTTTTTAATTAAACCCCAATTTTTAACTTTCAACCCGCATAAAACGCAACTACGGTAAAGGTCCCCTTAAGCGAATACCAGCGTTGCACGTTCATCGGTGTCCTCATATTTCAATTCCAATCACCAGTTCAAAAGATATAAAATCCCGCACGTACGTTGACTGAATTTAACCAAAAAAAACTTCGGAAATTGTTTCGAGGCACACCAGTCCTTAGAATCAAGTGTTGTCAGAAGCCACAGAATTGTAAAATTCCAAATAATTATGAAAAAAAATTCCATGAAAATCCCGTGTCTTTACATTACTCCCTCCTCAGGGATTTATGTCCCCCTAAAGCTACAACACACACAAGGAAAATGAAAGGGGTACTTAACACGCATCTGAGCCTCCCGATCCCTTGTGCTCTTCTGGAGGTTCCCGTACGGTTAGCGAATGTGCACCAGAGGAATTTACCATCCACGTAGGACCCACTCTAGTCGATCCTCAATCTCCACTAGTACCTCCGTGAATGTCACCCTTCATCAATGTCCAGGTCCCCAGGATCGATGATGTTGGTTGGGTCTTGCACATATCTCCTCAGCCGAGATACATGGAAGACGTCCTGCACCCGGTGCAACTGAGGTGGAAGGGCCAGGCAGTGAGACACCTCGCCTACTCTGCTGAGGACCTAGAAAGGTCTGATGAAACATGGAGATAACATACCGCCGTAGACAAATCTCTGTAGACCTCTTCATGGTGAGACCCATAGGAAAACGTGGTCGCCATCCTCGAACTCCAGTGGTCTCTGTCTCCTATCGGCATATGACTTCTATCTACTTTGTACATTATTCATCTTCTCTTGGATGATCGGCACCTTCTCTGGTAACCTCAAGATGGATACACTGGTCAACCTCTACCTCAGCTCTTGAAAATCTCTACTGGCATCTCTCTGACCACACAAAGGGTTTCCCCTTCTTCTTCAATGCTAAAAGTGGTGCAAAAACTCTGGAGAAGTATGGCACAAATCTATGTCTGGCCAACTCATGAGTGATCTACTGCACCCACTTATGCATGATTCAATCCTGTGTTGCCTAGGGTTTCCTTTTCACCGACCAAGGAAAACCCATCCCAATGTTGTAGGTAAACCACAAACTTTATGTCTAATACAATCAACCTGTGTATGAACTATGGTTTCCCATCCCATAAACAAACTAACGTCATAAGGCCTCGATGATACCACCAAGAGTTTCCAACAGAAACTCTCGCCTCACGTTTTAGATCACACCATCGTCATAAGCATGATTATCGAGTCTCCTCCTAAAGGAATCTCTAGACGTGAGGGTCAAGTCAACGGCATAGCCATAAACTCTAGGTCGGGGACAAGATTCGTGGAAGGAAGGAATGATTCATATCAATGTATGTTGTTATGGCAGCTAGTAGTAGACACAGACCGTACCTCGAATCATTCCTAGAGCCCTTGGGTCAAACTCCTTGACCGCATGCAGTTACTCTCTTCCCCTGCCCTCCTGCTCCCTAAGCCTAGGGGGGACTACAAAGGTGGGTGGTTGTAACATGTCGAAATGTACATCATCAAATGCTTCCCTCTTAGCTCTGCTTCCAAGTCTGTTACCCTACAGATTCATCTGTCCTTAACACTTCCTCTTCTTAAAATATTTTACACGCCCAAGTCTCTGAGACTGGCGTCAGTTCCCTGATTTCCCATTGGTAACATTAAGTAGTTGTATTCGTTCGTCCAAAGAACATTCAACCACAAAGGTTATCTCTAGCACCCTAGCATAAGTAGGAATTCATAGAGGAAAAAGTGGTGGCTTGGATGTCCTTTATACTCACCTCATTCGGTAGTCCGAGCCCCAAAGCACAGATCATATCATATTCAACGAGTACCCGGAATGATTGGTGTGCCTCGATGAATACTCAGCTACCGACATGTCGTCCTGACGAAGATATATAAGTTCCTGAGAACATTCGTCCACCTCTTCAAGACAGTCCTCAGCCTCCTATGAGTCGGGATCTCCATGGAACCTGAGGGGTATCTGATGCTAAAACACGTGTATGGAACTAAGCCTACATGTGTCATCTACTAGTACCGCTGGTTGAAATTGCTACCCAACAAGTAGTGATATAGCTGGCGCACTACCCAAAGGTACTATCTCAGGAATCGATCCATGTACTGAAGCCTCATCACTATGCGGACCAATCTCATGGTAACTCACTGGGAAACACCAGTAGCTAAGATCACTATCTTCTCTACTAGTGTCTAAAATAGGTGTAGAACTCTAGAAATCACCTCCAGCCAGTCCACTGCTACATAGGAATCTGCCTCGCCTCATAACCTCGGAGGCCTCTACTGCTGGAAGTCGTGAAACACGCTCAGTCAGCGTGCACCATCTGCTAGTATGGCTGGTGGAATCAACTACCCAACAGGTGGTGGTGCTGCTAGTACACCACTTGAATGTGACATCATATCAAGAGGGCCCTGCACCAGAGCCTTGTCGCTCAGTGGGCAGTCATCGGGTACTCTCTCTCGGAACTCCAAATGATTGTCTGTGTGGTGGAATCCTAAATAGATGCAACACGGACAAACGAAAATACCTATTGAGCTGACCTGGTTTGAGTAGACTTGAAGAAAAAAAATTTAAACACACATGCAATCAGTGTTTTCATGCACTGAGTTGGAAATCAGAAGTCAGGGTCCTAGTGTATGGATACGTCGGCCACCGCACCAACACTGGACTCCCTGAACAGAAAACCACACTCGGTACCCTTAACACTATTGCTTCACAGTAAAGAAATATCATAGTCTTATGTTTGGTGGTAGAACCAGTTCCTCTGATACCAATTTTTCACGACCCGTCTCCCAGGGCCCGTATCGTGACTACCCCAAGCCCGCCTTCCATAGGTCAGGGGTTGGCGACTAGCACCAATGGAGTAACTCCCTAATAACTGGGAAGCCATTGCCTTTAATAAATGTGAACACACACAACCAAAGTACATGAAGAAGAAAACACTAAGTAAAGCAGTCACAAGTGTGCTGAAATTATAAAGGGGCCAGAAATACAAGCCTAACGGAAAGGTACAACTAAAACTGAAAGAAAGTACAACTGAAAAGACAAACAACTGAATGGGGAAGCAGCTCCTGAATCGTCCTCCGGGTTCCTAGCTGAAGGGTATGTACAGATGTCCTCCCCAGCACTACGCATCTATCTGTCCACTCCATGTGTTGTCACGCCGATTATCCACATCCTGGTACCGTCCAATCCTCGTACGCTCTACCTCGGTCAGCGCTATCCGTCGTCTGCATCCAACACAATGAGGTCCCGGCATAGCCCGTGCCGGGGTGAGTATAAAGATACTCAGTAGGGACCCTGAGACCCATAAGGAATCACTAAATTCGACAAGGATAAAACAGAAAGAAATATCTCAACATATATCCTTTACTTAGGTATATGCCCATACATATACCCAAGTTATCAAGTAACTCATCTCAATCATGAGGAAAACACAAAGGTCATTGACTTAGCTCAAACTAGGATTTTCATTATCGAAACCACAACTGCGGGGGAACTCTTCCTCTGTCGAGAACGGTGGCCCTGTCACGGCTCCGAGGCGCTACTCACTATCCTTATACTTTTGAGGTACTCCTCCTGTCGAGTACCGCAGGTCTACTACCCCAACACAGTAGCACTCCCCGAAATCGGTCTGCCGCCCCAACATAGTAGCGCTCCCCCAAATAGCCTACATAGGTACTCCTCCTGTCGAGTACGATGGGTCTACTTCCAAACCAGGCGCTTTGTCCGCCATAGGTCTGCTGGCAAACCGGGCGCTCCGTCCACTGGGCTAATCGAATCACTCCGAGTCGAATCAGTCAAGCAGTCGTCAGGTCTACAGCTACTTGGTCTCCCCTCTCCGTACGCTCGTCTCCAGGAGGGTCCGCTCCACGAGAAACTGGTCGATACTTCCAAGTGTCACGTAATCTCACATGAAAGTATCTCAAAGGACTGCTTCTTCATAGGGGTCTCAACGCAATAGACGACGCGTCAATCGGACGCCCGGTCTTTGAGTTATAAGCCTTTTTGTCCCGGGGGCCCGGTTGGTTTCATATAAAAACCAAGCCAATCATATCTCAACTATACCCTGAACTGCCATGGGTTATACTCAAGGGACCGTTTCTGAATGAGATTACTAGCACCGCTGACAGTTCTTCAAACGGACGTCCGGTCTGAGAGTTATTAGCTTTCCCATTTCAGGGGCCCAGATAGTTTTTAAGCTAAACCAACCCGACCATACTCCAACACTGTCTAAACCTCAAGTGTATTATTCCAAAATAACTATATCATCATAAGTAATCCAATGTAATTGACGAAACGTCAATCAGACGTTCGATCCTTAAGTTATTAGTGTTTCCGTTCTGAGGGCCCGGTTGGTTTTGAGTTCAAACAAACCCACCATACACAAAATATGCCAAAAACTTGAGTTTAATATACATAAACAACCGTCTTGATCCAAGAAATCCTAAGAAACTAACGGTGCGTCGATCAGAGGTATGTATCCCATGATATGAGTGTTTGAACGAAAAAGGTCCCCAAAGGGGGGTTTGGGCCCGGTCCGACCCGGCCCAACCCACCCTCGGTCGGCCCGAACCGGGTCAACCCGACCCGGGTGGCTGTGGCCTAGCCCGCGTGGCCCGCCTCGGCCCACCCGGGGGGGAGCTGGCTCGACCAACTGGTGTGGCGTTATGCCACTTCTCTCCATTCCCGGAACAGCTGAGTCGTTCCAGTTTCTCCTGCCACCACGGCTTAGCCGGGGCGGTCTGCTCCGGCGGCACGTCGTCACCGCTGGATGCCGGACCCCCAAACGCACTTCGGTGGTCCGTTTCACCCACCTTCTATTCTTATTCTCATCATAGGTCCCAAACTTTACTGCGAAGGCTTAAAATCCCCGTTGCCACCCCGTTTCGTCATCGCCCGTCAATCCGCACACAAATAAACAACCAGCGGAGGGTCCAGACTTGTTCGTTAGCCCGTGCCCTCCGAATTAGAGGCTCAATCCATAATTAATCAATGAAAATGTTATAATTTATTCAAAATTAATTATACAAACACCCTAAAATTATAACACCCATGCTCTAGGGTATTAATAACATACATAAAACATAAAAAATTCCCCTACATCGCAAAGAATTCGCACATCATCGAAACGTGGAAGATGAACATCACAATGGTCGGACGTCATAGAAGACCGATTTCGATTCCATTGACGTCATAGGAAGAGCCGTCATCATTGGTGATGTTCCCCGCGACGGTGTCTCATCCCTTGACGCAGAGGAAGAAGAAGAGAAGGCACATCGTCGATGTTCTTCGTCGGAGTCGTTCTTCATTAACAGTTGGTGTTCTTCGTCGGAGAAGAACACTTTATTCTAAATCCTCTCAAGATATCTCCCACCAATATTGCCAACCCAAAATAATAAAAAGGCCCTCCCATAAAAACATGCCATGTATTTTCAAATTAAATCAAACTCTTTAATTAATTAATTGAATAGTTGTTTAATTAATTGAGATGTGTTGGAAAAGTACTAAATAGAGAGAGTGACGTGGAATGTGGAGAGGCTCCACCCAATTAAATGGGGGAGTTGACAATAATTAAATAAGGGGATTCAAATTTGTGAGTTTAAGGGATGTTTAAGGGAGATGAAAGGTTGGGGCTCGTGTGGGCCCCACCTCACAAATATCCACATATGGGAAGTTATGTGAGGGTGGGCCCCACCATCAACATCCCTCATGTAGGATTTAACCACCAATGTGAATAAAATTGTTCTAAAAAATTTTATTTTACTTTTTAATTAAACCCCATTTTTTAACATTCAACCCGCATAAAACACAACTACAGTAAAGGTGCCCTTAAGTGAATATCGGCGTTGCGAGTTAATCAGTGTCCTTAGATTTCAATTCCGAGCACAGGTTCAAAAGACAAAAAAAACCAGCACATACATTTACTGAACGTACCCAAACCAAAATTCATAAATTGATTCTGGGAACACCGGGTCTCAGAATAAAGTGCCATCAGAATCCATAGACTCATAAAATTCCAAAGAATTATGGAAAAAAATTCCTTTAAAATTCCAGGTCTTTAGAATCTAGGTGCTTTTCTCTTACTATGGTTGGTGTGTAATATATTTAATACTCCACTGAACCCATGCTAAGTAACAGAATTAGGAATATTAATTACAAGGCACATAATAATATTTAAATGAAAATGTATTTTAAATTTTATTAATACTCTATGATCAAATAAATTTAGTAGATAAATTCATGTGAATGTCGTTTATTTGTTTAATTAATCAAATTATTTAACATTTATGAAAACCAATATTATGCATTGGATTTTAGATAAAATGTTACATGTATATATTTATTTCATAGTTAAATAATTTATTCTGAATATGGATTTAATTAGGGAATTCAATAATAATGAGTTATAAGTGTTAAGAGTTTTATAATATAATAAGTTGGTTAGAGAATTATTAATTTATACTTAAACCATTTAAATATATATCTTTACAATATTTAGATATTTTTCAGAATATATCATGTCTAATTTTTTATGATAAGGACTAGAAACATATATTTTCAATGGATTAGTGTCAAACTAAATATCAAATTATGGGTTTTTTGTCACTATATAAATAATGAGAGATGATTTGTTTTTAGTGGATGTTTGTCCAAAGTATCCACATTATACAATTCCATATAATTTAATAGAAATAATTAAAAGAGATAGATGAAATTTTTGGGAATTTCCACTAATTGATATAGGCTTGTCGATGGTGAATTTCACAGAAGAATAATATTCACATAATGATATTTTCTATGATGAAAAGTATAAAGAAGAATAAGAAAATTCCAATGACCATTCTACTCATTCACTTGTTGCATCACATTAACAATTAAATAAACCTCCACCAATAGAATCATGTTCATTCAATGATATGGAATTCTATAAAATATTTTATTAGTTAATGATTGATACCATCATCAAAATTAATGATTTAATTGTGGAAGGATTCGGGAAGTAGATGAATGTGTTCTGTATATGTGAAGGTAATTCTACAGAAAACATGAATTGAAATCATTTATCAAATAGTTTGAAATTAAGTATAATTATATCTTTAATATAGTATAATCAAATAGATCATATTATTCAATTCACAATGATAATTTTCATTTATATTTCTTGATAAATTTGTAAGATACAGATGAAAAAATTTCAATTATTGGTGAATCGCTTGATTTATTCATATCACATGTCAAACACCAAGAATATAATAGTGTTTAATATATTTAATTATAAAATAATTTCAATTATTAATGTTTAAATTAAAATTTAATATAATGATGTTCACTTTTTTCTATCTATTGGGTGAAAAAAAAATCATTCATTGATTTTTTAGTTACTCGAATGCATGTGAGACATGACAGAAAGCCATTATGAAAGTGTATAGTGGTGGGGATGAAACAAATATAGTATTTATTAATTTTATGGTGTTTTATTAGAAAATAATTAATTTCTACAGATTTTTAAATGATTAAAAATTCCATTTAAGAAAATGAGGTTGATTATCTAAATGTGGTCTTTTATAGACTATTTTGGGATTTCGATCTTTTAGTGGATGCATTCATGCATTATAATAAATTTTTCTCATTAGATAGATCATATATATATGGAAATTATACATGAATGTTTTTTATTTCTAATAAAATTTAATGAATTAATTTTCATGAACAATTTCTATTCTCTGCTATTAGAAATGAGAACTTCTCATATTTTTTCATTTAAGGATTAGACCTGATATTATGTGAAAAAAATTAGAGAAATTTTCTTATGTTATGAACATCATCGAGTAATCATGGAGGTAGTATAGTCATAGTGACTTCTATAGAGACGAAAAAATTCTTATCCTCGATACTATATCAGATATATTCAAGAAATCATTTAAAAGATGTTCAATGATGAGTCTATATAAAATGAAATTATCATGTACGGTATGCATATGTTTTTGATAAAAATAAATCTAATTGAGGGATGAATATTATATTTCTTATAACATGTATTTTTTTAGTATATGATCTTTAATATAAAATGATAATGGAGGTTTTGGGAAAAAATATGTTAATCAAGAGTTATATGAAAAGATGATGAAAAATCCCAAAGCCAATTGTTCGCTTACTAAAAATTATTAGAAGAGATAAGAAATCATGTAGATAAACATCATGGAATTTGTTCATGGAGTCTAAAATGATGTTTATAAGATTTTCATTTGTGGTTTAATATATCAATCTTTCTATCATATAATGAAGAATATTTTTAAATTGGAATGCCAGTAAAATAGGGTAATTTGAGAGGGATGTGACATGGGAAAACAATTTAGTGTTAAATTGATAGGATTATATAGTGGGATACCAAATTTATTATCTATTAAATTTACTGCATAAAAAGTATGGTTTCTATTACCAAGTACAACAATCATTTGGTCAACAGTAGTGGGCATGTGGTAGTTTCTTTTTTGGAACAGTGTTTCTGGGATTGTGGTGACATCCACACAATAATATACCTTAGTGCACATATGATTGTAATATGTTATAATGTACACATATCATGGGTAAAATTAATTTATCCATTGTATTACCTGTATATTATTAATGAAAACAATAGTTCTATATCAATTTAATTTTTTAATATCAGAACATTAATATATATATTGATTCACCTAGGGTTCTATCGAACATGAATATGTTTTGACTATGTAAGAAGTCTATATCGACCAATATTTGAATTGACATGGATTATCTCAAATGATTATAAACCTTAATGGAATTGATTTTTATATATCCAAGAAGGTCACATCCATACATTCTACTCTTGATATGTTCAAATTTTATAAAGACCCATAAGATAAATTTTGTTCTGTAGTAGTTCTTAATATCAATGTATTTTTAAAATATGAGTTTTATTTTTTATAATTAAAAACCACATTTTATTTAATTATTTTTTCATTGTAAATTTCATCATATGAATAATATATGTTTTTAGATACAATATAATAGGTTATTAAAACCATATGAAATTAACTAATAAATTTCTAAAAAAATAATGAAAATATCATACAGGTTGATGGAGGTGGATCTGCTATCTACCTTAATATTATTTCTCACCTATCATGCTTGATAAATGAACTAATAAAAATATTTTCTTACTAGGATCACATAATTTACTCCTGGACACACCACATTATTAAATTACATCATATATCTAATTTGTATGATTTTATTTTCTAAACATGTATGTTATAAAATGTATTAATCATTATCAAATTGTGCCACTAGTTGAGAGATATAGAGCCAATACATAAACAATCCAAAATCCTTTAGAGTACATTAAAATTACTATAGGGGATTTATCATTCATGTTGGGTCTTCTTATCAATGTTTAGGTAATCAAAAATGTAACATCATGAGACTAGTGTGATGTTTCGTATCGCTTAATTGGAATTTATTTTATCATCCAACTACATGTCTTTCAAGGTTGTAGATTGTACATAGGATAGTTAGATGAAAACATATAAGTGATTTTATATGATTTTAATGACTTGAAACATATTAAACACACACGTTCATATAATATGTGACTAATTGAAGATATAATGTGTTTTTTAATCTCCTACCAAAGTATAAATAATTTATTTATCTCTATTTGAGGTTTCTGAGAGAAGAACTACATGTTATTAGGGATCAATTATATTAAAATATTTATATAGATGTTTATGTAATACATATTAAACAAATTATAATCATATTTAATCCTGATTGGTCCTACCACATATGTGTGAATGAAATAATTTTCCATTCATTTTTCCTGTAGATATCAGACCACTTCTTGAGAACAAATTATACGCTTATCATCAGAGATGAAAGAATTTTTTAACGTAAATTTATGTAGTTTATTACTTTTAAAATATATTTTATAAACCAATCCTATATTATTTATATACCTTGTGGAGTTAGTATTGGAGTTTTGTTTATTCATCACGGAACAATATGCCTATATTTTGGTATATCTTCCACAATATGTAGCAACGTGAGGTATGATAACCATAAATTCAATTTATTATTTCTATAATACTACAAATTTATAAGATATTTATTTTTATATAAATTTGTAAATACCTTTATAACCAATAATTTTAGTTTTCATTAATCCCATAGACTAGATTTGTCTTACAATAACTTCCACAATACTATATAGCTATGGTTGGTGGCAATATTATTATAGTGCCACTAATCCTCATCCACATCACAAAGAGGCACAGACTATATCAATTCTGGAAATAGATTCGACCCTTAGAAGACAAACACATTTCACCATGACTGGTTTTCGTAAATATAATGTTAAGTTCATTTCTTGATAAAAGGTTTATTAATCCCAGAACTATTATCATTTCATATATATTATTGTGGAATATTCTCATATTGATGTTTCTTCCAATATAAATTTCCAACAACACAAATACATTTATTTGATTATGGATAACACATGTATTAATGCCCACCTAACACTAATATATTTCTTATGTGTTGTGGTATAGGAATATATTTGTTCGTAAATTTAATATCTTTTATCATATCATTTAATTTAAAAATATTTATTAAAATTAATGTTATTTTATTTTTATTCCAAGGGGTCAAATATTCTAAAAGAATATTTGATCCTTATGAGGTGGGAATTTTCAATCATGATATATTTCATAATTATTTGGAATCCCTCAAAGCAACTCTCTATTATGAATATGAAAACTTATATGCGGAGGATCCAAAAATAAATATGGATTCACAAACAGCCACTGAAGAAAATTCCGGTGGTTATTTTCCATTAGCGATGACTAAATAGGATAAACCACCACTTCCATAGCTAATATTATGTGGAACCATGAAAAAATAAAAAAATAATACATTGACATCATGTATTAATTAATAAATATCATAAAAAAAACTCAAACTCCATGGAATAAAATGTTTAGTGTCTTGGAGACTATCTATATAAATAAATTATTTTACCAAATGTATTAACATTTCCTTAAAACTTTGATCGTTTATAATCAATTAAAAACATATATTATTATATAATAATCTACAAAACATATCCTATAGACACATAAGAAATGGTAAAGATCGATGCTCAGTAAAGGAAACATATCAACTTGCCAAAAACATTAGGCCATATAAATAAAGGAAAACGTGAGTAAGAGAATAATATGAGATAAAAAATTATAATGGTATTATATGTAATAATATGAAAATGTGATTGAGAATTTAGGATCATGGAAAAGTACTATATGAAAAAAAGGTCATTAAATATTTCATAGAAGAATATAAAAAATCAATCAAAACATGATATCATAACATAATATTGGGGAATATATTTAGAATATAAATATAAAAAAATTTATCCGTAGCCACAAAAAATAATATCCATGGAAAAAGGAAGTGGAACAAATATATGAACTGGTATTTTTGTTGTGGAATACTCATCACCTCTTGATTCCAATAGTGGAGAAAGCATCCCCACCTAAATCATAGTTTGGAGTGAGCATTATATACTAGATTCCCAAAGTAGAGATTGATTTTTTACTATATTCACATGTTAATATTGATTTATATAATACTGTAAAAATGTATTTCCTAGAGATATAGGACCCCGACTATAATTATAAATACATCATATTTCCACATAAAATCTAATCATTTATTTTATCATAAATAACCTACGGATATAAAAATGGGTTTCCTAACATTTCCCAATGGAATCACACAAAAAAACCTAATCATTTGATACTAAGAAGGATGATTATAAAAATGAATTATTTAAGAATTATTCAAAAAGGATTAATTATGAACCACTAATTTATTAATGATGAATCCTTTGATCATATAATAGTAATCATGAATATTGTTTTTATAAATATTTTTTTAATATCACCATAAAAAATGATATTTTCAAGTCACATTCCAATTTTTTAAAATAAACAGTAAAATTCTTAAAAAATTTTCTAAAAAATTGTAATAAATAAACATTGATATGAAATAAAACATATGCATAAATTTGAAGTATAAGGGGAGAATATACAATCATGGTACATAAAATACATTTTTATATATTTTAAATTTTCATTATTGAAAACATTAGACTTTAAAATGATAAAAAGTATTTATTATTCAATCATTAATAGAATATAAAAGGATCATATCTGATAGAATATAATTTATTTTCCACTAGGGAACTGGGAAAAAAATTTTATGTAAAAACATAGATACGGGGAAAATGTATTTGAGGAGGGAATTATTCAGACGAAATTAAAATCATCAAGGAGGAAGACATTAGTGGGAATAATGACATCCACATAAAAAGTATTAATTAAAACAAAACCTTGTAATATGTTAAAATTGATAAATATATATATTCAAATTATAATGAAGAGTTATTATGACCCATAGAAAATATTCGAGCCATTAAAATCCCTTATAAAATTAGGATCAATTAAATAAAATCCTAATGAAATAGAGAGAGTGAGATTTAACAAAAATTAACATATAATAATTGTTAATTAATGTGATAATAACTAAATTTAGAATCAAATACACAATATTAAAGAAATTAGGGGCATAACAGACAACATTCCTCAAATAGAAGAATATTCGATGAAAACACTTTTATGTAAATATGTATTCTAATGAAAAACCCTTGAAATAGTGATCATGAAATTAAATTTAAAACACAATTAATAAAGATAATCAATCATTCTATGCAATAATTAGTATTATAAAAACTATTTAATATTAATTTGGTGCATAAAAAAATTCCTTAAAGAATGATATTTTTAGACAAAACCCTGACCTTTCTCTGGATTCCTTTTGTTCTTGAAATTTACTTTTGGAATAAACATATTATGTTCCTTAAATACCATATAATTAATACTATTATTCTATATTTAATTTAATATAGACAATTTATTAGGATATTCTATATATTTATTATATTTTTTTTTTAATTTTTTATGTAATTTGAATCATGATATCCTTAAAATAGTTTTTTTAGTGATCAATGATCACATTTTAATAATAATATATAAGAGTATAATAAACAATATAGAAAATAATATTTAATTTATAAATATCATATAATAATCTTATTATTTATTTTCTCATAGTCAACCATGATATATTATTATATAATTCATTAACGTTATTGTTTAGAAAGACCCAAACATGATGGTGCTATAATTTGAAAGGTGAGTATGATTATAAAATCAAAATTTTTTTCATAATATAATTCTAATATAATAATAATGAATTTATATATATATATATTTTATAATTTATATTATATTTTATGTGGTATGGGTGAATAAAAAAATCTTCATGAACAAAATAAAAACAATACTTCTTGGAAGTGTTAATCAGCACAACACATGATTAATGTTAATTTATTTTCATATGTGAATGTAATGGTGGAAATAATATGTTTTCTGTTAATAATGAGAAATTTTAGTTAACTAATGATATTTATTTCATTATTTTAATATTTTTTGATCTGATTGATGATGGTGTAGAGTAAATAATAGTGTTAGTAAAAGTAATACACATGTTGGAAACTTGTGTTTTCTTTTGTTAAACTCCATGTAAATGAATCCTTGATAAAATAAAAGTTCACTATAAATATATGGATGTGTTATTGGGTTGTAGGAGGTGAAAATATTCATATTTTCATGGAGTAATTTCAAGGGTAGGAGAGAATTTAAGGGGTTGATGTGTTACCCTTTTATAATAGATGGAAATGCTATTTTTTGAATTATCCATTAAATATTCATTAATTTAATGTTACTATTAATTATGAATGGATTAAAATGAAAAAAGATATGGTTAAACTAAAAGTGGGTATAATAAAACTAAAAATAATAATTTATGAGACAAAATTGAGTGTTTTATGCCTTTTTTTATTTTAACTGTTTAACTAATTTTCTAATTTACTTTTTTGGTAATTAATTTTTATACTTGGTAAATAATTTTAATGAAAAGAAAAATGCAGGTGAAATTTAAATAAATTAATATGTATAATATGAAATATTTAATTTATTTTTATATAACAATACTAATAATGGTATGAATTGTTAAATTTAAATTAAACACACATAATTTTATATGATTGTTTTGAGGATATTGGCGTTTTAAAGCATAAAATTCATTTTTAAGAAATAGTTAAAAAAATTCAATTACAATGAAATAAATTTTTTTATTATATTGAAAATTAATTTTATGATATTTTTATGAAAATCCAAAATCGAATATCACCTACAAAATAATGGATTCAAAGGAAAAAATATTTTCTTTCTACACTGTCATTTTAATGTAGTTCTAAACATGCATGAAATAAGATTTATAAGATCAAATAATATATTAAAAATAATTATTTTATTCATTAAATAAATATTTTAATATATATAATGTTATTAAAAATTATCTAATTCTCTTAAAAAATGTTAAAATTCAAAAAATCTGGATTTTCACAAAAAATTTATATTTGGAATAAAAATCATCATTTTCTGAAAAAACCCCAATAATTAAAAACAGTAAGATTTGGATATTATAAATAAAAAATTTTAGTTTTTTTTATATAATTTATAATATAAAATGATTGTTTTTTTAAATAAATAAAAAATTTAATAGAAACTACTATTGAATAGAAAATGATGTTTTTAAACATTAAATTTTGTAAATATTATATCATCTAAATTTGTAATTTAAATAAATATAAAAAAATTAATTCCTATATAGTAATATTTCAAAGGGGTTTAATTTAATTTATTATATAAATTTATTCACCAATTAATAAAACATATCCTTTTAGAACATGTTATAATTTTTATAATAAATTCTCTTTAAAAAATAAAATAAAATAAATTTATTTATATTATAAAATTTTATTTTACCGCACCAATTATTTTGAAATATATATTTTAATTTCAAGTATACACCATATAATATTTTTAATAATAGTAATATATATTTTTATATATTTCATATATATATATATTAATATCATATTGTTATTTTATTTGCAATATTAAAATTACTACATAACAATACAAGACTACAATATACCTATTCCATAAATGACCAATCAATATATCTACAATGCCATATTTAATTCCAATATATATCAATGTATTAAATAATTTATTCCCTCCACAATAACTTATTATGGTACTACTCTTATTTCATATTATAGATTTATCACAATTCTTTCTCGATTCATAGTTATTTTCCCCATTAGAAGATTTGTTTGGAAATTATTGATAAAAAATACTACAAAATATATATGATAAGTCCTTGTAATGAATATTTTATTTTTTCAATATATGTTACCCTATTAGTTTATTTCATATTAATGGATTCATTTTAGCTATGGTGGGTAATAATAAATACTGTGAAATACTTAGTTTTATACGTTTTTAAGGTAAAGCTCAATTTATTAATGAATAAAGTGTTTTTATATTAATTATTTTCTTATATAACTTATTACCTAATAAATAATTTTTTACTATTAAAAAATAAAAATTTGTGTAAAAAATTATTTTTTAAATTAATACAGTTTATAAAAACACTAGGAATTACATTCTCCACCATTTAATAGATCACGCGCTCATAATTTTAGTAATCACATTCCAAAGGATTTAGATATCGGAAAAAAATTACACAAATGACTTAATATATACTTTCTAAATAGATATCAACCTAAAAAATTTGAAATATATCCATTTCCACAGCTTTCTTTTATCCATAATATTGAGTTTGTATCAAACCATTTAGGCAAAGAGTATAAATTTATTTTTCATTAAGACTGAAATAAAAAAATTCTTGAGGGTTTTTATTACATTCCATTCATTGACAGAATATCATAGGTTAATATGAAATGTTTTTTAATTACTATAGATGAATTTTACTAAATTTAGATGGAAATAATTCATCACTAAAATTATGTTATATTTTTTTAGATGATGGATCAAAATATTTCTATAAGGAAAAATCATGAAAAAATTTACTTGTCACACAATAATCATACAAAAACAATATTTCCTAAATATTATAATCATTGGAGTTCTAATTTAATGAACATAGATAAAATTTTATATATACTAGTGTTCATAGAATAAAATTTCCATGAGACATCTCTAACTCAATATTTGGCAGAACATATAAATTAAATATCAGGATTCACATAGGGATTAGATCTTGTATATTAACCCCATTCCCCTATGGGATTAAGAGGTTGGCTATTCTCATTATCTCGGTTTGTCGTTGGATTAGGGAATTCACTAGGATAATTACCATGTTTCTCACATATAAGGCACATAATTATTAATGCATCTTACAATGAAATGTATTGATTTTAGTCATATTGAAAAAAAATAACTTTTCCATGAAAATTGGATTCTTGAGGACCCGTCTTCCATAATTAATTCATTTTCCCATTACCTTGAGGCATTACCTTACTTGTTATTACCATGTTTTTGACAAAAATGAAATTAATATTTTTTCCTTAATCATATTCATCAATATATATTTCACGAGACTCCATCATTCTATTTTTTTTGTGCATTTGGGTAATCAATTGTCATCAAATTTTTAATCATATATAATTATATTTGGTTTGTAGTAATAATAAGGTTTTCGACTCAAGATCCAATTATTATGGTAATTAATTGATGTAATATTCACATTTTCCCTTATATCTATTGTAAATCCTATTCCATATGGTTCTAGCAATGACTAAAACAAGATAAGAGTAACTATGAGTTGTAAAAAATTTACATGAAATGAATTTAACATTAATAATTATTATTTTTTAATACTATCATTTTAGTCTATAATTATTTTAGTTCCACCTAAAACATATATGGTTAAACATATGGTCATGTTTTATCATACTATTTTCCTAATAAATCAATGTAACTAGGAAACCATTCCTTAAAAATTATTTTAAATGAGAATGAGATCAACCAATGAATATCCCATAAGATATTCTTGAATGGTGTTCAGTCATAGTCCCGCTAATAAAGAGTTAGGGAAATGATCAAATCAATGCTAACCAAAACATTTTCAAAGTGATTACCCTTAAGAGGGCCTGTCCTATATCCATATTAAATTTCTAATAACTAGAAACAGATTTGATTCATGAGAAACCATTTATCAAGTCTTTACTAATATTATAGGTTATCATCCAATACTTAGACTCATATCTTGTGTTTTATCTATAGTTATCCTGATTTAATCAATAAATTAACTAAAATATTCTCAAAAAATAAAAAACCCTATATGATACCATCTATGTAGACACAAGCTAAACCAACAAGAATAAAACACTTAATCTGTGATTTATTATATATGTACATGAAAATTTTGTAGATATTCATGACCAAAATGCACAGTGTCTTATAGAATAGCTACATAAATATCATATTTAACCACACTTATTAACATTTCCACAAACCATTTATATTTTAAAAACTAATTTATAAATTTCATATGATATAATCATCTTCATAACTACGGAATAGAATCATAAGAAATGAGTGATATTTATTTATCTATAAGGGAAACATATAAACATGTTATGACTGTTAGGTCAAAACATGATGGAAAAACATGAGTAAGGGATAAATATTATATAAAAATATCATGGGATCATAATTTAAAATAAATGTAAATTATTGGGAATTGAGGATCATGAAATATAAACATAATAAATAAGAAAATTCATTAAAAACCTAACATATAATGAAATAAAAAAACATAAATGGAACATGAAATTATAACATTAGAAAAATAAATTTACAAAGTAAATGAAATATAATAAAAATTAACATAACATATAAATAAATAATAATCTAAAAAATGAATATGACATAAGAATAACCATAGGTAATGTTTTCATTATGGAATAATAATCTCCGCCAGATACCCATATTATAGCTGATCTCCCTAATTTATTCATATAGTGGAGTGAGACTTCCATTCACGATTAAAATAATATAATGAATATTCCTTACATTATACCCATAATTATATCATGATATATATATCACTAAAAATTTCATTTGAGCTAGATATAATACCCATCCCATTATCATCAAAATATATGAGTTTCACATAGAATCTAATAATTCATCAATGCATAAATATCTCATGGAATGAAAATGTGTTTTGTAACATTTCTATGTTGTATCATATGTAAAACAGGTTTTTTTGTATCAAAATAAATGATCAAAAATAATGTTTGATTGAAAAATATATATAGGGAGATTTATTAAAAATTAATTCATTGGAGATGAATCATTATAAAATACCATAGAAATCAAAAAATATATATTTCTTAAAAAGTATTTCAAACTATCACCTTAAAAATGATATTTTCAAGCCGCATTCGAATATTATTATGAAAACAAAGAGGAAAATACCTCAAATAGTAAAAAAAAATTAAAATTAATCAACCTTTTTATGTACTAATTTTTTTTTAAATGAGATGTATATGGGAAGAATAAATGATCATTGTTAGAAAATAAATTTTTTTAATATTTTAAAACAACATTGTTAAAAAAAATGTTTATATAATAAAATTAAAAATAGTTTTAGATTCATTATAAAATAATTAATGTTTTATAAGAGAGAAATAAAATTTTATTTTCCACTAGAAAATAGTGAAAAGTGACAGGATGTAAAAAATTTATTTGGTAAAAAATCAGCTAAAAGGGACACAACTAATTTATAACAAAAATTTATTTTCACAGAATAATAGAATCATAAATGAAGAAGAATTGGGTATTAAAATTTATTTCCCCTAAAAATAAGGTTTTCATATGTTAAAACATAATAATGGTTAACAATTAATAAATCATGAAATATAAAATAAAAGAGGACTGATTAGGACCCAATGAAAAGATTTGAGTCATGAAAACCCAGACAAGTTGACGAGGATTTAAATAAAATCCCCATAAATGTGAGAGATTAAAATTATTGTTCAATTACAATATATAATATTCAATTCATGATATAATTACTCAAATAGGAAACATTTAAACCTTTTAAATTGTTTTGGGATCATAATTTATAACTTTTCTCAATGATTTGAATTTGAGATGAAAACGATTAGAGATTAAGAATCGTTCTAATAAAATCCCCATGAATGTGAGAACATGAATTGAAGTTAAAAAATATTTAATAATGTTAATTTAATATAATATATATATATATAAAAAAAAATTAGAAACAACATTTAATATAATTTATGTGGATAATATAATGTTTATCTGAAAGTAGGATTTTTTAGATGAAAATCGTAAATTTTTTCTTATTCATTAGTCTCACACACTTAACATCATGAATATTAAAATTAGTATTATTAGATAAACTATTATATAACATATTCTAATATAATAATTTTAAATATACCATACATGATTATATATATTTCTCTTATTATATTGTTTTTTATTTTGTTAGTGTGAAAATTAAATCTGTGTACACTTATTCTGCTAATTTTAGAGATGGATATCACATCTTAATAACAAGTTAAATAATTAAACTAACCATTAAAAAATAACTACAATATTAATAACTTAATTAATGATATTATTTAGGTTCTTATAATCACCTATGACAGAGTTTTATATCATTCATTAATGTAGGTAGTCAGACAGATGCAAATATGAACGTTCAATAATCTGATGGGTGGGAATGGTTTATTAAAATTTTAATTTTTCATAATATATTTATAAAATAATAATAATTATATTATTTATTTTTTATTATTATTTAATCATATTTTATTTTATTTTTTGATTGAAAATGAAAATCATGATAAAAAATAAATAAAAACATTAATTATTTGAGGTGGTAGACCAAACAAAACATGATAAAAAATCATTTTATTTTAAATTTGGATGGAAGGTAGTAATTACTTGTTTTTAAAATAAGTGAATATCAATTTATATAAGTTTATATAATGTATTAAATACTGATTCATGTAGTAATATAGAATACAATTTATGTTAATTAAAAAATCAAATTGAAATTTTGAGTTTTTTCAAGGAATACTCCTTAAAAATGAATCCATTATGAAAAAGGTAAAAAGAACATTATGGAATTTAGAGATGGTTATAGGTTAATAAAAGTGTAATATTTATAATTATACTATCAAATGAAATGTTCATCATGATATGGTGGAAGTGTTACCCTTTTAAAAGTGAATGAGAGTGTTTTTGTGGAAGTAACAATTAAATTTTTGATAATGTAATGTTTCATTAAAATGGTAAATGGATGAACAATAGAAAAAGTATGAGAGAAATACGAATGAGGTTTTATAATCATATGAGAAACACAAATATTAGCATAATGTTACTTTTTTATGGATTTTCCTTTTAGAATTTTAGCTTTTACCTTAAATTAAAATTACCTTAGTTCTTAATTTATAATATTAGTAGCTAAATAAATTGATAAAATAAAGATTTCCCCTTTAACATAATTTGATAATTTAAAATTAAATTTTTAAAATCTTTTCATCAAATAATATATATAAATGTGTGGAAAATTATATATAAATGGACACTCATTATGATAGAAATGATATTTTTAATATAACTATTTTTTAGAATAAAATTATTATTTAATTCATAGATTAATAAATTATAAATTACTGAGAATTAACATGGTTTTTAATAAAATAAATGAAAGGTATGAGGATTTAATGGGAAGAAAAATAAAAGCATACCATGAAATTAAAATATTTAATTAATTGAATTAAAATATTTTTTCATTAAACTATAATTTTATTTTAGTTCTAAAAATGATGGATATATGATTTATAAGATCATATAATGCGTTCAAATTCAAATTTTTATTCCTTAAATTAATTGATGTTGTAAAAATGTTTTAATTTTTTAATATGTATCAAATATATCTGTTATTTATGTACTACATTAAACTTTTATAATGTCATTCATTGATATTAAAAGGATTTATTCTAGATGAGTAAAGGTTTTTATAGAATTTTCCTGATGTTATAATGGAATCTTAAAATTCTAAAAATTTCCAAAATAAATAAACATGTAATATTTCTATAAAAAATAATGTAGATGACTATAAATTTATGTGACAATAGTTATTTATGTGTTTTTAAATTATGAATTAGATAGTCTAATGACTCTCAAAATTTAATTTTTTTTTTGTTTCAATATATCTAATATTTTCATTAATTATGATTATATTAAAACCTATAAGGGAAGAAACATTGAACTTTACCACCCTTTCACTATAAAATAATAAAAATATATTTAAATAATATAATATATTAATTATTTATTTTATAAATTAATCATTTATATAATGAGTAAGATGAGATCATGGATACCAAGTTAGTTTTCTATATGATACAATTATCTGTAAATAGAAGGGTTGATTACCATAAACTCATAAATTAGACACATTACCATTTTAATTATTTTAAAAAATTCTCCATCAATTTTATTACCTTCATTCCATTGAAATATAATTATTTATTAGTGGTTGGATTTTTCTTTTTCCTTTTAAAATTTATATCTTACATTAGTTTTCAGTTGATTTATCTATTGTTCTCTACATTTATGATTGAAAGTATTATCTTTGAGTATGTGTTACTTGAGAAAATCACAATCTACATTAAATCCATGGGATCTCCCTCTTATTAGATCTCAGGATATATCCTATTAAAAAATATTTCTACAATTATATTATTCATATTTTATACATCATCTTGATTTGAATTCAATTCTTTGTTAAAATTAGTAGTGGATAATATTTCATGATTTTTAATTCTATTTTATTATTTTCATACATAATTATTTATTTTCATTTTTATATCATTATCACCAATGATAAATTAACGAAACACACTCTTTGTATCGATATATGAATTACCGATAAGACTGATGGTTATTGAGAGTGTGAATGACACCCAAGCTTCATTTCTATCTCCAATATTACAAAATTTATGGGATATCAGAATATTAAATCCATTAAAAGAAAAAATTCTATAAATTCCTATTGATATTTTATAAATCATAAAGGTATAATTCAAAATATAATTTATTCAAACCTTCTTTTAAAGACATAATTTTGATAAATTTAATGTCGATACATAATCAACTTTCATGTTATTTTGATATGGCCCCATTCTCTTTTTCCCTATCTGCTTCAGATGTTTTTCTCCTAGTCGAGTTTTTTCATCAGCTTCATTTCCTTTATCTATATTTATTTCATCATATATTTCATTTAATTCATAATATATGAAGTTTTCATGTTATCTATTAATTTATCATATAAATATACCTTTATCAGAAAAAAATTACACTACTAAAAAATGTACCCCACTTTTTTTTGAACCTATTCGATCTTTATCTATAAAGGTCATGATTATGTGTAATATAATGTACTGATAAATATTTTCTTTATATTAGTGATATCTACACAATTAAATTTATTAATGTAATTAAATTAGTGAATTGGTAATTTTAAATATAATTAATCTTTATATAGTCTGTCGGTTGTTTTAATTGATCTCGACATTCAGAAATCATTACTTCTTAGTTTTAGTTGGGTTATATTACATGGAAATTATTTTTTATGAGATTGAATGAGTATTAATAATGAATAAAATATTTTAAATTATTTGGGAAGAATAAAAAGATTATTTTCATTTAATAGTATTTGATGTTTTATAATTTTATTTTTACTATGGTTTATTGTTTTTTATCATGTTAATTGGATTTATGGTTGCCATTATTTTTTGAAACAAACTAAACCTACTATTATCATTATAAAAATTATGACTACAACATATATACATTAAATATTTATTAATAAACTCTATTTTTAGTTTATTTATTTTTAGGTTTTTATGAACTTTGAAATTAACATTTCCCTAGACACCTATAGTGATGGATTCAAAAAACCATCTCTATATTTGGTATGTAGTCACTATTTGTTCTCAATAGTGAATATAGACATATAATAGTTTCTGTTATGTCCATGGTGGGATAAAGTACTATTATACTTTGGTTTTGAACTCTATATTTATGGTTTTCAAATATGGATATATATTGAATACGTAGTTGTGTATTCATCTAGGAAATTATGAAATAAAAGAGAGGACAGTGACGGTATCAATCCTGGATTAATTATATATAATGAAAGGATCCTGATTTTGAATCTATCTGGTATTTAAATAAAGGATCATTTTAAGAACATCATTAACAAAACTATATTTTTATGAATACTATTGTTCTTAAATAAACTATACAACTTCTTATCTTTCATGTGATGGTTGTTAACATTATATGTGATCGAATATATTTTATTTTAATTTCAATGTTCTTTATATTATATATTAAATAATGTTTTATGAAAAAAAAAATTCTATTAAATTTAGAATGTTTTTTTAGAAAAATGGGTTTTTATTTGGATAGAAATATTTTTTGTGTTTTAAAATTCTTATGGTTATATTTTTTAAAGTGATTTTTGGGAAATCAAGTGATTTGGTTAAATTTTATAGATATATAGTAGAAGTGTAATTTTGATAATATTTTTTACTTATAGTAACTAATCTTAGGATGTATATTTTTTATATTTTTTATAAAACCTTTTAGGCGAATTATTTTTTTCATATGAATATTTTGAAATTGGTTATGAGATATGAACATATGTATTTTAAATAGAGATTAGAAATGTTGAATAAAATAGAAAAATCATTTATCTACATTATAAGGATGGGATGGATCTTATAAAGGAAGATGTGAACCATGAAGATAAATGATCAAATGGATAACGATTCATTATGGCTGAATCAATTTTAAAGTGTGTATATTTAACAGTTGTTTATTTTTCATGATACACTATGATTTTTAATATATATTTTAGGATTGTCCAAGTGAAAGATTGTGTGTTAATCAAGAATCATGACCATGATGTAATCATTGTAGAACCATGCATTTAGGTTTCTATGTGGAATTAAGGAATGAGATTCTTTAATGGATGAAGATGTTCTTTAAGGTCTCTTTAGAGTCAAGAAATACTAGTCAGAGGAGACTATGATCATATCTTCAGTGGCCTTAACGGGGATGTAAAAATTTACTTTTTTACAATAGAGTCATGATGAAAGACCCTCATTGGTGATGGGTGGATTTCCTCGACGACAATAGAATAATGACAGTTCATCCATGGAGAAGATAGGTATGAAGATTCAGTAATGATGAAAATGGTGTCCAGTTTGATAGTGGTGGGAGTGTCAATGGTGCATGAGCCATACTGATAGAAGAACAAATCCGTTTGTCAGATCATTGGGGATGGTAAAGTACACACTATAGAGGTTTTGATATTTATCCATGATCAAATCCACCTATGGTGAGAATTTATAGAATGGTTCATTATTCTATATATAATAAATTATTTCTATAATGGGAGGGTTTTCCATTTTCCATCGCTTTCATGTAAAATGAAATTATACATGAGGAAATACAAGAATATCATCCCAATGTGGAAGAAAACATAGGAATATTAGATAGAAAAAAATATATGGGTGAGGATTTTTACTATGTGTTTGGTTCATATACCAATAGGTCATATATATGCCTTATGCCTCTGGACCTATGGGTCATGTAGGGTTCCCACTCAATTGATTTTAAAAAGTTAGATCATCAATAAAATTATGAAAATTTGAGGCCTTCATGACTAAGAAGAAAGATTATTAATATTATTTTATGTGTATATTTTAATTCTATTATGAAATGATTACGTTACAGATGATTCTTTTTCTAGGATATGGGTGAATCAAGTAGGGTTATCATTATTCTAGAAAAGTCTTGAGTGATCTTTTTTAGAAAGATATTTTATTTCTACGAAATTCTTTCCAGAGATAGGATGTTAATAGGTGATTAGGGTAGACTAGATGAATTTCAATAAAAATGGACAAAAAAATATGGTTAGATGGATATTTTATTTAATTATTATTATTCAAATGTCCTTTAAAAAGTTTAAAATAAAAAATATTTATTCATTAAATCATGATAAATCCAATGAAGTAAAATCATTTTTATATACCATGGAATACACATCAAATTTAAAATTTAAGATCATAATTTTAAAAAATTATATTATATTTGAAAAAATATATATATTTTTTGAAAATATAAACACCACCATTGATTAAATCGAATATTTTAGATAAAAAATGTAATTTAATTAAAAATATTATTCATTTAATCATTAATATTTTAAAGTAAATAATAATGTGTTATTTATTTATTTTAATTTTTCATTAGTAATTTTATAAGAAAATATATTTAGGGTACTCTTTTTGAAATAAATAATATTAAAATCTAATGTCCTTTAGTAAATATTTTTTTAAATCATGATAAAAAACTGAATCACTATTTAAATCACCCATATGAATTAAATTTATAAGATTATATGTAACTTTATTATACAGAAATTTTAAAATATATAATTATTACTAACCTGCATTCTTTGAAAAATTAAATTGAAATAATATAGAAATGAAATAAATGACCTTATTTCTTTTGATTTTATAGATAAAAAAACAATGAGTATATGTTCCCAATTAAAAGTGAAAATGGAAAATAAAAAAACCATTTTTTTAAATCAAATGTTCCATAACCCCATTTTTTCAATTTAAACGGTAAATGAAGCTAATTTTCATAAAATATGGGAAATATATATGTGAAAAAATGATTCATTTTTTGATGATAGAAATTATATTAAAAGAAAAACTAGTAATTCTGTTCAATGAAATATGTTAAAAATTAAATGATATATAGAATATGTTGATATGAACCAAAAAATAGAAATGTCCCATCTATACTAAGAAGATAACCATAATATTTATAGAATTCGAACATATTCTAGTAAAATATAAATTACAAATGAGGTGGCTCATTCTCCATGTGACTATAATCACGATTGGATATTATAAGTCTCTATCCATGGTTATATTCAGCCATTTTCTTGAAGACAGTTACCCTTACTATATTGATTAATTATTAGGAGAGATAAGAATTTTTTTCTTGAAATAACTAGTGATATATTCTTCAAATACACATAATGAAACAATTTTTAAAGATCATTATTTTTTTTAAATTTTTTATATTATATAGTGTTTTACATATTAGAAAATATGTTGTTCCTGTATGTGATTGAAATCAATCAGAGGTATATAAAATAAAATATGGTAGTTTCTTCCTCGTTTTAGTGATGTTTCTATTTTTTACCTCGTATCACCACCATTGATACGTGTTTGTTCTTCTATAATTTCAAATTTTAGTCCTGTTAGAGATTTTATTGGGTTTATCATTATTATAGTAGAGTTATAGGAAATATTTACTGGTTAAATTTCTATATCAGAGGGATGATGATGGTGAAAAACAATAAATATTACATTAAACTAACCTATTTTTATAAAAAATATTTTATTTATATTAATTTTACATTCTCAATTTTTCCTAAAAATATTTTTGCTATTTAATTTAAGAAAAAAAGTTACATTTTATTCCTCTCATTCATAACTTTTTATAATCCCCATTTCAATTTTTTCAAAGGAAAAACATTCAAGATTCCTTACATTAATTCCCTAGATTATTTCTACCTATTATTAAGAAAATATCAATATATTTATCTCCAAATTCATGCAATCAAATACTGAACCTATATCCATCCAATTTTTGAGAAAAAATTCCCCATATATTATTATTATTTAAAGTCCAAAAGAATACACAATGGTGTTTTTCTATCTACGTAAGTGAATCTCATTCCCCCTCTCTCTACTCATGTCATGAAAAGAAAATCATCCTAAATATTTTCAATTCCTAAACATTAATCTCATATTCATTCCAAATTTTTGAATCCAATATTTTTTTAACATCATTAATTGATAATAGTGATGAAAAATCCTTGATCACCAAGTTATTGAATTAAAATTACGATAACTAGTGCATCTAAATTCAACGAATTCATAGAAATATGTCAAATAATTCATATAGTTTGGATACATAGAGGCATTGTCCATTTCACCAAAGACCTCTCCCTGAGATGTTCAAAAGGAAAATAGTCATTCTGATTAGAGGACACAAAATAAGGTAAAATAAATTACCAATTGATACCTTTAAATATCCATGATCACAATTAAATATTCATTAAAAATATCAATGGTGATATTGTAAATTTTTCACAATTAAATCAAAGGTTCTAACATAGGGAAGAATCTAAAACATAATTCCATATGAGGTGAGATAATCAAAATATTATGAATTCTTCTAAAAACATTTGTGTTTTGTCAAATTATTGTAATTGTAGTTTTGAAAAAACTTGTGGAGAGGGACCTAATCCCGATTCCATGTGCAAATGTTATTTTTTTAGAATCCTTAGATTTAAAATTTGATTATATATTTTGGTCCCTTGGGGGAAACTAAATTCATGTAGATGGTTTAAATTGTAGATCTTTGTGCATATCTATAACTGAATAAAATAAAGTTGAATTAGAATATTTATATAGGAGAATTTGAACATTCTTTAAAGTAATATTGTCCCTCAATAACTATGAGAATGATTAAGGAAGAAACACAAAAGAGGCTGAGGTATAGGATTTCTAGTATAATAAATTGATACATAATGTGGTCAAATAGAGGATAAATCCATATTCAAGGACGTTATGGAAATAAGAAATATACTCCATAAGGATGAGGATAAGGATGAATGATATCATTATATATTCACTATCCAATGATTACGAAAAATGTTCCATTCTATAATTTTTGCAAACAGAAACATGAAAACATCGCGTATTGCTATATAAACCCCATCAATAATTCAATCAATAAGGAATTTATCACTATAATATGGGTTGTTTCTTTTGATTCTATGATATTGATTAATGAAACATCAACACAACATATATGTGTTTAATAGGATAACTATTTATCTTTTAATACATGATTTCACAAAATAATATTTTTATGAACCATGATAATATTTTTTAAGGATAGATTTATTTTGGTAATAATTTAATGATTCCAATCAAATGATCTGATGGATATACTAATCAAACAATGTGATATAAATAATACATTTATCATCAATGGCATTATATACCTTACATATATACCTATATCTAGAGAGTCAGGTATTTTGTTCATTTTTTTGGAATATACTACATTATATTAAAATAATTTTTAGATGGAAAGGGAATAATGGTTAAAAACATTCAATGAAAATTATCCAAATTATTATACATACAATACACAATAACACACCATAATTATTGATGGATGTAACTGAAAATAGTTGAAATATGAAATCTTTGGTTGGAATATTTAAACATTGATGTTTTGGATTTTTAAGATGGGAAAAAATAAAAATAAAAATTCTTAATATCCTACATCCAAAAAAATCTATGAATGTTATGTTATAACCATGAAATATAGAAATACATTGAAAATAATAAAATTTTAATACTTAACATGCCACTTGAGTTAAACCATTATGAAACAGGTATTCAATAGAATCTATATATAATAGATAATGATGGTAATTTATTATAGTTATTGATTATTATAATAAAAATATATAGATATATTATACTAAGACATTGTTAAAAGTTCTTGGTGTTTTCCAATAATTAATGGTGTTGGAGGAGAATCAAATAAACTATAGAAAATGTGTGATTTAATTTTGATAGATAATAAACCATTAATGTTTTTCATTGTTACCCAATGAGTTATTTAATTGAAAAAAATACCATAACAGTCTTCCACAAGTCATCGTGATAGAAGATATGAAATAAATACTTCTAAAATCCTCAATAAGGAAAGAAAATGTCTTTCCCAATAGTTTGTGAGATGAAT
Source organism: Viscum album (assembly GCA_963277665.1). NCBI lineage: Eukaryota > Viridiplantae > Streptophyta > Magnoliopsida > Santalales > Viscaceae > Viscum > Viscum album. Next base: position 1,355,659,748 of record OY728160.1, on the reverse strand, counting down.
AATGATTTTTTGTCATACCTAATCAATATATACTGAAAAAATAATGATTATGTTAATATAAATTCATATATGAATACCAAAATCATAGCAAAAGTAAACACATATTGTTTTTCATCTATTGACATTATCAGTATCCTGAAGAAAAAAATCAATGAAAACATTATGTAGTATATCCATATAGAATAATATGTTTTTGAAATGTGAATAAATTTATAATATAAGATAATAAAAAAATTTATATTCTCATTAGAATTTATCATGATGGAAAAGTATCCATAAAATGGAATGAAGAAGGCTGTTAAACAGACGTGAAATTACCTTTAAGATTACATTAAAAAAATTGATGAAATTCCAATGGATGAAAAAATATATAAAAAAATAATTTTTCCAGTACAATAATATTTTAAATCATAATAAATTTGATTATAACATTTTTATTTATAACATGTTACAACTCAAGACCTTAAAAGAAGAAATTTTTTTAAATATTATATACAACACACAACATTGATCTTAAATAGCCATTCAAATATATAACTGTAACACCCCAGGTAAATAAAGAATATGACATTTTTATATTTATCCATATTTGTGAATAAAATATTAATTTTACTTTAAATGGGATGTTATGCTCGATGGCGTACCCAATACGCAACAACGAGTTTCTTGGGAATCTTACATTGCACTCTAATAATAAAATAATATTATTTTAAATGGTAGTTAATGCCTAGCTGTTGTGATGGCAGGAATGAATAGAACTAACTAAAAAATGATTATATATGTTTGTCAAATATTTTTACTTTTTATAATAAATGTTAGAGGATTAAAAATGAGAATGAATCCAATTTTAAGCGTAAACATTCTAATATTCTTTTAAAGGTCGATTAACTGCATTTTGATGGCGAACCTCTATTAAATTCACTTTTTGACAATTGTATGTGTTATATTTGACAAAATAAAATTCTTCTTTAGAATCTGGACATAAAAATTTACTTTGTGTAAATTTTTGGTATTTTTCCGAAAAAGTTCAATTTTTAATGAATTGAGAAAAATGTTGTATTTTAATTCAAAACAGCTTTTTAATCTGACTTATTTATATGATTTGATTATCTTTTGAATTGGTTTTAAAGTGAAATTAGAATATATTTTTACCATTTAATCCAATAGTGGTCGTTGAAATTAATTTTACTTTGAAATCAGACTTAAACTAGTGTCAATCTTTTGATACATTTTGTTTCATAAAAACACGCTATTTGTTTCGACAACGGGAATTAATTATTAAATTAATTAATTCAAATTATATGTTTTTAATTTTGTAAAATAGACATCATTTTTGAATTCGGAATATCAAATATATCTTAGGGTGAATTTTTGGTAATTTTCTGAAAAATATCAATTTTTGATGAATAGTGAAACCACTAAGTGGTACTTATAAAAACAGATTTTCCATTTAAATGAAATTTTTCCACTTTTGTGTTTTGAATTTCAAAAATCCAACATACATGGTTTTCATTAATAAGTAACTTATTAAGTTTTTAATCGCGATTAGAGGTAATTAGTGTATTTTATGGTGAAAATAATGGTTTAATAATATGAAATGACCTAGAAACATGTCCTACCTTCATTGGATGAGTCATGGACGACCAAGAAAATCCATGGGTCAACTTGGGGACCACATGGATCCACGTTGGTTGGAAAATGACATAAATACCTTTTTATTTAATGTTAAAATTAAAATGACACAAACATGAGTTGTTTTACTAAAACAATTTTTAAATGGGGTTATACAAGCCAGATTTTTAACTATAAATAGTAATTAGAAAGATAAAAATATTTCGTACATCATAGTATTTGTTTTATAATTTTTAGACATTAAATAAATTAAATTATTTATGACATCATGATGATGCAGTGATGACCTCATTATTTAACGATTTAAATAAAATGGAAAGATAATGTAAAATATAATACCTAAACAGTTCCAAAACCTATTGGATGGGTGGATTTCAAACCCTTGTCACCTTATCCTCGAAACACATCAATTTGGGACCATTAAAATCCGAAATGCATTCTAAAATAAAGTAACATTTCCTTACTTTCCAAGAGTGCCCCTCCCCTCCTCTTATAAAAGGCCCCCACCTCTACCTCCTTACCCAAACTTCCAAAGCCTTTCGCTCGGCCAACCCCTGCACATTTTGTCTCTCCACATCCCTCTAAAACTCCTTGAATCCTCACTTTGGGAATAAGTCTGCCCAAGGAAGCCTTTTAGTTCAAACTAAATGGAGTTACCCGATTTTAAGGCAATGTCTTCACTTGAGTCGTTTTGTTTTATTTTTCTTCTCCAACCCCCTAAAATATTTTTATTCATTTCTTTTATAACAACTCCAGTATCTTAAATATACTAGTATGTTGTTATAAGAATTATCCGAACTACACTTACATACACCTACATCTAATGGTTAAAGAATATACTATTTCCGTTGATGGCGAATTTCTGCCTCACGAAACGATGATTGTTCAACACTCATATATCACCTTCAAAGGTGGCCATTAAGATGTCACTATATTTATATATTATATATAATATGATTATGTTTTACTTATGCTTCTGTATTTTTCATTTATGGCATATCCTTTATGGTTACCATTATGAGTAAACGTGGTATCTTCATTTTAGGAAGTGCGGACTACCGCCCCCTCAAAGTGATTTGATTCATTAATGCCATATGTGGGACGTATAAAGGATGTAATTAATGGTATTATATATGACATTATACTGGAATTATAATATACTTTTATATAATTATGATTCCATTCTATAAAATAGGAAATAGAAATGAAAGTAGCGTTCACGCGTACGTACGACTTACCGTCTCTATGAACGGTGCATTTCATTTATTACCTCTAAATGATTATGTAATATTATAAATGCATTTATATACTGGATATATATGATATATATGATATATACATCATAATTATAACTCTGGATATAATTTATACATGAACAACTTGTAATTATAAAGAGCATATTTTGACTCAAGTACCAATGATCGTTTAAACGACCGTTATTAACTAAAATAATTACATAGTGTTCATGATATGGTAATAAGTGATATAAAAGGAATAATGAACTTGAAAAAGGTTCTTATGGAAGTATAAATTAACACAAGTTTATTATTCAGGAGATTAAAGAACGATCGAGTCAAGTCGGACCCGAGGTAAGGGATCCCACTCCCCTCTTTCTTTTTAAGTACACTCTTTTATGTCATTCTTTTTAAGCTCATCTTTCTTATGATTGGGATGTTCTTTTATATTAATACTACTTTACTTTTTATGTTCATATGATGAGAGACCCTATTTTCTCTCATAAATTCATTTTGGACGTTTTGAGTGGCGCCGTTAGGCTGCCTAATTTTGGTAAGAGATCTAACCTTTCTCTTTATTTTTAAGTACTCTCCTTTATGTCACTTCTTTTAAGATCCTCTTTGTTATTATGGGGGATGTTCTTTTATATTCCTATTTCTGTAAATTTTATTGTAATATTATGGGAGACCCTATTTGATCTCATCAATCCATTTTTGAGAGTTTTAAGTGGCGTCGTTAGGCTGCCGTGTTTTCGTAAGGGATTTTTTCATCTCACTTTTAGTCCCATGAGAATTATGCTACATTTTCCACCATTTCCTTTGAGTGGTGTATGTACATCCCATTATTATACTCTTTGTGTAATATAATTTCATTTATGGGTATTTACATATTCATTGTATGACCCTTCTTTAATGGGGTGTATGTTTCTAAAGTTACCCAAGTCGGTAAGGGAACCTTTCACCCTCCTCTTTTAAAATACTTCTTTTGTTATGTCTTTTAATTAACATAATATTATGTTGGAATATGTTCTTTTATATCCTTATTGATGTAAATTTTATGTCCAAGTGATGAGATACCCTTTTTATCTCTCATCAACCCTTTTTCTGAATTTTTAAGTGACGCCGTTAGGCTGTCGATTTTTTGCAAGGGAACTTCTTAACCCAATTTTTATTCTTTGGGATAAACTTGTACTCCTTGAATATATCGTTCTATGAATATGTGTGAATGTCCTCTGATTTTTTTTGTACTTAATATCCACTTATATTTGGTGTATTCGTTTGTCACACATAATTATGTAATTGATTTATCCTTAATCCAAGGATACCGTCTTTGTATGGGACTTCGTCTCAATCTCCTTTCATTGAGGCATATTTTGTTTTATACACAACCTACTTTTATACGGTGTATAAACCCCTTTAAATTTTACGTTTATCGAAAATGAATATTTTTTTATACAAAGTGTTTTACTAAACGACAAAAGGGAATGTTTTTGTTGTACGTATGCGGCGACAACGACTTCTCCGCCACCATGACCATTATTTGAGTTTCGGCTTCCTCTATAATCCATACCTTTTTTTAAAAGAATAATAAATACCATGTTGTAATTTTCTTTTCTTTTAGTATTGAAAATGGTTTTTATAATGTTTTTACATTAATGTGTTGTATTGATATCTTGTGATTGAAAAGTGGAAATGTTATGTTTCCTTTATGCATGTTTTATGTGATACGATTATGTTATGGTTCTAGGGAATTATTATGAATACGGGTGGTTCCATGATAAACTAAGGGTGGGTGAGCCCGATATTGTTCTCCAATGCATTGGGTAATGTGAATGGGTTAAACGTTAAGGTTTCTCCGAAGAGATTTAGGGAATATACTATGATGGGTATTCCAAGCGTAACCAAGAGGGTTACTCCCTACGTAAAAATGTTATGAATGCCTCAAGATACCTTTATGTCTTATGATTTCTATGATTTATTCATGATTTTATGAGGTATGTTAAAGTGCTTATGTTTTAAGGTAAAGTATGATTTCATTCTTATGTATACATGTACTCATGTTTCCTTTCCATATTTTTATATCCCTTACTGAGCTTTTTATGCTCATCCCAAGTTTTTGAAATGTTTTTCACAGGTCAAGGGAAGGGTAAATGATATCATGATAGTGTCAAGGAAGTGTCAAGAAATAATCCATGTTTTATTTTAAATATGTTTCCGTTGATGGGAAAAATGAATACAATCTTTTATGTAACCACTTTGTTTAAATGTGGAATGTAATGCAAGTTTTATGATCTAATTCTCTAAAACTCTAAACCTGAAAAGATCCTCAATGTGTAATCTTGTAATAACTCAAGATTAAGTAAGGTTTAAGGCTGGGTCCTTATAATAACCGTCATAACATAGTCCATAAATTAGAGGGTATGACTAGTATTTTCTATTTTTGAATATATATATATATATATAAATTTTAAACTCAATATAAATTTTTTATAAATTATATGTATATCATCAAAAAAAATTTATAGAATTTATTATATTCATAAGAAATATTTTTTCTTCAAAAATGATTTATATTTATTTTTACTTGAAAATATTATAGTTTTTTTCAATTGTAGAAAATTTAATTCTAAAATTTTAATTTTCTTTTTATGTCATCATATAAAAATTAACATAGTGTGAATTTTTTTATTTCTCAAAATATATTGACTTTTTAGTGAATAGTGAAAATAATAATTTTTGTGAAAAAGTCGTCTTATATCAATAAATTAATTACACTAATAGTACCATTATGTTTAGGATATGATTTAAAGTAATCAAATTATTCATTATTTATATTAAATTATATTAATATAAGTGTATCATCTTTATATAGAATATTATTATAAGTAAATATCTGAGTTTGAAAATGAGTTTTTTTTCATTTTAAAATTCTACTAAATTGGAAAATGTTTCTTTACTGTAATTATTTAAAAAACACTCTAATGAAGAATAATTTAAATTAATTGTATATATTAATTGTCATTTAATATTAATTTATATTCAAACAATAACTATCAGTATCTATATATTTGATATAAAATCTTATTTTATATGAAAAATACACTTCTCAAAAAACCTGATTTTTCATCAAATATTTTGGATTAATTTTATTTGCATTGAATTGAGTAAAATTGATTAAATATTGTGATGTAATCTCAAAGTACACTATATAATATGGAAAAAATAATTTTTTCTATAATGAAATGTTAGAATAGTAAAAATTAATTACGATGGTTATATTAAAAATTGATTTTCAGATAGGGCTAAACCAAAAAGATAAGGGATAAAATGGCATAAACGAATTCAGAAAATATATATTATTTATATATTTAAACCCTAACATGTACGAGTCTTTATAAGGACCCATTTTTTCATTTTTAAATGTGATGAACATGGGTATATCTTTTTCTATTAAAAAATTAAAACTGTGCCACTCACCTCCCTTACAAAAGCCTTCCCCTTATCATCTCCTCCAAACAACATCAAAGAAATTTATATAGTCCAATAAGTACCCCTTATCTTATATATTTCCCTCTAAAATACATATTTCCCTTATTTTGTTCATAAATCAATGTTTGTAAGGCTTTTAGTACATACCTAATGAGATTTCCTGAAGAAGAGGTATCATTCTTAACAACACATTTTATTTTTATTTCCTCATCAAACTCCTCCAAATATTATTCAATTATTAATATATTATAATAATTTATATCCAATATTTTTATATTTTATAATTTTAATTTAATGATATAAAAAAATTTCCACTTCCATGAAATGAGATACAAACTCATTATTTGTGTGTATGGTGGCCTACTACATCGTGGACATTTGTCATTCGGTATCCATCATCACCGATCATGAATTATTTCAATGATGAATTTAAATTATATATATATATATGATATTTGTTATGTTTTTTTTCTTTTAAAGTTATTAAACAACATATAACTTCTTAAATTCCATTCCATGGGGGATACGATAATGTCAAACGTGTGGGTGGGGAACTACCACATTGCGAAACTATGTGATTCATTTTCGGAAAATAGTTGACCTAGAATGTAATAATAATAAATTATATTAATATATGTTATATAAATGATCTAATAATTATATTAATGAATTATTTTAGAATTTTAGAAGATAATAATTTGTTTCTCATTGTGAAATATAATGAAATCATTCATGGATGTGTAGACTACCGCCTCTACGAAATGATGTTATTAATTTTTTGTTACTAACTAACGTGGATGATATATATAAGTATATTAAAATAGAATATCAGTTAATAATGATATTAGGATAATTATTTAATGAAAAAATATTTCATAACATCTTTCTATAATGATCAACGGAAAATGGAAATGTTACAAATGCATATGAACAACTTACCATCTCCATGATCACAACATAGTTCATTTTTCGTCAACATATATCATGATTGTATTAAAAGAATATTTTATGTATAAAAATGATAATAATTTCATCATTATTATTCTGGGGATTTTGAATAATTATCTTTTTACCACAGTCAACACACCAAGTAAATTATTAAACAATGAATAAAACTACCACAAAACACATGATGTGGAATTACCACATTTAGTATTTGAATATTAAATTAAGAAGAAATAAAATAAATGATAAATTATTATTTGTTACTTTTAAAAATGTCTCGTAATAAATAAAATATTTTACAAAATATTATTTTTTTTGAGTAAAATGGAATTCATTGAATGTCTGGAATTGATGAAAGGGTTTTTCCCATGTCCCATTTATGTCCCTGAGACCAACAACATATTGAACTCATAATTTTTTTGTGCGGTGTATATAATTCCTATTAATAAAATTTATGTTTATTTTAACAAAAATTATTTTTATTTATATTTTCATAGGATGTTCTATCATTCATTTTGTATTAATATAGTTATTACAAAATTTGAAAGGGATTTTATCTAATTTTACATTCACAGACTAATATTTTATTATTATGCCCCAATTTTATTATATAGTTTATATAATAAACATTTAAATTTTATATAAAGAAAATTATTATGTTCATAATATTTAATATATCATTTGATGTAATTATTTCATGGGTCAAACTATTGAAGAGTTTCCAAATGGGAAATGGCTTTATGTTACAATTTACTTCATTTTTATATTTTTTTTGTTCAAGGTTATTTTGGATGAAATAATATTTTCCTAATTTCTTTAACCACATATCATTATTATATACTATTTATTAATGTGTTTATCATGATTTATTTCCATTCCCACCCTTATTAATTGATAAATATCATCTATAAGTGAGACTAATGTTGTATTTTATTTTAGATTTGGTTTCTTCGACTTCCATATCATTTTTTTCAAAAATATTTTCAAAAATATTATTATTTAAAAAAATTAATTTACTTAAATAAAAATTTTATGACTTTTTAAAATATTTTTTACATTCTCAAATGAAAATTTATTAATGTTTTCTTGATAGGTTACATTCTAATGTCTTTTTAAAAATGTTTTTGAATGGATTTTTTGTATAAACACTAATTAAAATAATGAATATCTGGTAAAATATTTTAATTTATGTATTAATTATTTTTGACCATATATATTTTCGAATAAATGAATTTTCTCAATTTTTTGGTTTTTCAGTTTTTAATATTGAATTTCAAATGGAAAAGGTTATTTTTCTATAAAATCTATTTAATATTATTGTAATGGTAATTACATTAAATATCATCAAAAAACAATATTTCCATTATTATCCATTTAATATGTTTTTAGTGAAACCATCCACATTAATTATCTTGATGTATTCTCATGGATTCAAAGAGATTGTCGTGGAACCCATTTTGGTTACATGGATTAATCTTTTTTCAAGGAAACTATAGTGTAACTTATTTCTTTTCCATAAATTAATCATGTTTCAAAGATATTTCTGTGGAACCCATTTCCCTTCCATCGGTTCATCCTAATTGAAAAATATTTTCAAGGAACTTGTTTCTTTTCCTTAGGTTAACCACATTTTAAATATATTTCACTAAAATTAATTTATTTCCTTCATTTAATCATTTTTTGAAGATATTTTAATGAAATCCCTATATTTTAAATTTTTTGGTCTTGTTATGAAAGTAATGACAGTTGTTTTATGAGGTTAATAATTAATATAATTCTCTATGATATTCATTCATGTTTTCCATAATAAATATTTGTTAGGATGATATTTGGTTCGGTGATAATATAAGGATGGGTGGTTCTATTATAGACCAAGGATGGGTGGTTATAGTAATTACCAAGGATGGGTAGTTCCATGAAAACCCATGTATGGGTGGATCCATAATAAACTAAGGATAATTGCATCCATGGTAGTCCTCCAACTCATTAAGTTATAATTTTTTTCTTCAAATATATGAAAGGGGTGTTACAAACAGGTATCTCATATGGAACTATTGAGTCTTTAATTATATCTGACACATATATAATATGGGGTTACAATATAATTTTTCCAAGACATGAATATGTTTATTCTATGCCTAATTTGTATTTATAATGTTCGTTATGAAAATTATTAATTTCACATGGCCATCGATTATTTAATTTAGTGACTCTTTCTCCTGTTCAATACATATGTAATGTTTCATGATTGATAATATATGTATTGATGGATATGATTATTCTTATGTTAAAGTCACACAATTTTATTATGCCATCATACCCTAATTCTTTTCATATGATTACTAATGAAATTAAATTATTAATGGTGAATATTACCCATATTGTTCATTTTAGATCACCATTATTATTTTTCAATTCATGATGGTTATCTAAAATGATGTCAAATAAATTATTTATTTAATGAATTAATATGGAGGATGATGATGAATTATTGTGATATAAGAAATGATATGTTATGTGGGAAAACTAATCATTTGAATACATGGTCTTGAACCCACCACTGAATGGAGAAAATCCATCACATTTTACAATTTTATGGGGCTTGATCCCACAATAGATGCGCGATAAGGGTGCAACACTACAAAAAACCTATGTATCATCCTAATCAGTATTAAATTTATGATTATACTTAAACTATTTGAAACATAGGGATAAATAATATTTATTAGAATAGTTTTTATCATATATAATATAATGTGATCGGAAATTGGTTAGGTTATTAGGAAATTAATGTGATTTAAGAAGTGGACTACTAGAATTTTTGGAAACATCGTACCATTTTAGATTTGGTTAATTTCCTTAGATATTTGGAATATAAGGATTAACCCATTTATGGTAATTAATTATTTTAAATACTAATTTTGGTTATTCAGTTTTGAAAAAGAACATCATCTGGAATTAACACCATTTGGAGAAAATGATGAGATAGTGGTGGAAATTGATATGAAGATGAAAAAATACTCATTATGTAATTATATTTCGTTATAATCATAGTATATATGAAAAAATTAAATCCTAAATTGTTGTAAAAGGACCTTAAAACACAATATTGTTATATTACCATAATTTTTTAATTATATCAATGACCATTTTCATACATCATTGGTTAATAGTTTTTTGGTTATAATCAATCTCTTGACCATTCAATTTCTTGTGATTAATGATTTGTATCACTATATATAATTACATAGCCTTTTTGATTTCATTCCATGTCTAAAAAATATCTTATATCCTTAGTTATCTTATTTGGAAACCTAGATTCTATAATTCCATATGTCCCTCATACTTCCTTTTTATATGTTATCAAGATAATGTTTTATTAATAATTTTTATTGGGTGGGTTTCTATCATTTATATCTGTTTACAAATATAATTATTTGATTATAATGTTCAAGTTGAAATTTTAATGTTGAATTTTTTTTAATCAGGGGGATGTAAGACTGTGATATTTTTAAAAAATAAAATTATAGTCGGTAAAGTATACGACACGCAACACCAGGATAAAATGACCTGCAAAATATATAACCATTATATCCTAGTCATTAATTTTGTGGGTATGAAAAGTTTTAATTACTTTATAAAATACATGTATATATATGACCCTCCCAATATATATTATTGATAAATTCATAGTAAATAATCAATCAAAATTTATTAATGTTTTTTTAATTTTCATTAATATGTTTACTTTAAAAATATTTCTTTGCATCCCCTTAGAAAAAAATATATTTATTTTTTAGTAAAATTTTGAAAATTAATTTTATAAAATTTACATAATTTTTGAATTCATAATATCATAATTGATTTTTTTGTGTGAAATTTTGGGATTCTTTGGAAAATAAATATTTTCAGTGAACAGTGGAAAATATCGATTTTTGGTAAAAATGTTATTTATTTTCAATAAATTATTTCATATAAAGTTCAAATTATGTTTTTAATATTATTTAAATTTATGTTAGTATTATTTATAAATATATAATCCACTTAATTATATTTTAATCAACATTATATTGGATTTTAGTAAAAGTTAATGTTTAGGTTTAAAAAGGTTACAACTAAAAAATATATTAAAGAGGATAATGTTTCTCCTTATAAATTAATTTATAAACGCTAAATTAAGAATTAAAAAAGTGAAATTAAAATATAATATATTAATAAATAAAAATTTATATTCATTTAATGTTTAAAATTACTCATACAGTTAATAGAAAATCATCTTCTTCTAGAAAACTACACATATCTAAGAAAAACATTTTCACCATGTCAATTAGATTAATATTAAATTAAAATTTTCTACATATGTGAATTCAATTTGGTAAAATTGATTCCATATTTGGAATAAAAACAATTTTTATAATTTAATATGTTTAAATTAATTTTTGACTACAATGAATTGTAAAACGAATATAAAATAATTACTGAATGAAAATTTAATTATTATTATAAAAATGATATGTAAAATTCAGCCCATACCTGGTGGTTTCAAAATGATGATGAACCATCACATCACCTATAAAAATATTCTTCCAATCATTGGGTTAAGAACCCATACTAGTTTACAAAATAAATCTCTCACCGGACATTCCATTTTCAGCAAGAGCATCTATTATGCCCTTACGGTCCATTAATATATGAGGAATAGAAATGTATTTTCTAAGGAAGGCCCTAGAGTTCCTGATGAAATATATTAATTCTCATGGAATATCACTCTCTTTTTGTTAGAAACCCACCAAGATTTCTAAATCTGACTTAACATTAGTAACCTGAATATTGAAATTCATGTAAAGAATAATCTCGGTGTGCATGGATCTTTCCTCATCTCCAACTGACATGAACTCTCCATAATAAGAGATAAATAAATGAAAAGCGAATCCCCTTCACTTTTGTCAAATGGAATGGAAAATCATAATTCGTGTGTATTTTAATCTATCGGCTTGCAAACTAATGGGATTTATTTTCGATCATTTTTATCATGGATTGTTATAATTATTCTATTAATATATATATATATACATATATAATAATTTTAAAATATGTTAAGTTTTTACTAATGATATAACAAATAAAATATTACTTTCTTGACTATGGGATACAATAGTGTTGCTCGTTTGTACGACAAACTACTGCGTCATGAAGAGATGTTATTTCTCATTCACTAACTATTTACATGGAAGTTAATAAGGATATATTTAATGAATACATGTGATATACATGATATAATAAAGAAATTTATGAAATAATTATAATTCTTATTAAGTGTTTATGTAATGGGATTCCAGAATAATGTTGTATATAGTATCGTGGAATATTGGAATATTTATGTTTTGGTCTATTGTGGTTTTCAATAATTTTATGGCATCGGTAACCATGAAAAGTGATTGAAATATTTTTGGAAAGCAGATGATATGCACATAATGAAGGGATAAAGAGAATCTAATATGTTTGATAGTATTCATGAGCTCATGATTGATATAAGGACTAAGTGATATCATGGTTTGAGGATATAGAATTTTGAGGATTTTGGTATGTGGAAAGTGTTAACTTTTAACTGCATTCATGTTTTCACTATGGTCCAATGGATATTCATTCTTCAATAGAATACATGATTAAGGTATTCACATGTTTGTAATTTGACCAACAAGATATATCTTATGATATATGGGGGATAGATGATGGCATTCACGTGATCATTTTATTTATACTATGAGCTTGGACCGAAGTATTTTAGATAAGCCTAAAGATTGGAATGGATTATGTTGGACATAAGTTAGTATTGTTTAAGGATAAAACTTTTTTGATATTTTTGATGGGATGTTATAGTAATATAGCTTTAGAAAAAGGACAACCTGCAGGATGGGCGACAGCCCATCGCGTCGGACAAGGCTGTGGGAATCAAACCCACAGCCGAAGTGAGACTATCCTTTATTGCCTACCATTGGCCTACAGGAAGTCCCTGTTTAGTAGAAACTAGTTTTATTATATTAAGCTATATGATATATGAAGTATAAGTCCATTTTAGGAACCATATATGATTAATCTCTCTATAGATGGACTTATGTATTTTTTTATAACTTTTCTAACCTTTTTTTGAGATAGATGGAATGACCCATCATTCTATCACATGATCTGCTAACACATCACTAATGACAAATTCAACTTCATTTCATTAAGATATGAAGTTGAAATTTTCCAAAGAACGACAAACGGCGAGACTATACGAAAATCACGAAAGTATTTCTTCTCATTCCAATTTCATCAACTTTAGGGAAATGATCTTGAAAGCCAAAAATGTTGTCCTAGTGCTATTATATCTGATGAATCAGATAGTACCTTAGATCGTCACAAATTTATGGCTTTGTGATTGCTGGCTTTTCCATAGCCATGTTCTCTACCACTCTCCATCAGAACATGATGGTTAGATTTCTCTTCCATATCCATATTTTCACCTATGTGGAAACCCATTGATTAGTTTATTTGGGTAACTGTTACGTTTCATACTTTTGTTTTTAAATATTGGTTTTGGTATTCCTTTTTACAATGTGGGTTTATATTAAAGAAACTTTTTAATAGTAAACCATTTATAACCCCGACGAATTTTGAGGGAGAAATTCATTTTAAGGGGGGTAGAATGTAACACCCCGAGATTTTATGAAAAATATTCTTTTAATTTCATTAATGTCTTGTGTTGTATGCTACACCAAGATTACCTTGTGCTATACGCAACACCGTATTAGCTTGCAGAATACACAACACTATTCTTGGATCGTGTTACACACAATTTTGATAATAGTTATTCTACGCAACATTGAGTATATATATATATATATTCAATGTATAAATGAAATATTGTTGGATTATGTTATATGAAACAACGAAGGATTCTTGCACAGCACGCAACCCTGACTTGGCTTGCATTACACGCAATCGCGACCTTCCTTGATAGCGTGTGTTGTACGCAATACCGGGTTTTACTAAACAACGATATATTATTATAATATTATTATGAACTAGCCGTTATAAATAGTATTAAATAAATTTTGAATCTTATAACATTATTATTCGTCTTACACATTTTCTAAAACATGGTATAAGAACAAAATAAATTTTTCGGGTAAAATAAGTATTTTTCAAAAATGCAGTTTTGCCGACTTTTGATGGCGCACCCACTTTAAATCTAGTTTTTGACATGTTTATAAGTTCAATTTGACAAAATAAAATTCTTCTTTTGAATCATGAAATAAAAATTTACTTTGGATAAATTTTCATATCATTCTAGTAACTTTCATATTTTGATGAATAGTAAAAACACGCTATATTTTAATTAAAAACAACTTTTTTCATCGCAATAATTTATATGGTTAAATTATAATATTGAATGGTTTTAAAGTATAAATAGAATAGATTTTTACCATTTAATATAATGTATGTCATTAACATTGATTCTACCTTGAATTCGTAGGATAAATCAATTCAATCTTTTGCAATGTTTTAAAGAAAACCCCGTTTTCTTTCGACAACGGGATTAATTTTAATTTAATTTCTGAAACTTTTGTGTATTGAATTTGGAAAAATTGATTCCATATTTGGAATCATTGGATCCAAATTATGTTAATAAGCTACTTTTTATTTTTGTGAATTATGAATAGTAACTACGGTAAATTTTATTTACCATAGTTAAAGGTAAATCAGGCAATTAAGGGTAAATATAATATTATAAAATTACCCTAACACATGTAAAAATCCTATTGGATGACTCAAAGTCGACCCATATCACCTAATGGTCGGATTAGATTCATTTAATGGACTTTTTTCCATGAAAATAATTTAATTATTATTAAAACCAAAGAATGTGACAACATGTCACTTTCTTAAATCTTATAAGTATAATAATTTTAATTTAGTGATACAATTCATGAAACTTCTAACATGAATAGTCTCCAGAAATCTAATACAATTATATACATCATAAGAAATTATTTAGAATTTTTAGGGATTAAATAATTATCATTTATTATGACACAAAGATGATGTAGTAATTGTCTTATTAATGAAATATTGACATAATTGATGTTATAAATACCCAAATAAATGTAATTTAAGACTTTTTATGAATTAAACTAATTTTATAGGTTAATATGAAATGTTATTATTGATGTAATTAACTTTTTTAGAACTAATAATTATGTTATGATTTTCACAAAAATCAATTACTAAATAGTGTCAAAATTGACATAAAATATATTTTAAAACAAATATTATATTATTAATTGTTATTTTATTCCTAAAAGTCTAAGGTTCGGCCAAATGACTTAGATAAGGTTATATATATTAATAATAAACAACTTGGGGTTCGTTTGGCTTCTTATAGTAAGTTTATTAACCTTATATTATAAGAACACAAGAAGACACGGTAAAAGTAAAATTATTTAACTTAATGTTAAATCTAAATGATAAGGTTAAAATAGGAACATAAACTTGTCTAAATTCTATTGGATGAGATAATTTCGACCCATCCCCACCTTAGCTTCAAAATAAATCAATTTGGAGCTATTTAAAACCTAATTTGAATTTATAATAAAATAATAGTTTTAGTTATTCCAAAGGTACCCCTCTCCTCCCTTATAAAAGGACACCTCCTCCTCCCTCTTCCTCACACCACTTTGAGCCTTCAAGCTCGTCCAACCCCTGCCAATTTCTCCTCTCCACTTACCTAGAAACATATTAGCGGTTGTGGTCTTCTTCAAAGACCTAATTTAGAACCCTAAAAGGAGTTCTCAAAGAAGCACTTCAAAGAAGAGGTAATGTTTGTTACTGATTCTTTCATCTTTATTTCTTATTCCACTTATTCTTATTTAGTTATTTAATTATGAAGTAATAACATCAGTATCACTCATATACTGATATGTTATTATAATTATTAAACAACCCTATTTCACCATCTATCCATCCTACGGAAAAAGAAATCACCGCGCGTGCGTACGTACGGAATACTGTCTCCACGCCGTGGTGTAATCTATTTTCCACCACCACCTTACTTGGATGGGTATAATAGTGTAAATAATGACTATATATGACTATTAAAAAGTGATATTGATTCTGAAATAGTATACATACACTCCAATACAATTCCACGATCATGGGAACGATATCATCGCTCGTGCGTACGTACGGAATACCGTCTCCACGATGTGATGCGATTCGTTCTACATGATATTCATTGCATAATGATTATATAAATGAATTGAATGAATGAATATGATATATATTAAAATAATACCATTATTTAAATGAGGTATCTATAACCTAAAGAGAAGAATAAGAATTTATTCGACAAACACGCATAAGAACAAAAAAGTAATAAACACCCGAATAACAAGTAGTAATGAAATATTAATAATAATAAGCTATGAATATGACCATATATGATATCATAACAATAATTATGATTCTGGAATAAGTCAATAAAATTATTTAAATAATTATACGAGAGGTTTGGACACTTACGAAGCAAATCGGACCTAAGGTAAGGGAAATATCACAATCTCATTTTTATCCGAGATTGTTTATGCTTTGGTATTTACTGGGGTGTACTTTATCATCCACATCCATGTTTCCTCAATATATAATATTATTTCCATTCACCTACAATTTTTTAAATCCTATTTTACCCTTCAGAGAGTTTTTAGTAAAAGATATGAAAGGAATCTTTTATCGTCTTTCGTACGAGGTACTTTTTTGACTTTTCTGACAAAATTACGAGAAGAATGTTTTTTTAACTTATACGGCATGAATCTATTTTTAAAAAATTAATTCCAAGAAGATTCCTTTAAAAATTTTCAAGTTTATTTTTAATCAACTTATTTTAAAATTGTATGACATGTTAAGAAAGGAAAAGTGTTTTTGAAGTAGAAAGGATATTTTCCTCAAGAATGGAGTTCAAGTGTTTTATCAAAATTATTTTCCATCTAAGATAATAAAAGGGTTCTATTTTTATCCCTATTATCACATTGATTTGATTATGTTGTGATGGAATTATTTTTATGAATTCCTTTATCTTATATTAATTGTTTTGTGATGTCACGATGTTTAAGAATCCCATTTTTATTACATGGGTTATTCTATGATGTATGGTTTATGATTTTGGGGCACACATAAAAATGGTATCATTATGAGATGGGTGGGACCTATATCTCCCTCAAATTCATTGGGTAAAGATTTTATATCTCATGAGATAGACATGGCTGGAATGGTAGGTTATACCAGTTCAGTGAAACAGGATTGAAACGAGGAGTGAACTCGGTTCAGAAAGGGACTTTGTCCGCTAAGATAGTCTTAGCAATGAGTCTTGACTAATAAGAAATGATTCTCTATTATTATGTGTGTATTCCACAAAGTTTCATGTTTTAAGTTATGATTATTGGGATTACATTTCACTACTATGATTTATCTCATGTTATGAAGTTATGATCTCTTTTGCAGGTTAATATTTCCAAAAGATATGTTCTTATGAATATGACGTGATTGATATTTCTTTTGTTTACCCTTACTGAGCATTTGAGATCACCATTTTTTGTTTTCTTTTCCCCAGGATATAAAGAAAGGATTTAGGTTTAAAAAAAGAAGATCTTTATGGGAGATTTTTAAGATCCTTCACCACGATTAGAAGATTATATTCCGAGTTTCCAAAGATACTAAACTATTACGGTCCTTGTGTGTGTGTTTTTGTTATGTACTATGTATTCCGCAAAAGTAATGTAATGTCTATGTACGTTAAGCTTCGGGTCTCTACATAAATTTTTTACAAAATAGTGATTATGTAAATTGATATAATTTGATATTTATTGTATCTGGTTTAGGGATGGAAAATCGCACACAAGCCCCTTTCGATCTTTATAATTCTTAATTTCTCCCATGTCCATTAATAATAATGATAATATAATTAATTACTTGACATGTGAAACACTTTAAAAATATAAATAAATATAATTTATCCCATTTCATATAACACTTATATATTTAAAAAAACATTATGTTTGATAGTGTATACGAGATGAAACACCGAGCTTAAACAAACCACAAAATATTATTATTTAAATATGACCATTATAACCAAGTCATTAAATTATTGGGTCTGAATATTATTAACTAAATTATTAAATATATATAAATTATATACCCAATATAGATGAATTTATTGATTATTAGGAAATAAGTACTCAATTTTTAGTAGTTTTATTTTATGATTCATAAATATGTTTCCATAAAAAAATATTTTTATTACTTTTTGTGAGAAATTATTATAATCAATTTCTAGAACTTATATAAATTTTTTTTATAAAAATAATATCATTTTTCAAATCATAATACCACAATTATCCTAGGGTGTAATTGTTTTTATTTTTCTGAAAATATTTATTTTTCCGTGAGTAGTGAAAATACTGATTTTATTGAAAATTATATTTTTGTTTCAAATATTTAAAAATTTTAATTTTATTTTAAAATGTCTTAAAAGTTAAATTTTTTATATAATATTATTAATAATCCAATTAGGTTCATTATAATGAATTTTATAATTTAATTTGTTATAAAAACATTTTTATATAAAAAAACATTTTTATGAAAAGGTGTCTTTTTCTAAAATGTGGTTTTCCTCATATTTTGTGCACTTATTTTAAAATTAATTTCTAAAAATTATATGTATTTAATTTGATAAAATTAATTCCATATTTAGAATTAGGATATTCAAATTTAGTAAATATGTCTCTTTTATTTACATGTATTATGAATAGTAACTATGGTAAAATTTATCACCTCAGTAAAGGGTAAATCAGGTTAATATAGGTTAAAACTCCGTGATAAGACCATAATTTTTCATACTAATTCTTATTGGATGAATTTAATTCAACCCTAATCACTTTAGTCTCTAAATTTACCTATTTAATGGAAAATTTTCCATGAAAAGGACCCTTATAATACATAAACAAAGTAATTTAAAAAATGTCACTCTCTTAGCTTTTGTAGCACCCTGACCCTATATAGCTCGGAGCCAGTGTCTTCTATCAATTAAAATGGAATTATTAAAAGTAATCAATCCTCAATGAATAGATTGGTTTATTAGTATTGGTAAACCAAACACATACATGAGTCTTTTATTACAAAATAATAATTGAATTACAATATATTATTTTTTCTTCTAAATAACTTATTTCTAAGCAAAAAACTTTGTGGATAACTCTAATACATCTATTAAATCTTATAATATATTTTATAATATGATTCTTTGATTCTTGGGAAAAGAAACATAATAAGATCTCAAATTACAAGTATGTAAAAAATAAAATATATCGGAATCAATAATAAATCAAGGATAATAGTCAATATGGAAAGGTAAATAACTAAAAGCACATTCCAGTCAAATAACTAGATAAGGAAAAATAAATATGGAAAGGTAAGAAACTAAAATGAAATTTATTTAATCAATGAACTAAAAATTAAATTTACCCATAGATATGTTTATTTGAGATATCATGAATGAATAATAACTGAAACTAAATGAGGTCTAATGCATAATTATTGATACCTATAATTTACCACTGGGGATTCATGCCAATGATCTAATACTTTCAAGGAAGAATTACAAGAATCTAATAATTTCAATGTTTCATTCCAAGAATCTAATACTATCAAGGATTGATGATAATGATCTGTTACTTTCAAGTATCCATTCCAAGAATCTAATACTTTCAAGGATTCATTCCCTGAATCTAATACTGTCAAGGCTTCATGCCAAGAATCTAATAATGTTAAAGTGAACACCATAAGAAAATTGGTATATTTTTTTGGAAATAATCATATCCTTTAAAAATGATATAGATATTTAATAAAATTTACAATGTTAAATGATTAAAATAAATTTATTATTTCAATATAAAGTTAACAATCACAAAAGAAAGTACGATTGAAAATATAACCATTAAGAACATTCTTGAGGAGAATAATCTTTAAACATTCCAAAGTGTCCCATACCACTTTGAAACATTTCAATCATAATATCCAAAAAGGTATGAAATTAAATTAAACTTATAATATCATAATAATAATTTTATTCATGATATGACATGAAAAATTCAGTATATACACCAAATAAAATTGAATTGGCACATAATAACAAATAAGTATAAATGGAATGTAAATTGAGTCAAAATTCTCTTACAACTTGATTAGATTTTGAGTAAAGGGTTCCATGAAAGAGTAACATAAATTGAAATTTTTAAAATAAAGGTAAATCATTATATAATATATCAAAATGGTAATTAGGTATACCACACAATAGAAGTAAGTAGTGAATATGACAATTATCTCACAGATTTAAAAACTGAGATAAACATTCCATACATTTGAATCAAAAGACCCAAAAGTAGTAACAATAAAATGAAACTTATAAATACCATGAAAATAAAATAATTCATGATATAATATATCAATGTGTAAGTATGTACACCATATATAAAAAATTAGGCTCAAAACAATTAAGTATACCTCACGGAATGAAAATGAGACAAGAATCCCTTACCTTGAGTTTCCTTTCGGGTGAACGTTCTTTAAATTCCCATATAATAAGATTATGTTAATTTTATACTTGCTTCATAAAATTTTCATTTTTTATAATTTCTTTTATTTCACTTATTACTATGTTGTATACATCTACTTAAACAATTATGTTTTCATCGGGTGTTTTGACCAAATTTGGTTTATGTGTCAAAACAACTTTGGTAGATAAACTATGGTAAAATGGGGTAATTATATAATATCTATAGAATAATAAAAATTAAATAATTATCATATTTATACATAAATTATAATTTTAAAATCAATCATTAAATATGGTTATGAAAAATGAATCCATGTTACAATCATGGAGACGGTAGGTTGTACGTACACTTGAGTAACGTTCCCATTTTTCAATGATTGTTATGGAAAGAAGGTAAGTAACAACATATCTTTACATAATGATAATTATTTTATAAATAATATATTATTTAATCATACATACTTATATAAATAATTCTTGTGATGAAAAATGAATCACATCATTTCAAGGAGGCAGTAGTGCACACGTCCACGAATAACGTTATCACTTTTTAAGTGTGTGAAATTGTAATAAAGAAAACGATATATATATATACATATCCAGAAATTTAATTATGTCATTAATATCATTTTTTTTATGTATCGTATTTTTAATTATGACTATCATTTATACATTCCATGTATCGTGTGAACGAATCACATCGCTTTGAGGGGGCGGTAGTCCACACTTCCTCAAACGATGTTATCGTGTTAACGTAGAATAGAAATTATTAAATGTATGTGTTATAAAAGGATTATATAAGTATAAATACATAATAAATATCATATATAAAATTAACAAATATAGTGTCCATCATAATTTCCAATCATGAAAGTTGGTAATGGAAAAATGAACAATCATCGATTCATGAGGCATTAGTTCATCGTACATAGAAACAGTATATTCATTACCCATTAGATGGTGGTGTGTGTAAGTGTAGGATGAAACATTAGAATAAAAACAGAATATTATATTTTTTATACTAGGGTTTTTATTGAATAATATAATAAGAATAGTTTAGGGGTTGGAGAATGGAAATGAAACTAAAAATCTTGAGAGAAGACGTTACCTCTTAATCAGCTAACTTCTTTTGGTTTATACCAAAAGGCTTCCTTAGAAGGTTTTCTTACCAAATGGATGCTTCTAGGTTTAGGGGAGGGATGTTGGAATACTATTTTGGTAGGTTTTGGACAATCCATAGAGGAATGAGAGGTGTGAATAAGTGGTAGAGGTGGTGGCCTTTTATAGGGAAGGAAAAGGACACACTTAGAATTCTCAAAAACGAGTTAGGTGTACACATGATATAACCTAAAAAAATCATACCAAACAAAAAAATCTCCAGAATTTAATTTTAATGGTAGATATATTTACGTACAATGGGTTTTGGATAATTGGATAGGCCAATTGGGCCCTCAAGTTAAAGGTTTAGTCCTTTATTAAGCTTGATTTTTCCTTAATAATTGTAATTAATCTTAGTCACATTCACTAATAATTTTCGTAAAAAACTAATTTGACCTAATTATACATTATAAATTATTCTAATTAAAAATTTGTAATAAATTTTTCAAAATTATAATCACATAAGTGGCAAAAATTAATTTAAAATTTATCCTGTATGCGGGACGACAATGCAGGTTTTTAATGTAAAAATGTCCAAAAGTTTGATAAGTTTTTACACTCAATTTCAAAGTTAAACTGATACCAATCACCTAAATTTTATTAATTAAAAACATATTATCTAATTAAAATTTAAAACTAATATAAAACATAATTTATACTTATAAATAAAACAGAACAAAAATATTTTTTGAACTAAAATTCAGTATTTTAAACTATTCATTAAAAATTGATATGTTTCTAAAAAATATAAACAATTTACCCTAGCCTAATTTTTATGTTTGGATTTAAAATATGAAGTTTATTTTTAAATATTAAATCAATAAATGTTTCAAAATTCAAATTTAAAATGGGTTCTCCATTAAAATATGGTAAAATTGCATTTCTAAAAATATAGGGTTTTATGTGTAAAATATGGTTTCTTATAATATTACGAAAATAAAACCAAATGGATAAATATTAAAATATTTTGTTGAATACATTGAATATGTATTTCATTAATATAATTAACTAATTGTAATTAATTATATTCATTAAGACAAAACTCCTTTAGATGCATAAAAATTATAATAATTCTTTTTATATCCAATTGGTTCTTATTTTTGCTCCTCATTAAATAGTAACCCATGAATTCATTTTATATTTATATAACCCACAAATTTTAATATGTGAGTTAATAATATTAATAACCTCTAACATAATGTCTAGGTTATATCACATTATATAAAATTATAATATTTTAATAATACATTGTTATTTGGTGAAACTCATACTTGCGTGTAATGTAGGCTATCGAAGAAGGTCGCTCTTGCGTGTAACACAAGATAACTCAGTATTGATTTCATTATAAGCTATATCATTTATTGAATATATTTAAAATAGTAAATATATAGTAGAGTCTTAGAATATTATATTCCCCTATGTGCTTAGTGTTTCATGTCATGCACGTTATCGAATACAAAGTTGTACATTGGAATTTCAGGGTGTTACATTCCCCCCTAATAAAATTGTGTCCTCACAATTTAAACTTCCTATTGGTGATATATTGTTTTATTTTTCCTATGTTATATTCCCACGTCATGAGAAGGGTTCATAAAACATCCTCTAGAAAAGAGATAATTTAAAGTACAAAGTTCACACGGACTACCATATAACTAAGTATCTATGTAGGAGAACATTAGTGGAAAGTGGAGATACATACTTGGAGGAAAAGAATAAATATTTATAGGGAGTTAATGAGGTCATCAATAAAAAACAAGTGAATGATTAATGTAAAGTTGAGGGCCTCAAATCCATAAATCCTTAATGATTTATAAGAACATCGGATGAACATAAATTAAGGTATTAGGGAAAAATTTTATTTCTAATTCAATTTCATAATGTTGGGTAATTATTTCTCTAAACAAGAATAAAACAAAATATTCTTACTTGAAATGTTTCAATTTCATATGAAAAATCCTAACTTTTGGTTGTGCTTCGATCATATTATAATTCATTACTTTACTCCCAAAAATTAATTATCAATAATGAATTTTTTATGTCTGAAACACTAAAAGAAACATTTAAAGTATCATAACTCCAATAAATGAGTGAAAAGTATAACTGTTTGTCTATAACTATCTTCCATAACCAATATGGTTAATATATTACTCTTTAATCCTCAAAAGTGATACTAATGGTTCATCATTAACATTTATTATTCAAATTTTTTAACTAAAAAACAATGAAAATTTAACCTGGACATTACGTAGGTTTGGGGTTGGTGTCAAAAACTTATCGTCCTTTGGTCATGGGTTCAAGTCCCACATACTTTTTGGATTTTATTGGTTGTCACCCGACTTAGAGGTTGTCCTTTTCTAAAACCAAATTAATATAATTTCCAAAATAAATATGATGTACATCCTTGAAATAATGTTAATCACTAAATATCATTTTATCTAATGTTTTAAATACAACCTCAATACATAAATACGTCATTTTTTATTTCCACATAGGTCCTTAATTGGTCAAGAGTTTATCTCTAATATCATCTCTAGGAATTCTAAACCATTACACTTTATCTTCAATCTAAATAACCTTAGGTTTAACCTAGGTTATTCATTGTAAAAGTCTGTCATAATGGATTGTAAAGAAATGTGCATTATCCTAAGAATATTCCCTAAGAGTTTCAAACCAGGTGCACCATAAGGGCCGTTTTGTGTACTTGGTTACCCTAAGTCAGGCCTAGAACACCTTGTCAGAGTTGTTACTTCTTGATACATCTATGCCAGAACCACATCAACTTGTTGTATCCAAACAGAGATGTATTTCTAGGAATACCCATATAATATATACTTTAACAAAATTCTAGGGTTTTCATCTATAACTATCCTAAAATTCTATCTTAGTGTATATTCTATGATCTATGTTTTCCTAAACCTAGTTCCCAAGGTTTCTACTAAACTTCCGTTGATACCAACTATAGTGCCCTGACCCCAGATAGCCTGGAGTTAGTGTCTGCTATCGATTACATTGGCATGATTACAATGAATCAATCCCCAAAGGACCGATCATTTTCTTGTTCTTTTCGAACCAAATACATACATGGTTATTTTATTACAAAATAATACACTGATTACAAAATATTATTTTTTTATTCTAAATACATTGTTTTTAAGGAATTAACATAGAGGATAACTCTAATCCATCTTGTAAATCCCTACATATATTTCATAGTACTCTTCTTGGATTCCTAGGGAAAGAAACATAATAATGGTGAGATAAAATGCTTAGAAAAGGAAAAATAAAATATAGCATAATAAATAATGAATCAATGATGTTAGTCAATATAGAAAGGTAAATAAATGAAAGCACATTCCATTCAAATAACTAGATAAGGAAAAATAAATATAGAAAGGTAAGAATATGAAATACATGTCATTTAATCAACAAAATAAAAATTAAATGTATCCATAGATATGTTGATGAAAGATCTCATGCATGAATAATAACAGAAACTAAATGAGGGATAATGTTTAATTATTGATACCTATAATTTACCAGTGAGGCTTCATGCCAAGAATCTAATACTTTCAAGGCTTCATGCTAATAATCTAATACATTCTAGGATTCATACTAAGAATATAATACTATGAAGGATTCATGCCAAGAATCCATTACTTTCAAAGCTTCATGCTAATAATCTAATACTATCAAGTCTTCATTACATGAATCTGATACTTTCAAGGCTTCATCCCAAGAATCGTATACTATCAACGTGAATACCATATGAAAAATGGTATATGTTTTAGGTAATAATCATATCCAAGAAAAATGATATGGATATTTAAGTAAATATGAAATCTAAATTGATTAAAATAAAGTGATTATTTCAAGATAAAGTTAACAATCACAAAATAAATTGATATTGCAAAGATAATGATTAAGAACATTCTTGAGGAGAATAATCTTTAAACATTCCAAAGTGTCTCATACCACTTTGAAACATTTAAATCAAAATTTACAGAAATGTATAAAAATAAATGAAACTTATAATATCATAATAATACTTTGATTCATTGTATGACATGAAAAAGTCTTTATATATACCAAATAAAATTGAATTAGCACATAATAACAAATAAGTCTCAATGGAATGTAAATTGAGACGAAATTATCTTACTACTTGAGTAGATTTTCAGTCAAGGGTTCCATGAAAGTGTAACATCAATTGAAATGTTTAATATCATGAAATAAAGGGAAATCATGATATAATATATCAAAATGATAAGTAGGTATACCACACAAAAGAAGTAATTAGTGAATATGACAATAATATCATAGATTTAAAAAGTATGATGAAAATCCCTTACATATGAATCGAAAGACCCAAAAGTAATAACAATAAAATGAAACATCTAAATACCATGAATATAAAATAATTCATGATATAATATATCAATGTGTTATTATGTACACCATATATAATAAATTAGGTTCAAAACAGTTAAGTATGCCTCACGGAATGAAAATGAGTCAAGAATCCCTTACTATGAGTTTCCTTTCAGGTGAATGTTCTTTAACATCATATATAATAAAATTATGTTAATTTTATAATTTATTAAGAAACTTTTTAATGTTTATAATTAATTTTATTTCACTTATTACTATTTTTATACATCTACTTAAACAATTATGTTTGTGTCTGGTGTTTTGAACAAATTCGGTTAATGTGTCAAAACAACTTTGGTAGATCAACTTTGGTCAAAGGGGGTCATTAGATAATATCTACAGAATAATAATAATTAAATAATTATCTTATTTATACATAATTTATAATTTTAAAATCAATCGTTAAATATGGTTATGAAAAATGAATCAGTGTTACAATCATGTAGACAGTAGGTCATGCGTACACATGAGTAATGTTCCCATTTTTCAGTGATAGTTATGGAAAGATGGTAAGTAACACCATATATTTCCATAATGATCATTATGTAATAAATACCATATTATTTAATCATACATAATTATATATATAATTCTTGTGATGAAAAAGGAATCACATCACACACGTCCATGAATAACATTATCACTTTTTAAGTGTGTGAAATGGTAATAAAGAAAATGATATATATGTGTGTGTGTGTGTGAGTGTGTGTGTGTATTTAAAAAAAATTCATTATGTCATGAATATAATATATTTGTTTTTTATGTCTCATATTTTTAATTGTAACCATCATTTATACATTCCATGTATCGTGTAAATGAATGACATGAGTTTGAGGGGGGTGGAAGTCCACACTTCTTCAAACGATGTTATCATATTAATGTAGAATCAAAATTATTAAATGTATGTGTTATAAAATTATTAAAAATGTTAAAATGAATTATAAATATCATATATAACATTAAAAAATAGAGTTCTCATCATAACGTCCAACCATAAAAGTTGGTAATGGAAAATTGAACAATCATCGTTTTGTGAGGTATTAGTCTATCATACATAGAAACAGTATGTTCCTTTCATGAGGCATTAGTTTATTTCAATTAATCTTGCCTCTATAGAGCATCATACTGATCCAAAATGCGGTGTAATAGTGCCATACCCCTTCAGTGTCAATAACCTTCATTGTTTAATGGGATTAAAAATCCATTTGTTGTTAAGCAATGGATAAGTTCCTTAGAGAAGATATTTATTACTTTGGGAAGTAATGAAATAGAGAATTTTGTTGTGGCAATTTATCATCTGTTAGGGGATGTGGATCAATGATGGTACTTAATTCAAAACACTAAGAATGAGGAGGAAATATAGATTATGGAATGGTAGGATTTTAAGGATCTTATCTTGTAAAAATATTTTCCTCATGAACAATGAGTTGATATGGACAGACAATTATTGATTTTGAGACAAAAGGAAGAGGAAAATGTTGTTAATTATAAATCTAACCTTATAAGGTTACCAAGGTATGAAGTGATACTTATGTAATCCAAATAGTAATATTGGTCATTTCTTTGATGGGATTAATCCAATCCTTTAAAGGGAACTAGTCTCTAAAACATTCTCATCATATGAGGATATAGTATCATGTGATATCGAGACAAAGAAAGAATTGTATAAGTCTTATGATCTCAAATTAAAGTAAGATAATAAAATGATAATAGAGTAAAAATGGATAAAAGGAATAAGGGAAATAAGTATTTTCCCACATGTGATAATTGTGGAAAGAAACATCCCAGTAATTTCTTGAAAGGAATGGGAATTTTTCATAGGTGTGGAGAGAAAATCCACCAATCTCATGATTTCCTGAGAAAGAAAGAAGTTGTGAATGTGAAATGCATCAAATATAATGGGATGAGTAACTATGAAAAAAACCCCAAAATATCAAGGAAATATAGCTGAGAAGAAGAAAAGATATCATGGTCAACCTTATTATATTACTACAGCCAAAGTGGATTTATTAAATTACTTTTGTATTTTGATTTAAGAATTATGTTTCAGAAATATTTTATCAGTGATATTCTAGTTATAATAATAAATAAATGTATAAGAACTATACTACAATAGTTTTTCTTTACATATTTGAATGTATATGTTGAATAGTACTAATTACCAAGAAAAGTGATTAGTGGTGTGGTGATATTTTTTGTAAATGCATGAATAAGGGAAATATAACCCTTAATTCATTCCAATGTTGAGTTAATAATAATTCTTAGTTAGTATAAATGGAATATTAACATTAAAAAATTTAATGGGGTGGTATTGGTTACCTTGAGAATGTTTGGTGATTTGATGACGAAGTAATTTATGATAGAGTTTACTACATTTTTGGATTTATGGAATATATGGAATAAGGATAAAGTTAATGGTGATTCATGTTATTAGTATATATGATCATGGTATTAACATGTTTGGAATGTAAAATTATAAACATCTTTATGTTTTCTATGGATAAATGTTTGATCAAATTTTTTGGTGTTTGAATATAGTTGGTAATATCTTTTAGGAGTATTAATCATAACTACTTATGGAATGGATTAAGTTGAACTTTGGATATTATTGTTTTATTTTAAAGTATGATTTATCATATTGGATAACTTGTGTAATATATTTTGGTTTTGGTAAATATTTAGAGTTCTAATGAATGACTTATAAAGCTTATGATTCATTAAAATTGCTTCATGCATGAAAAAAATGATCTAGAATATCCATTTCCTAACGTAAGAGATGAAGTGGAAATTGATTGAAGCATAACCAAAGGATGAGATTGTTCTAATGACATGAAAATAAATCAAGTATATTTATTTTTTTCAAGTGATTTATCAAGATATTAAAATAATCCATTGCCTTTAAAAAGGGCCTTGAAATAAAATAGTTATTCATTTAATTTTCTTACTCATAAATCAACGGCCTTTTAACTAATCACAAATTTATAATTTTGTGATTATAAAATTTCTCATGAACATGTTCCCTTATTACTCTTTATTAATCCTTGGGAATAATTTTTCCCTTCCATTTATATATTTTTACTTATAAATGGT
Organism: Viscum album; assembly: GCA_963277665.1. Lineage (NCBI taxonomy): Eukaryota > Viridiplantae > Streptophyta > Magnoliopsida > Santalales > Viscaceae > Viscum > Viscum album. The sequence continues at coordinate 1,355,630,120 of OY728160.1, read as the reverse complement.
GTTCTCATATTCATAAACCTAGTTTTTTGGTGACCTTCATAATTCCCTTTCCCTCATTTTAAGAGGATGTTTTATTGACCCATCTTACAATGTGGATTTTCCATAAAGGAATTTCCAAATTTCATACCCTTGATTACGTGAAATAAATTGAAATTGTGAGGATGAAATTTATTGAAGTTTGATAATGTAATACCTTGATATTTTAAAAGAATACTATATTTGATATTGTATAAAATAGACAACACCAAGCTTAAAGAAACCATGAAATATTATTATTTCAATATGACTGTTATAACCTAGAAATTAAATTATTGGGTATGAATAGTATTAAATAAATTATGAAATATATATAAATTACCTACTCAATAAAAATTAATTGATTTATTCTTAGGAAATAAGTATTCAATTTTCAATAATGTTATTTTAGGGTTTATAAATGCATTTCCTTCAAAAAATGATTCTTATTTTTTTTGTGAGAAGATATTAAAATAAATTTCTGGAAGTTATATTAATTTTATTTTATAAAAATAATATCATTTTTTAAATCATCATACCAAAATTATCTTAGGGTGAAATATTTTGATTTTTCTAAAAAGATTGATTTTCCAGTGAATAGTGAAAATACTAGTTTTAATTGAGAACTTTATTTTTTGTTTCAAATATTTAGAAAGTTTTATTTTATTTTAAAAAAAAAATTCAAAGTAAAAGTAGTTATATTATATTATTAATAATCTAATTTTGTTCATTGGAATCAATTTTTTAATTTAATTTGGTATAAAAATATTTTTTATACAAAAAAGGCTTGTTTAAGAAAAATTGTATTTTGCTAAAAAACGGTTTTCATTACGTTTTTTGAACTTGTTTTAAAATTAATTTCTAATAATTATAGGTGATGAATTTGAAAAAAAAAATATTCCATACTTGGAACCAGAATGTTCATATTTTTTAAATAGGTCCCTTTTATTTATAAGCCTTATGAATAGTAATTGTGGTAAAATTTATCGCCTCGATAATAGGTGAATTAGGTTAATCAAAGTTAAAACTAAGTGAAAGGCCATAATTTTTCATACTAATTATTATTGGATGAACATAATTATATCTTAATTGCCTTATTGTTCAAATTTAGTTGTTTAATGGACACTTTCCCTTAAAAATGACCCTTATGATATTTAAAGCAAAGAAAATTACAAAAATGTCACTCTCTTAGTTTTAAATATTTATTATGTGTACACATAGGGAAAAAAGGAAATATATAAACAAATATAAATTTCAATTTAGATATTAATGAAATTATTTTCATGATATAAATTTATTTCTAATTTTTATAAATTATATAATTACCTAAATATTTGTGCAACATTAATACGATATTTATTTAATTAGCATAGAAAATAAATGATTTTAAAAATATTAAAAGTAATATAATTTTAATTAGTTAATTTATCCCATTAATTTTATAGATCTATATAACATATTAGAGAGGTCTTAATTAATTATATTTTAATTTTCCCTTTGTCTTAATATATTTAAATTCAAATTAAATGAATAACATTAAAAATGACATTAATGATATTTTAAAATAAATAATATTTTATTAAACTGTTTAAACATCATAAAAATATTACATTCATCCAAATGAATTATATGTGGTTTTAAAAATAAACCATGGTCCATTTATGGGTTTTTTCCATTTTATAGTAACATTATTAACACTTAAAGTGAAAAAAAGTTTAATATTATGAAAATTGTTGAAAGGGATAACGGGGGTTAAAACTAAAAGATAAGGGTTAAAATATACCCTAAACATGTCAAAATTTTATATTATGGGAATATTTAGACTCATAATCATGTTATATTTTAATATTATCAATTTTGATAAATGTAGTCTTCAAAATTAATTTATATTAATTTAATATTTTATGATATTCCAAGAATTCCACACCCCTCAATTATAAAAGGACACCCCCACAATTTTTCACACCACTTTAAGCCATCTAGCTAGACCAATATATGGTAATATCAAAAAATAGTGACATTTATATCCTCAATATACGTAAATTTTATCATGATAATAAAACCGCCATTATCCACCCTCTTTCACATTAAATGGGAAGTGAAAGTATCGTTTGTTCGTACGTATGGCTTACCGTCTCCACATAGAAATACAATTCATTTTTCATCACCATACATTATGGATGATAATTATGATGTGTTTAATGTATATTTATAATATTTAAAACATAATTATACTTTTATGATGATAATATCATATGTACCTTCTTACCTTCCAATCCATTAGAAAATGATAGTGCCACTTGTGTATATGTGCAGACTACCATCTCCATGAAGCGATCTGATTCTTTTTTCATTTCTATTTTACTTAGATTGTAATTAGGATGGATTTTATGGATATATATAATTTATATGATATAATAATTATGGAAATCTGGATTATTATTTACAATTATTTAGTTTTATCCATCAAAAAAATAGAAACAGCGTTCATCCGTACGTATACCCTACCGTCTCCATAAACAGTTTAGTTAGTTTTTTATCTCTAAATTTTGTAGACTAATATAAAAACATATATAATGAAAATATATTATGTTTATATCATTATTAATTTTATGGATATGATGCAAACTTGATCAAAGTTTCAATACTGAAACTGTTTTACTAAGACATGCATGAAAAACGAAGGAGTTATTATCCAAAACAGTGGTTTTAACAAAGAATTTTAAATAAACAGGTAATAAAAGAATAGGATTAAGTTATATATGGTATTATATATATGATTATGGTTTTTTAATATATTTTTAATAAATATATATTTATTATACGGGAGGTTCGAACACGTATAAAGGAAGTTGGATCTGAGGCAAGAGATTATTTCACAATCTTATCATTATTATGGGTTGTATTTGTTTAATAATCCCTTGGGAAATTATTTGATACTTATTTCTTAAAACTGATATATATTATTACCCTGTGATCATTCATGAAATTTTCAAGCAATAATACCATTTTCCTCTCCTCGGTACTTAAAATGATTGAGAAAATATTTTTAAGAAAAGATGACTATTTATTTCTTTGGTTGAAAGTCATTTTTCTTTCATATCCTTGTTTTCTAAAAATATTTTCATAAATGTTTCCAAAATTGAATAAATTATTTATTAAAGACATTTTTACTCAAGTTTGACTTTTTACAAAATGGTTTGAAAGGAATCTTCTTTTTGTTTTCCAAATTAGGTACCTTTTGACCTTTTTACAATAATATGAAATGAATTTTTTTAACTTATATGACATGAAAAAAATTCACTCCATAATGAATTATCTTTACTTCTAAGATTCCTTTATAAGATTCCATGATTCTTTTCAATGTAAATGTTTTTCAAAATATTCTGGAAATTTTTTTATGTTATTCTCAAATTAAAAGGGTATTTTCCTCAAGAATTATTTTAATGATATTTTTATTCATAAAAGACAATAAAACTTATTTTAATTATGATCCACTAGGGATATGTTGTAATGTTACCATCCTTATTATTTCTCTAGATGGTTTGTGATGAGTTTGACTGAGGATGTACCATTTTGATATCATTCACCATATTAATTTAGATGGTTTATGGTTATGTTAATTATTTGGGGTAATTATTAACATTATTTATTCTAGTTTCAATGAAATTTTTTTTGTTGATTATGTTTCACTATTTTCATATGAAGAATGTATTGGACTTAGTAAGTGATGTTAACGGTCTTCTATATCCCCTTGATGCATCGGTAGGTCTCATGAGACAAACTAGTTTGGGTAGTGACTTAGGCCTTACCCATTCATGTAAGATGTTTTGGCACGAGACCTCATCGGTATGTTGATTATGTCCAACATTATGCATTCCATCATTATGAGATTAGTTATTTATGTTGATGTAATTATTTGATTTGTTATGATATCCATGGATAATTTTCTAGCTCATGAGATTATTTATATGACATTATTTCGTCATCATTTATTCTTGTCATATTATTTATGCCTTATGTGTATTTTGTTGTATGAACACCCTTACTGAGCATCTAATCTCACCCTTTTCTTATGTTTCTTTTCCCCGTGATAGCTTGAAGTGTTTTATGATTAATATGTTGGGATACTCTAAAGGGGGATATAGTTCTCTCTAAGAAAATACTATATTGTATTTTATGTTTTCTAGAATAATGTTAGGTTCAAGTATGTATCTAGTTTTCCAAGACTATTAAACTATTTAGTCCTTTATGATGTAATCCCTTGTATCCAATGATAATACAACAAAGCAACCACTGACTCTAGGCTACTAGGGTTAGAGTCTTCACATTTCTAATTGGACCATTAAGCTTGATCCACTTTCCCTCATCGAGATCTATCGATACGTGAATATTGAATGTTTATTTAATAAATAAATATCACTACATTATTCATCTATAATTATAATAAATATTATATTCACCAAACTATATAAAAAAATATTTATTATTATTATTTAACTCACTTGTTCTATTTAATGACTTGTGATTAAATTATTGAAATCAATCAAACCCAACTAAATATTTTTTATTCTAATATGTTAAATTAAATACTTGAATTTAACTGATATTATGGATATACTTAGTTTTTGACCTCCTGGACCTCTTTCTCAGTGTAGGCCTAACTGTCTAAATTCAAATTATAACATCTGACAACATGCAAAGACATCCATAGATAAAAAATTTAACATCGCAATGACATCCAAGGATCTATACATAAGTCTAGAGATAAGAACATCCAACGACAAATAAAAATGTCAATTTCCTTTTTGTGGGTCTGTTCTCATATTATCGATATTGGAAATTACCAAGGGGTGCACCATGAGAGGGTGCCTAAAAGTTCTGTGAGTGTATACCCCTGACTGCCTTTATCATTTATGTCACATCAAATGATACCATCCCGATATAGAATATATATTCAAGAATACTATTGCGGAACCTTCAGGTTCTCATCATAGTAGAAAACTATTATGACCTCTCATTGCAACATATATTCTCATGAGATTATCACATACAAAATTTTTTCAGAGGAATAATCATGATGTGATAAAAAAGATCATTACCAATGAAAACATCTAATCAAGTATCAAGAAGGTCAGTTCTAAGGTACCAACCCCAACACATATGAACCTATCAAAACACTTCATTTTCCTAATTCTTTGTTCTATGAAACTCTTTTCACCGACAATGGACCTCTCTAGTGGAGATCCACACTTCATCATTGTTCATGTGTGATAGTTCCCAATAATTGGTTAACTCTTTAACCTTTACTCTAATGTCATTGAAGAGTTTCAAAAGGATATATAACATCTAAAACATAGTGTAATAATAACATCAAAACATAATTAAAAATAAAATATATCTATATATTTTGAATTAATATAAATTAAGAAAAAGAATGGCATACCTTACTCAAGTCGATTCATCCCATCAAAGCTTTTCAAAAGAGTTTGATCGATATCATCGTCACAAGAGTTTGATCAATATCACCGAGACGAATCTAGAAGCCTCCTTCCTCTAGTGGTATCCAAGGATTGTATAAATCTCCTAATTCTTGGAAAAGATCTCTCTTTATCCATGGTCTCCTAAAACCTTGTATTTAAATAATATAGAGATGAGAGATCTCAATGATTGTATCAGTTTAAAATATATTTTTTGAAATCAATTGTTCATTTTAAATCAAATTAAAAAAATTTAATTACAATTGAAATTTAAAATTAAAATAAGTATATATATATATATTGTGATATCATCCCACAGCACCCATCTCTCCTAATCTCTTCGTCACCATCAACATGGGCTCTCGTCCTTGCACGCATGACCTCGTAGCCCATCGGATCCCATCCACTGACTGCCACAATCAGCCCATGTCTTCCTCTAAACTCTAGCAATTTGTTTGATCCCCCGTGTTGTTCTCTGAACCCTACATATTCGGCCGCTCGCGGTGAGATAGATATATATAGAGAGTAGCATGGTTTCAGGATCTGTAATATGTGCGAGGGTGGTGGTGGTGGATGCCTTCAACCACATGCCTGGTAGGCTCATGTCGATCATTACCAAGGAACTACTCAATGGCCAAAAAAAATTCATTGTATGGTGTGAGGAGATCCCTCTCTTCAGTGGCTTCGTCCGCCAAAAAAATAAAATACCTTCGATTTATTCACAAGAGAATGAATAAAAAGACCTCCCATGGTCCAATCCATTTCTGAGCATCATCAAAGATATTCCGGCACACAGTCTGTGGTTTATATATCTCTATATTGGATCTTTTTGTTTCCATTTTCTGCTTTTTTTATGATTTTCCATTTTTAATTGTTCCTTTGGAGTGTTATGTTGGGCCCTGTTTTTTACTGCGGGATGATTCCCCATAAAACCAAGCAGGGAGCAGCTTCTCTTAGCTGGCTAAAGGCCTACAAAGGTGTACCTCCTCCTTATGATAAAGAGAAATGTATGGTGATCCTCGATGCTTGGAAGTGATTCTCTTATTCCCCCAAACCCCACCCCATCCTTTACCTTTATTTTTATGTTACCACATTCTGGAGTCTTTAACGCAATACTAATTGATTTTCTAGTGATATACCATTTTATGGATTCAAGCATGCCATAATTTCTACATGCTTATGAAACTCTCAGAGGAGGTTGGATGGAATCATCACAAGACCATCAGAGTGAGTTTTAAATCCATTTTTTTAGTAAATTTATAATTCAAATTCTGTGTTACATGGGATTTTATTTGATTTGGATGTCTTTATAAATGATATAATGGTACCAGTGGTGATAAAAAGATGATTTCTGTGGTAGATCAAACACATTATTTTGTGTGTGTATTTGGGCGGTGAATTAAATTAGTTGCATATTCCAGTGATAGAGTGTTGGTTGTTTGATTTGGTGTCATGCCATCTCCTAATATAAACACACTCAAACTTGAACACGTCACTTTTACTACATGGGTAACACAACATGTATCATTTAACAAGAGTGGATAATGCTAAACAACCCAATTCAAAATGATTTAGCACAACCTAATTTGACACTACAGACATAATTCAACTGATTAAATGAATTGAACTGGACATATCTAAACACTGACCAGTCTAAATAGTCTTTTTTTATGTTTTTTTAATAAATTCATGTGTTAATCATGGTAGATGATTTAAATCAAAACCTGGTAATTTCGTGTTGTTTTTCTTATCATGTTGTGTCACAAATTTCTACATAAACCTTTGCAAACCCTTGTTCCATCCCATCTCAGTTTTGTTTTTTCAATAGTTTTTTTTATGTTTTTTTAATCAATACATGTACTAAATCTGATTTGAGATTTGTGGTTATTTTTGTGTGTAGGAGGTAGAGGATAATAGAAAGAGAAGGTAGCATAGAAAAGCTGGGCTGGGCAGCCATCTTGGAATTCTATCAGTTATTAAATAATAAACCGGTATACCATGTGCTTGTTTGCTAGATAACTATTATATTCTTCAGGTTTTTCCAATGATTTTTCCTTTTTAACACGACTGTAGTACCTCCGGTTTCTGGTAAGTAACACTTGTTTTATGATTTTTAAGTACATTAATCATATGAGAAATGGTTGGAAAATTTTGGAGACTTTTAAAGTGTTAAAGGGAAAAAATTGGTGATGCACGGGCTTCACACGGGTTTCCCAAACTGTGCGGAAGTCATACAGGTGGTGGTCACTTGGATAGAGGAGACCGCATGATGTGCGCACGGTTTGGGAAAACCGTGCAAGGAGGTCGTGTGGAGCACCCCTTCTAAGCAGTGTCTACCACACGGTTAGAGCACAATTTGACTAACCATGAGGACTAACCATGTTCGGGGTCAACTTAGATCCTATTTTTAAGGATCTAATCTATTTTATCATTAAACCCACTCGTTTTTTCTCCAAGACGGACCTAACTTGGGATTTCTCTCTAGTTAAGGTGGGAGAACACTTACCAGGTGTTTTGGAAGCGATCCAGAGGTTTTCCTTGGTGTTTAGAGGCCGGTTGATTGAGGTAAGTCTCATTTCCTTTAGTTTTCTTAGATATACTTCTTCCCTCTTGATGGATCCTTAGATCTAGTACCAAGGTGGGTAGATCTAAGGTATTGGATGACTTTTAAGTTAGGTTTTGGTTTTTTTGGTACTAGGGGAAGGAATCTAAGGAGGTTTCGGGGAGCAGTTGACTCGGTTTCGTTGGCGTTCTTCATCTGTTGTTTGGTTTCGCCTAATTTGTTGAGGTACGTGGCTTCACTCCCAATTATTATTTCTCATAACTTGAAGTCTTAGTTTCAAATTTTTTTCCTTGATTGAAATGGTTTTTTTATCTGCTGTGAAAGAATGGTTTAAAACCCTTTTAAGTAACGGGTGATGGAAATTGTGTGTTTTTGGAATGTTTTTGTTGATGTGAATTTAAAATGGTGATTTTAAACTGGTTATGGTTTTTCTACATGAAAGAAATGGTATTCAATAAATGGATTGATGATTTATTGAAAGGTTTTGAACACACTTTGTTTTGGCATGGATTTTCATGGGTTGTGGTGTGTGTTCATATTCATTGGTATGGATAAGGGCGAGAAGTACCCCCATCAAAAAATTTGGGATGGAAAAGGGTGGGAAGTGCCCCCATCAAAAGGGACAGATAAAGGCATGAAGTACCCCCGTCAAGGTAGTCCACTATGTGACATCTTAGTGTAAGGATAAATCACCACTCGCAAGTATCGGGAGGTCCAGGTTGCATGCATGGTTGGTTGAGTGGATTTGTGAAATGGAATTAATGTGCCAAAATGGAAATGGGAATTTAATTGGAAATTTTTCTTGGTTTCTTTTCTTGAGAAAGATGGTTTTTGTTGGAAAATGTTTTTGACATGGAACTTGTTATATTGTGAACTGTTTTGGAATGGTTTTATATAAATTTTTTTATATAAATGTGCTGACATGTTTTATCCTAGAGGCATGGGCTGGGAAGTCATCGGGGAAAACCTTGTTAGTTTCATTACTCACCCCCTACTTTAGCACGTTGGTGCTTTTGCAGATGTCATATACTGGGATGTTGGCAAAGTTAAAGTGTCACATGTTTATAGCACTACTTCATGATACTTGGTCTGGTTCGTGATGATGGATCTTGGAGCTTGTGTAGCATGGAGTTGGGTTGTTGTCTTTTAGTCCTTTAGTTTGTCTTTCCACTGTTTACTCTAATTTAGTCTTGGTTTCTGTTGTGGTACTCTTTTTTGGTTTATGATAAAATAAATGGTTGAGTTGTCTTAACTTTTGTAATGCATCATTTAGTCGATTTTTTTGGTTATGATTGTTAGCTCTGTAGTATGTTCTAAAAGGGTAAATCTTCCCCCACTTGTTTTGAAACACTTCTGCATTTATTGCCAGCCTTTGGAACCTTGTGGATATCTCTTAAGGCCAAGTAATGACTTGTTGTATTCTTAATCCAATAAGGATAAGCGGGTCATTATAAATGGTATCAGTTTGTTCAGTCCTTGGGGTATAAATGCAATCATCTTGTTCCTTTCTTTGTGAAACAAGTAGTCATCAGTTTTTGTTGGTCTGGCGTAGAATTCTTACGTGTCTATTTCTTGGGTGGTCATCTTAGAAAGGAGTAGGATTTTCAGAACTTGGAATGTAGAGCATAAAATGACAAAGCTAACCTTTTTATGTTAAACTTCATGTTACCAGGGATTTGGGTACATAAGTGTTTTGGAAACACTTATAGGATAAAAAATCTCATTTTCATGTAATTATCCAATGAGATGAGCATGACATGCATTAGAGGAATGAATTCCCACTAGGAGTGCATATATCATTTTGAGAAAGGGATTATGGTTTGATGAAAATGCGTGATTTCTGAAAATTTTAAACTTTTTTTCAAATGAAAGATTTTGAAAAGAGAATGGTTGATGTATTTTGAAGATAGATTGATTTTCAAAAGAAAGAAAAGGTTTTTTTAGAAATGGTTAAATGTGGAAAAGTGTGATAGTTGGAAATCAAGGTTGTGACAGTGATGTGATAGAAATTGAAATGTTAAGACTTCAGTTGCTAGGAAGTGAGACTAAAGTTGTGCATTGTTTGTATAGAAAATGGCACCTTTTAGGCACCGTAGAAACCAAACGGAAGAGGCTATTGAGAATGTGGTCGCACTTGAGCCATAGGTGAACCAGCAGCTAGTCCAAAGTATAGTTCAAGCATTTCAGGCTGTGGACATGGGGAATCCGAGTGATGAGTCAAGGCATGTAGACCATTCCGTCCAGTTATAGAAGTAGAATGCAACCATCTTTCGGGGTGATTCTATACCAGAAAGGGTGGAGGTGTGGCTAAATAGGATGGATCGTATCTTTGATTTCATCTGCACACCAGTAGAACTAAAAGTAAAGTTGGTGACGTATATGCTGGAGGATGTTTCACGATAGTGGTGGGATCTAGTGGTGTAGGCTAAGGTGGATCAAGGCCTGGGCTGGGATGAATTTGATGAATTGTTCAATAAACAATTATATCCCCACATGTTCAAGATCTAGAGGATGACGGAATTTTTCAGCCTGAAGCAGTAGAATCTCTCTATCACGAAGTATGCAGCTAAATTCATGAATTTATTGCGCTTTGCACCGGAAGTTGATGCAAGTGCGTCGCTAAAGTCATGCATCTTTGAATCAGGGTTGCAACAGGAGATTCTCTTGAAGATAGTTGTGCTCTATATTGCGGATTATACAGAGATGGTAAATAGAGCAACAATAGCTGAAAGAGACATCTCAGAAGTTATGGGAGGAGGAAGTATGATGATACCCACAGGAACGGGTGGGAACTCTAATGTTGGGAACAAGCGGAAGAGGGACACCTACTTCCAAGGTTGGACTGAAAATCAAAATCTGACAGCTAGATCGATGAATCTTCCTCCATAGCCCATGATGAAACCCAATTGTTTTCAATGTGTCTTGATTGATCACATGAAACGAGAATGTACAACACCATAGATATCATGCCACAATTGCAACAGGATGGGGCATCTTCAGTGATTATTGTCGTAGTGCTCCATGGTTGGGTGTTTGTGACACTTCTCAGGTGTCACAAGCATCTTATACTTTGACAGGGCGAGGACAGCAAAATCAGCCTCGCCAGCAGAACAAATCTAGCTATGGTGATTCCAGGAATACCATGACTCCTCAGGAAGGACAATCTCAACAAGGTAATAAGGAGCAAAGCATAGCAACAAAGCAATTGTATGGAGTGGAACATGTGATTGTGGATGACCAGTCTGGACCATCTATGGTGAGAGGTACAATTATTTTGAATTCTACTTTCATGAAAGTGTTGTTCGATACTGGTGCATCACATTCTTTTCTTGCTTCTTGTATTTCTGATTTTCTGAACTTAAAACTTTAAATGATGCCTTCTATGATAAAACTTCAAACACCTCTCAGTGAAAGAAAGTGTAGATCCTTTGTGTGTAGAGAATGTTCTATAACTGTTGATGGAGCTGATCTAAAATGGGATTTCTCTGTTCTAGAGATGGATTTCTATGATATAATCTTGGATATGGATTGGTTGACAGAGTTTAGGGCTGACATCGACTGTTATAGAAGAACAATTAGTTTCGCGACTAAGGATGGCATCGAGCATCTCTTTAGAGATGAAAGAGTAGTGATGTTAGGTGCAATGGGATTTTTGGCACCAGTAGTGGAAATGATATCTTACAATTTGGCTACATTAAACTTGGAATCGATGGACAAGATCGCAAATAACAGTTTTCTAGTAGTCATGGATTAATTTCCTGATATTTTTCTTGAAAACTTCCCAGGGTTACCACCTGTAAGAGAAGTGGAGTTTAAAATTGATCTCTTTTGGCAGACCAGTCCTATATCACTTCCATATTATAGGATGGCACCAACGGAGTTAAAGGAATTGAAATTGTAGTTGGAATAACTGGAAAACAAAGGTTTTATTTGGCCAAGTGTGTCTCTATGGGCAGCACCAGTTTTGTTTGTAAAGAAAGCATATGAAACTTTGAGGCTATGTGTGGATTATCATAAACATAACCAAGTTACGATAAAGAATATATATCCACTTCCTTACATTGATGACCTGTTTGATCAATTGAGGGGATCTCGGTGGTTCTCTAAGATTGACTTGCGGTCTGGATATCACCAGTTTTGAGTTCAGAAAGTGGATATTCCAACGACAGCCTTCAGAAGAAGATATGGTCACTACGAATATGTAGTCAGGCCTTTTGTTCTTACGAATTCACCAGCAGTCTTTATGGCATTGATGAATCGGATATTCCAGTGACATCTAGATTCTTTTGTTGTGGTGTTTTTAGATGACATATTGGTGTATTCAATAAAAAGGGTTGAGCATGAGCAACACTTGGCGATAGTGTTGGAAATCTTGAGAGACCATCAGTTGGATGCCAATTTATCAAAGTGAGATTTTTGGATACAAGAGGTATGCTTTCTGGGCCATGTTGTTTCTGAGAAAGGTGTTTCAGTGGATCTAGAAAAGATAGAATCTGTTCTTTCTTGGAAACCTCTGAAGAATGTCTTTGAAATATGAAGTTTTCTTGGTCTAGTTGGTTATTACCGACTCTTTATGTGTGAATTATCATGACTAGATTATCTTATGAAAGCATTGACAAAGAATAACAGTGCATTTCAATGGACTGAGGAATGTCAGAGATCTTTTCAAGAGTTGAAAGTTCACCTTACATCAACAACCATCATGATTTTTCTGAAATCAGGACAGTGGTATGTGGTATATTGTGATGCTTCAAGATCTAGGTTGGGATGTGTTCTCATGAAAGGAGACCATGTTATTTCTTATGGCTCAAAACAGTTAAGAGTGCATGAAAATAACTACCCAACACATGATTTGGAGTTAGCTGCAGTTGTCCATTCCCTGAAGACTTGGCGTCATTATCTTTTTTGTGAGAAATTCACTATATTTACAGATCATAAGAGTTTGAAGCATATTTTCTCACAATGAGATTTGAATCTGAGGAAGAGGAGATGGATGGGGTATCTTCAAATGTTCGACTTTGACTTGATGTGTACATCGGGTAAGGGAAATTCGGTGGCCGATGCATTAAGCAGAAAGTTGTATGCTTAGTTGGCGCAAGAAGCTTCAGATGAGTGGCAGTTGATGTCGATCCTAGCCGACATGCGTATGGAATGTGAAGACCGAGCTGATGTTGCGTTTTTCATTCCAGTTGCGCTTGTTCCTGATTTGGTGGAGATAGTAAAGGAGGTACAAGCATCCAATGTTGAATGTGTTGCAATGAGTTCAAAACTCAATGGTGGGGAGACCAATGAGGGATGGAAGCTGGATGGGAGTTCAATTTTGCGGTTTCGAGATCGGATGGTTGTACATTTAACTACTCAGGAACAACTCCTTCATGCTTACCACCATTCCAGATAGGCTATTCATCCAGGAATACAGAAGATGTATAAGGCGATAAAGGCAAAATTTTGGTTGAGCGGCATGAAATGGAAGGTAGCTGAATTTGTTTCAAGGTGTTTAACTTGTCCTCAAGTTAAAGCAGAACACCAGCGGCCAGCGGGTATGTTGCAGTCTCTACCAATTCCAGTGTGTAAATGTGAGCATATAGCTATGGATTTTGTTACAGGTATCCCAAGAATGGTTCTGAATCATGATTCCATATGGGTGATAGTGGATCGGCTTACCAAGTCGGCTCATTTCATCCCTATTTGTGAATCTCATACAGTGGGGGATCTGTCCAAAATCTATATCTGAGAAGTGGTAAAGAGACATGGCATACCATTTTCAATCGTGTCAGATAGATATCTGAGGTTCACATCTCGTTTCTGGAAATCCTTACAGAAAGCCCTGGGAACTCAGTTGAATATGAGTATGGTGTATCACTCTCAGACGGATGGACAATCTGAAAGGATGATACAGATGTTGGAAGACATGTTGTGGGATTGTGTAATGGATTTCAGTGGCTCATGGGAAGATCACGTGCCTTTAGTGGGGTTCTCATATAACAACACTTATCAGGCCTCGATACGCATTGCTCCATTTGAAGCATTGTATGGGAGTCCTTTTCATTCTCCACTTTGTTGGGTGGAAATAGGTGAGACTTCACTAGTTGGACCTAGCCTTGTCCAAGAAACAATGGAGAAGATTCAGTTGATAAAAAATAGGATAGAGGAAACATAGATTCGTCAGAAATCTTATGCGGATCATCACTGAAGACCGTCGTCGTTTGCAGTGAGTGATCATGTCTTTTTTAGAATCTCTCTAAGGCTTGGACATCGTCAATTTTGGAAGAAAGGAAAATTATCTTCTCAATATATAGGCCCTTTTGAGATATTAGAGCAGGTGGGCGAGGTGGAGTATTGGCTGGCATTACCACCATGGTTCAGTGAAGTGCATAATGTGTTCTATGTATCTCAGTGGAAGAAGTATCAGCCTGATCCTGACCATGTGATCAGATGGGATCACGTTGATTTAGAGCTGGATTCTTCATTGGTACATATTCTGGTGCGAATTTTGGATAGGCAGGATAAAGTCTTGTGTGGAAAAATCATCAGTCTAGTGCAGGTTTTGTAGCAACATGGTCAGATTCAGGAAGAGACTTGGGAACACGAGAAAGAAATGAAAGAGCAGTGGGCAGAACTCTTTCAGGAAAGCGATGGTTTTCTACTTTCATGGGACGGAAAGGACAATGGTGGGGAGAATGTAGTACCCCCGGTTTCAGGTAAGTAAGACTTGTTTTATGCTTTTTAATTACATGAATCATATGAGAAATGGTTGGGAAAGTTTGGAGACTTTTAAAGTGTTAAAGGGAAAAAAGTGGTGATGCATGAGCTTCACATGGGTTGCCCCAACCGTTCGGAAGCCATGCAGGTGGTGGTCACTTGGATAGAGGAGACTGCACGATGTGCTCGCAGTTTGGGAAAATCATGCGAGGAGGCCGGGCAGAGTGCCCCTTCCAAGCAGTGACTACCGCACGGTTAGCACACGATTTGACTAACCGTGAGTACTAACCATGCGCGGGGTCAACTTAGATCCTATTTTTAAAGATATAATCTGTTTTATCTTTAAAACCACTTTTTTTCTCCTAGACGTCCCTAACTTGGGATTTCTCTCCAGTGAAGGTGGGAGAACACTTAACAGGCGTTTTGGAAGCTATCTGGTGGTTTTCCTTGGTGTTTAGAGGCCGGTTGATCGAGGTAAGTCTCATTTCCTTTAGTTTTCTTAGATCTCATTCTTCCCTCAAGATGGATCCTTAGATCTATGCCTAAGGTGGGTAGATCTAAGGTAGTGTATGACTTTTAAGTCAGTTTTTGGTTTTTTTGGTACTAGGGTAAGGAATCTAAGGAGGTTTCGGAGAGTAGTTGACTCGGTTTCATTGGCATTTTGCGTCCGTTGGTTGGTTTCGCCTAATTTGTTGAGGTAGGTGGCTTCACTCCCAATTCCACTTTCTTAGAACTTGAAGGATTAGTTTCAAATTTTTTTCCTTGGTTGAAATGGTTTGTTTATCTGCGGTGAAAGAATGTTTGAAACCCCTTTTATGTAACGGGTGATGGAAATTTTTTGTTTTTTGAAAGTGTTTGTTGAAGTGAATTTAAAATGGTGATTTTAAACTGGTTATGGTTTTTCTAATTGAAAGAAATGGTTTTCAATAAAAGTTTTGATTCTTTATTGAAATGTTTTGAACATACATGGTTTTGGTAGGGATTTTCATGGGTTTTGGTGTGTGTTCATATGCATTGGGATGGATAAGGGCGAGAAGTAACCCCGTAAAAAAGGTTGGGATGGATAAGGGTGAGAAGTACCCTCATCAAAAGGGACATATAAGGGCGTGAAGTACCCCCATCAAGGTAGTCCACTAAGTAACGGCTTAGTGGAAGGATAACTCACCACTCGCGATTATAGGGAGTTCCAGGTTGCATGCATGGTTGGTTGAGTGGATTTGTGAAATGTAATTAATGTGACAAAATGGAAATTGGAATTTGATTGGAAACTTTTCTTGGTTTCTTTTCTTGAGAAAGATGGTTTTTGTTGGAAAATGGTTTTGACATGGAACTTGTTATATTGTGAACTGTTTTGGAATGGTTTTATATAAATTGTTTTATATAAATGTGATGACATGTTTTATCCTAGAGGCATGGGTTGGGAAGTCATCGGGGAAAACCTACTGAGTTTCATTACTCACCCCCTTCTTTGGCATGTTAGTGATTTTGCAGATGTCATATACCGGGATGTTGGAAAAGGTAAAGTGTCACATGTTTATAGCACTACTTCATGATACTTGGGCTGGTTCGTGATGATGAACTTGGAGCATATGGAGCATGGAGATGGGTTGTTGCCTTGTAGTCCTTTAGTTTGTCTTTCTACTGTTTACTATGATTTATTGTTGGTTTCTGCTGTGGTACTCTTGGTTGGTTTATGATAAAATAAATTGTTCATTTGTCTTAGATTTTATCATTCATCATTTAGTCGATTTTTTTTGTTATGATTTAGGGCTCTGTGGTATGTTCTAAAAGGGTATATCATCCCCCACTTGTTTTGAAACCCTTTGGCATTTATTTCCAGCCTTTGGCGCCTTGGGGATGTCACTTAAGGCCAAGTAATGACTTATTGTATTCTTAATCCAATAAGGATAAGTGGGTCATTACAACGACCATTTTGGACCATTTTCTATCCCCCTATCCTATTCTAGACAATAAATATTTTGAACTCTTTAGTAATTTTTCTATTGATAATATTATCTTTCATTTGTGTCAATTATAGTTTTGTAATGGAGTCTTTAACTCACAGATTATTCTTTTACATGAACTTGTAATGAGATTTTCATCTGCATGGATCCACACTCGAACTGCAGATGTGGGGTTGATTTTGCGCTCAACAATTTTTTCCAATTAAATTGACCACATGTATCCACATATCATCATTATCATTGTAAGATAAAACATGGGGTATGTGATTGACATAATAACTCGGCTAAACAGTAGCTTTAATGTCACTTGTTAGGACCATTATCTTATACCTTATCAAACCCTCCATATAATTCCAATTGAGGTTCCATTTTAGAACCAATAGTTTTAATGTGTAATGTTTATATGTATTTTACCGATTTATTTTTCATCAAGATATAAACACAATCAAACATGACCCCATCCCAACATGGCAACACCTGTTCACTTTGAATAGCAGAATCCAATTGCCATTTCTTTTTTCATTTTGAAACTTGCATCATAAATAATTTAAAAAATCATATAGTGATGATGATAAGTAAGACTAGGAAATCCAATTCATGGTAGCTTGAACTCTTGCAAACCCCTTTTCCTATGAGAGGAAAAGAAGAAACATAATGAAACAAATTATACATGCCAAATTCTTCGAAGTTTTCTTCTTGGGTTTTAATGTTTGTGCACAATCAAATGATAGCTATTTTTTGAAGTCCATTGACTCTACTACCTATGAGCTCTTCCGGGCTGGGAACCGCTATGCAGGGTACTTGGGCCATCCTAGAGAGAATTAACATTAAACATAAATGTCTCAGCTTCCTCTTGCATGAAGCATCCCCTTCTCTATAAAATTAGTTTCATAAAGGTTTATAGGTACTAAATATCACTCATCATTAGAATTCATGTGCACTAAATATCTAACCTTGGATAGGCATTGGATATTCTAACATCAATGATGGTAATGTTAATGTTATTTGTCTTCCAAGTACTTCAATAGAATTTTTTTGGTATCTGTTACCTTCATACCAAGTTAGTTATATAATATGATTAATATTATTTTAAGAAAATGGGATTCAAGGGGAAGTTCGGATGTTTATGTTTGATGTTTAATTATATCCAAGATGACTCAAGGACCTTGTATGGTGCTTCCTAGATCCATAAAAAGCTTGGAAGTGGAGTCAATGTACTTCAAAAAATTGTTGTCATTTTGTTGTATATAACCATCAAAACCCAAGAAGAAAAAAGGCCAAGCATTTGGTATGTACAAGTTATTGGGGCATTTTTCTTCTTCCTTTTTCTCTCATATCAATCCTAGGTTTGGATGAGAAAACTAGTTTACAAGATTTTAGGTTGTAGTTTTCATATTCTTTAACATAATCATTGATGTTATTTTAAATTATTTGTGGTGTAGGTTTCAACATGTGAACTGGAATATGAATTGGATTTTTTTGTTCAAAGTGAACTGGTGTTACCTCGATCTGGTTGTCTTGTCTTCATTTGATGAGCCTTTTTAGCTAGATTTTTATGCTTTTGTTTTTTTCAACCACATTAATTCACATTTTTGTTGACATGGGGTTATGTTTGCTTGTTTGTGTTTCTTATATCCAAGTACAATATTTATTTCAATCCTATATATGCTTGGTGGATTACTCCTTCAATCAACAGTCCACTAATTTTTTTCAGTGTATTTTTTTGAAATTGAGAAAGTGTGGTTTTATTGGAACTTTTTAAATGCTAATAAGATCTATCTATTTATTTAAACCTAGTCATTGAACTTAACTCCTTCATAGAAGCTATCTCTGATGTGTGAGGTCTTGTTAAAAAATTGTTACATCATAGTGCATTGTTAGATGAATCATGAAATATGTTTTTATTAGTTTTTTTACTTATCAAATAGGTAATTTTTTTTGATGATTTTATGAATTTATTTTTGTCACAACCCATCCCAGTGGGGCTCATACCATGACTACCCGAATACCGCCTCTAATAAGTCAGAGGATGGTAACTAGTACTGAGTAGACATATCACACAAATAGGATGCATTTGTCTAAATTACATGTATGGATGTACACATCTTCAATCCAAAAATGCTGAAAGTAAAAACAATAAGTGAAAGATACATGAAAACCATTATATCCCACAACCAGAGTACAATGGTGAAAGTTCTAGAAGGTAAACAAGGTCAAAATAAAATCTCCCAAAAAAGAAATTCAATAAACAAGTTTCTGAAACTCATCCACAAAAACCCCTACCTGATTCGATGTAAATATGAGGTACTGGGACTACTCTCTGAAGCCATAGGAACATCGTTGTTTGTATGATCTCCCAAGGCACCGTTTGGTCCTGGTCCACCCTAGACTCTTTCAAAAGGATGCTTGTTTGCACAAGACATGACATGTGCGGGTGGAGCCCGTGTAGGGGTGAGTATAGAAATACCCAGTGGGACACCTCAAAATCACAAATCAATACATAAAGGAAAAGTTACAGTCAGCACCAGATAAGTATATGTCTACAACATATAACAAGGAAATCCAGATATACTCATCCAAGATGTGTAGTCGAGAGATAAGCCACAACCACTGCATACCACTATTAGGGATTCAGTCTGAAGGTTTGAAAAGGCATACATCCGAGAGAACACACTCCTGAGTCTGATAGCCCTTATGACGTTTGTCCAAAGATTACCATTCATCAGGAAATGCCAAGAGATAGAGGTATATGTTAATATATCTGAATAGAATACGATACATTAGAGGAGGATCACAACCAAGTCCATGGCGTATACCAACAACTCCATCTGGAATAACCTGCCAAGTAGAGTATCGATGTTTCGGTAGGATTATTATCATCAATACCAAGGACTCTAATTAGATCATGAAGCTGAATAAAGGATCTTGCACCGGACCTCTGGGGGTATTCCAATAAATATAAAACACTTAGTGTTAAAACCATATAATTTGAAATCTAATTGATGGAGTGGTGCTACTTTTATAAGATTACTTTTTCTGTTAGGATATTTTGATAATAAACTTGTTGAATATATAAAGCTCGAAAAATTTTATGTTTCATGAGAATGTGTAGTAAAATATACATGTATTTATTAATGACTGTATATTATTTTAAAACAACTGATTCCCTTAAAAAATGTTTGAAGTGTGATATATCTCAATAAAAAAATAAAAATAATAAAGAATCAAATCATTAAAAAATTCCTATGTTACTTTCGAATCATTTCAAGATTTACACGACCATATATAATTTTAGTGACTGAAAGTCTGTTAACGTGGAATACAAGGTGAAAAAGAGTTCAAGATGTGAAACTTCTTAGCTCAATTGATGCTTCTTAGTGGAAGAAAATTGATCATATGTATACTGATTTTGGAAATGAAAAATAAAACATTTATCTTACATTATCTATAGATGACATGAATCCTTTTGGTGTAAAATACATCACGCACAACACATGATCAATTATTTTGGTAAATTATAACTTATTATCATGGGTATGAATAAAGGAAAGACACATTATATTTTATCTATTAATTTCATGGCCAGAATAACATTGTGATGCTATTGATTTTTGTTCAGCACCATTTATTAAAGATCTAAAATTGATGTGAGATATGAGTGTTAGGATTTATTATTCTCATAACAAATAATATTTCACATTGAGATTCATGTGTTTTGACATGATAAATGATTCTACTAGTTATGGTAATTTTTCATGGTAAAACATCAAGGCTATATTTTAGAGTTTTTATGTAATCGAATGAAATGGTCATTAATGAAATGGTATAAAATGAAAGGGTATGAAAAATAACAAAATTAAATATCCCATTACATGTTTTATTACATCCTCCATAACAGAACACAACACAATGAAGAAAATTTCAGTAAATCACAAGTTCAGGGACTTGGCCCTACAACCTTCCCCTCACCCCCCAAACCCTTACCACCCCACCACCAATAGTGGGGCACAAAATTAAATATTCAATTGAATATTTTTATGATATAATGAAATGATTTTACCATATTATTATATATATGATTAATATGTAATTTTTTATTAATAATTTTCAAAACAACCCTCATTATTTTAATAAAATTTATTTTTCCCAATTTTCGATCATATGTAGTAACACTCAAGGGGATGTCACATGGTGTGTCACAATATCCATTAATAGTTGAGAAGAATTTGATAAGATGAAATATTTATCATTGTTTTTTGTAAACCATTCTGAAAAAACCTCATAAAATTGGATTTGGAAAAAAGATAAATTTTCTTCAAACAACCTTATTGGAAATGTTTATTTCTCTTGTGTTTTCTAGATGTAATGCATATCAAAAAAATTATATGTGATAGTGTCATCAAAACATTACTTGTAACACCCTACATACACTGAGGTATGAATTTGTTTAATTTTTTTCCAAAACCATGTGTATTTTATTATTTTTGATATGTTCAAGGTGTTAGCTGTTTTATTTTTGGAGTTTTTGGAAAATCACACAGTAATGGGGTGTGCTTCACCATGAAAGGGAACTATGATTTCTCTGTATGAGTAATTTATTTGGGGTGTTGCACTGCTATATATATGATCAAGCCGCAGTTCCTTGTGCAAGATTATGTTTTAGATATTGAGGGTGTCACACCGTAACGGGATGATGTTTCATTGTGAATCCCCAGACTGTGCTGGAACATGCGGGTTATGATTATTTGGTGTCACTTTGGAATTGAGCATTAGACAATAATACACATGACCATGCAGTTGACTTTGATTTATCAGGATTCTTTATAATTGGGTGATTAATCATGTTGCATGTAACATCCTATATCCATACACGGTATGAATTCATTTAAATTTTCATCAACCTCATGTATTTTGGGTATTATTGACTATTTAAGGCATTGGTGGGGGATTGAGGGTTGTTTCAGGAGTTCAGTATCAGTTTTGGGAATGCTGTCATGGGAGATACCAGTCACTGAGTACTCAATTCCTTAGTATGGGGTACTTTTTGGGATCAACACATAGGTCACTAGGTGCTCGGTGACCCTAGAGTGGGTACCTAGTAGGGGAGCGGGTACCCAGTTATTGTGGGGCAGGTACTCGGTACCTCCTTGTCATTTTTTCTTAAAAATTCTCAATTAGTTAATTAAATTTAATTTAATTTTTCATTAAGTGAGACTTATATATTCATTTTTCTCATCCACAATTGTGGCCTACCATCTCTCATTGCTCTCCCTCTTCACTCCCATGTGTTGGATCTCCCTTGATTCTTATCGATTTCGTGCATTGTCAGTTTTGGTGAGTCGCCTATGGTAAGGTTACGACTCATCTTCCCCCTGATCACTATTTCTTTTTTTATCATAGCATTATTCTCCAATCATGCCAAATGGAAAATATTTTTTTAGACTTCTTGATATCCATATGTTGGAGCCGATTCTCCTAGAACTGTTCGACAAGAGAGCTTCCCTTAAGTTGAGGTAGATGATCACCAACCTTCCCCCAAGCATTATTTCTATTTACTGAACATTTTTATACATGGTCTCATCATCTTTGAGTTATTAACCCCCAAATAATTTTAATTTTCCTTCGTGAACCCATATAAGTAGGTTGAGACTGTCTAGGGCCATGGTAGGCCCTCTGATTATTATTCCTTGACATTGTGGCTGCTGATGGTCACACGCTTGATTTAAAGTTGAATTGTTTTTATACTCAGTGCACATCAATAAGTTCATTGAATGATATTTTCATATGATAGATCTGGTTAGGTGTCGATGAACCTTCCTTGACTTGGGGAATGTATGCCTACCCTAGCGGGGAGCTGTTTTTGCCTCTTAGTGGGAATGTAATTATGTTGCATATCCACTTTTGGCATGGGTGACCTGGTAAGGATCAGATGACCTACTCCTTTGAATTAATTGGGTATAAGGGGTTCAACCTTAGAGTTGTTTAAAAGGGGTTCAATATGGGTAAATGACCTAAGTGATCTATAAAGGATTTAGATGATTTTTCCTGACCTTATTTAAATTGTAAATGATAGTTATATTATATGAACTTGATAATTTACATGTTGTATTGAGAAATATGAGGGTTGAGACCGATATAGACCTAATCCTCATTTCCCATGATCTTGTGTTGGATTGGTGTTGTCTAATCCTCTTTGGATGTTGTTGGGCCAAATGCTTGCGACCCATACCGTGCACTAGGTCGCAACTCCATGGTTTTGGCTTCGTGATGATATTTTTGGGGGTTGAAGGGGGAAATGTGCCCCTTCTATAGGGGATTAAGGGCCCCAATTAAAATTATGTGGTACTGTAGCAACTCTAACTGTAGGTTTTGGGTGCAGCGGAAGCGCATTGGCGGGTGTTCCCAACTTTAATTTTTTCCATTAACAATGATCAATCTGAGATCTATCACGATAATAAAACACTGGATCTTTGGAATAGAATTAAGAATGAAAGAAAGTAAGGGAGTACTTAAACCATAGATAGGATCATCATATGTTGGTTATAATTAATTTAATTAAATTACAAGAATTACCTTGATGGAATTCTCTCTCCATTGATGTATTCGGTCATGATCATATGTGATTTGTCGTTACGTCGTAGAATCCATGTGTAGGATTCCTCTAGCGGTGATCCACACATGCTCCATGTATCTCTGGACATCGCTAAAGAGATCTCCGAGTGCTAGCGCAGAAGAGCCTTCGCTTGTGATGTCCACCATCAATCGCCTTGAGAATCGCTTGCAAATCACTCTCCTTGATCCTGTGGAGGAGGAGCTCTCACGTATCTTGAGAGCGTTCTTGGAAGAAAATAATTTTCTCTTGGATTAATAGCTTTCCCCAG
The DNA here is from genome assembly GCA_963277665.1 of Viscum album. Classification (NCBI taxonomy): domain Eukaryota; kingdom Viridiplantae; phylum Streptophyta; class Magnoliopsida; order Santalales; family Viscaceae; genus Viscum; species Viscum album. The sequence continues at coordinate 1,355,606,515 of OY728160.1, read as the reverse complement.
ATCCGTTTTGCACAACCACCAAAAATGGCTAGGCTAATGAGAATTATATAATTGGGATTTTGATTACTTAGAATAATAAAATAAATTAATTACCCGAAAGAATTTATTAATTTCATTTATTTCTTAGTAAGACCTCATGTCTAATAATAACAGTTTACCATTATTATTACTTGACATGCACCCAGCGAATTACACCTAATATTATTTAATTAAATAAATAATATTATTTCTCACAAATTCCTAGAAAAATTACATGGCGTGTATATTAATATACACAGTGTGTACTTTTGTTTTTCTATTTTCTTTATTTCCTCCACCACATTTATTAGACCATGAATAATGGCTATTTATTTTCCAAATAAATATCACTAAATTAATCGCTAAAAAATATATTATTTTTCTCGCAATGTATTCTCCCAAATAACCAGTATCAAAATAAATGTGATCAGTCATCCTTCAATAATTATTAAACCACAATAGGGAATAATCTTTATTCAACTTGTTAAATTAATATTTAACTGAGATACTTGGACACACTTAGTGTGTGACCCTCTATGCCTCCTTCTCAGTGGCATTAGGCATATCCTGCCTAAAGTCCAAGGTTAACGTCTAGAAATACGCAAATGCACCCATATAGAAAGTAGTTAATGCTGCAATGACGTGTCACCTCCTATGAACGCTTATCATGTCATGTAATCCCTTTGTCTCGATATCTTGAATCAAGCGGGTTGCATGCCAGTTCCATCAACCCATGTGCTCGATTATTATTTCTTTGACTTTCCGAAATTGAACTTGTTCATTCCTCACCATGACCATGGATTTATTTAGGCTATATAAATTCCATCAAAGGGCCTGAGATATCAACTCCTGTTATGGAACATAATGAAAAAATCTTTTCTCGCATTATCTATTAACGCAATATTAATCGTGACACACCCAACATATCCTACCTCGATGCGAACAATGTGTCATCGTAGTTTTTGTCAATACATCTAAGTGCACGAGTTGTAATACCCATTAATAATAATCTTAAAGTCTATGGACCAATACACATGTCTGCAGATTGGAACATCCAATGACACTATGAAATTTGGATTTCCTACAGGCAGGTCTCATTCTCATAATATCCTCCTAGATATTACCAAGAACCAACACCATGAGAAGGTGCCTCAAATTTTTATGTGTTCTCACCCCTAATGGACTATATTATTTGTGTCCCTCAAATAACATCATCCTGTCATAGAACATATATTCAAGAACACTGTTATGACACTTCCATGTTCTCATCATAGTTGGGATCCACTATGACCTTTTAGTGCAATAGTTATCCTTAGGAAATTATCACATGCATTATCACGCAGAATAACAATAAAGATGTGATAAATTATTATTTAATGAATAAATTAAAAAGTAGTCGGTTCTAGGACACCAACTCCAACAGACTCCCACTTGGACTAGAGCCAACTTCTAACAACCTTTAACCCTCTAGCTCTCACATGATATTCATACTTATACTGAGATAAGCCTTTAGTCATTGGGTCTGCCACGTTCTCTTCTGTGGACACTTTCCTCACTACAACTTCACCCCTTTGATAGAAATCCCTTGAGAGGTTATACTTCCAAATTATGTGCTTTGTCCATTGATATGACCTTGGTTATTTTGCAAGAGCCACCAATGTAGTATTATCACAATACAATGTGATAGGATCTTTACTGCTAGGCACCACATCAAGCTAATGGATAAAGTTCCGAATCTAGATGGCTACCTTGACATTAGAAGCTGCTATATATTCAGACTCCGCTGTAGAATCGGCGACAATGAGTTTCTTTGAACTCTTCCAGCTCACAACTCCTCCATTGAGATAGAAAACATATCTAGATTGCAACTTCAGATCATTCTGATCTGTCTGAAAACCTACATCAGCATACCCTCTGATGACAAGTTCCTCATCTCCTCCATACACCAGAAACATATCCTTAGTTCTTCTCAGATACTTAAGGATAGTCTTAACAGCAGTCCAATGTTTTTCTCCTGGATCTGCTTGATATCTTCCTACCATTCTCAATGCATAGGCAACATTAAGCCTAGTATATAACATGACATACATGATGGATCCTATAGTCGAATCTTATGAGATCTTAATCATTATATCTTTCTCCTGTTGTGTCTGAGGACACATTTTATTAGAAATATGTAGGCCACATGACACTGGAACCAATCCCCTCTTGGATTGTTCTATACTAAATATCTTTAGTATCTGGTTAATTTATGTACCCTGACTTAGTCCAAGAAGCCTCTTAGATCTATCATGAATGATCTTGATCCCTAGAATGTAAGCTTCTTTGCCCATGTCCTTCATGGAGAAGCACTTGTTCAAAAATTCCTTTACTGACTGTAAGACTAGTACATCGTTTCCAATAAGCAATATGTCATCAACATATACTACTAGGATAACGAATTCATTCCCATTAAACCACTTATAAACACATGGCTCACATTCATTCTTAATGAAAAAAATTCCTTTATGGCTTCATCAATTCTAATGTTCCATGACCTGGATGCTTGATTTAATCCATAAATGGATTTCTGTAACTTGAAAATCCGTTTGGCTTCACCTGGTGTCACAAACCCTTCTGGTTGTGTTATATAGACATCTTCCTAAAAGTTCTCGTTAAGGAATGCTATTTTGACATCAATTTTCCAAATCTTGTAGTCATGGTAAGATGCTCTTGAAAGTATGATTCTTATGGATTTAAACATGGAAACTGACGAGAAGTTTCATCCTAGTCAATTCCTTGACGTTGTTTGAATCCTTTAGCTACTATCCTTGCTTTATAGGTTTTAACTTAACCTTCCATGTCCAGTTTTCTCTTGAATACCCATTTTCATCCAACAGGTTGTAGATCAACTGGCTCATTGACCAGAACCCAGACTTAGTCCTGATACATGAAATCCATCTTAGAATTCATTGCTTCTAGCCATCTTGTAGCTTCTATGCTTTCTACTGCTTCTTTATAAGAGAGAGTTTCATCACTATCCAATAATAATTATTCACCATCCACGATGACTAGGAAATAAAATCTCTCTGGTTCCCTTACCTCTCTTGAGCTCTTACGTAGTACTTTTGTTTCTGGAACCTCTTCCACGGGGACCTGTGGAACTTGTTCTTCTACCAAATCTTGTGTATCTTGACTATCAACATCGTCAAAGTTAATCTTTCTCCCACTATCCTTTTTGAGGATGTGCTCCCTCTCAAGAAAGATGACTTCTCTGGCGATAATCACTTTCTTTTATAAAGGGTTATATAGGTAATATCCTTTCATTTCCCAAGGATATTCTATAAAGATACACCTCGTGCCTCGGGGTTCTAGTTTCTTGCCTAAGAAGGCCTTAACAAATGCCTTGCATCCCCATACACATGTGTGCGGAAAAATGGGTTTCTTTCCATTCCATAACTCTGAGGGAATTCCATTTGCGGCCTTAGTTGGTACTCGGTTTAATGTGTATGTTGAATTTTGCAATGTATATCCCCAAAAGGATAATGGAAGATATGCATGACTCATCATCGACCTCACCATGTCCAAAAAGGTGTGGTTCCTCCTTTCACTAACACCATTCCACTATGGTGTATAAGGAGGAGTGAGCTGAGATAGAATCCCAGACCCCCGTAGAAGATCTATGAACTCTTGGTTCATATATTCTCCACCTCGATCCGATTGAAACTTCTTTATCTTCTTACCAAGATGATTCTCTACTTAATTCTTGAATTCCTTAAATTTCTCTAAGGCTTCTGACTTATACATCATTAAGTAAATATATCCATATCTACTCAAATCAACAATAAAAGTAACAAAGTAAGAATATCCACCTCTAGATTCTACTTTAAATGGTCCACATACATTCGTGGGCACCAATCCTAGAAGCTCTGTGGCCCTTTCACCCTATCCACCGAAAGGAGGCTTGGTCATTTTACCTTGTAAACAAGTGTGACATCTATCAAGTGGTTTTAGCTCAGTAGAGTCTAAATAACCATCTTGGCAGAGCATTGTCAAGCGCTTCTCCTTTACATGACCGAGGCAGTGATGCCATAACTAGGTGAAGTATGAGTCATGTGAGTTTGTTTTGTTATCGATTTCCAACACGTGGTTTTTGTAATTTAATATATACAAACCGTTATTTAAATGTGACATACCATAACATATGTTGTTCTTATAAAATAAACAACCCTTATTTCCAAACTTCAAAATAAATCCATCCATATCCAAACATGATACAAAAATTATGTTCTTGGTAACAATAGACACATAATAATAGTTATGTAAAACCAAAAGCATCCCAGTTGGAAATAAGATATGGTAATCACCAATGGCCAATATATCCAGCCCTGCACCATTGGAAGCTCGAAGATCCACCTCTCCTCTAGAAATATTTCTAAATCTACTTGGTTCCTATATTTGAATACAGATGTGAGCCCCACAAGTTGTATCTAATACCCAATGTGTAGAAATGGAAATATTACACTCGATAACGAACACACCTTTAGCATCCCCACACTTCTGGGTGCAGTTCCTCTTATAGTGGCCTTGCTTTCCACATGAAAAACATACTACCTCTCGTTCCTTTCCCTTCCTATGGATCTTCCCCTTCTTGGAGGGATGGTGCTCAGGGGCTTCAGACCGTTATTGAATCCTTGGCCCCTTTTCCTTGTCCTTCCTTTTCTTATTCACCATAAGGACTGTGGGTTTGTCACGCCCCAAGTCATTATCTACCTGGTGAATTATGATCAGAAGTTCAAATAGAATTTTCTCAATGTTACTCATGTTGTAGTTGAAAATAAATCTAGAGAACGTCTTGGGAAATGATGATAGGATTATATTTGTACACAACTCATTCGGGAACTTAATCCCTAAGATTTACAGGCGTTAAATGTAGCCAATATTCTTGAATACATGAGGCCCAGCTGGCACAGACTCTCTAAGCTTAGTTGTGAACAAATCATTAGAGATATAATATCTCTCATGTCTCGCCTTCTCTTGATAGAGATCCTTAAGGTGAGACATCATGCTATATGCATCCATGTTTTCATGTTGCTTAAAGAGCTCATTAGACATGGCTGATAGCATGTAACATTTGACATCTGTGGCATCATCCATAAGTTTCATATATAGAGATAGTTCCTCATCACTTGCCTCTTTTCCAGGTGAAACTCGAATATTCTCTTCCAGCACATACAATTTCTTCTCATGGAGAAGGATGACGCGTAAACGCCTCTGCCATTCTTGGAAATTGGTGCAGATGAGAAGGTTTTCCTTCTCGAGTGTGGTTCGCAATGATATGTTTGAAGTCATTTTTTTCATTTCTAAAAATTAAGATGAGAAAAGGTTTACTAATTTATCGTGATAAAATTGAGACAAATAAATAATTTAATACTTATTAGTCTCCCACTATTTTATCGAAATCCAATAACCCTCACCATTAGCTTCAGAATATTCTGTTGGATGAATATTATAGTTGAAAGGATCAATATTTCCCTTTGCATTACCCCAACTAGGGTTGTTCAATCAACTTGAAGGGTTTTAGGTAGGCATTCCAAATGCCAACTACATTAACTCGCAGCTCCTTGATCCGCTGAGGGGACTCCCCAACCCTGAAATCCTTTTATTTTGGATTTCCTCAACCTTTTCCTCTTGGTCACACCAAGTCTAACTGTGGAAGTCAACCCTTTATGTGAACCAAGTCAAGTCAACCCAAAACCTTGAATTAGAATTCCCTGATAATTGAAAGCACCCCAACTGGGGTTAGTCAAACACTTTGAACTATGGTTCGATTCTAACCAAGATTATGGAAGGCTATACCGACTTAATATTTCTTTGAGGGATTTTACCCTTATACGTAAATTTCCATTTTGTTATCTTTAATTACATGCTTGTTATTATTTAGTGGGATATACTTAAGTGATTAACCATGTCTGAGATAATATTTATGCATAAACCAATCTTATTTTAGTTCAATCTTGCATGCTTGTTTAATTCATTAATTGTCTGATCGTGACAACACACCCACAATAAATAAACCATGCAACAGAAAGAAATAAAATAAATGGTATGATCATAAGCTTGTTCTGTTGGTTAGTTTATCTACCGGTTGATAAACTAACCCAAGACCTAGGGGAGAAACACCTTGAACTTTTTGGGTTCGGGTTTACAACTTTCCACCTGTCCACCTTTGTATCTCATTGGATTGGTTTCACCTTGGATCCTAACTTGAGCTGCCTCCACTAGCTTGGGAGCTCCATCCATTACATATGATTTTATCTCAGTCGTAGGTGAGGGGTAAAATGGGTTTTTACAGAAAATAAACCTTAGGCATGCAGGTCGTACATATTAATAAGGAGAAGGCTCTCAGTCCAACAAATTTAATTTAAATAAATAAATTAAAAGAAACCATTCACATACAAAGGTCTTGGTCTAGCTCATGACCATCTATACATGCAATGATATTTACACATAAATAAAACTAGCATTCAATTCATTAATCTTTCTTGTTTAAGATAAATCATGCTCGAATCAATTAATTATCATTAATTAATTAATATTTTTATCTTAAACCATTTTTTGAATTTCCTTGATATTCTCATCCATCATAATTTTAAAAAATTAAATTCGTTAAAAATTATCTTTGTATGTAACATGTACCTTGGATGCAACCTGGTGAATTCCCATTCATAACTACCAATGGGTAGAAATTAACATTACACAGATGTTAAATTAAACACATATATATAAAACACCTATCACGTGTTGTGCCTTAGCTTTATGCAAATACTATGGTACATGTCTCAAGGGTTTGTATAGTATAATAATAAATTTCAATAAATATGAATAATTTGGATGAGTATACGGTGTGTAGTTTCGATTACACAGCGTGCCCTTTTTTCACCTTCCATTCGAAGTACACGCCTAGGGGCACGACGTGTAGATATACTTCAGAAATATTCAGAGTACATGATGTGTTCAGTGGGACACATGCCATGTAGTATCCACGTTATACGGTTTCTAGCTGGGAAAAATGTTTACGGGGTACACAGTCCAACCCTAACCCAAAGGGACTACACGCCGTGTTCAATGGGCCACACGGCATGTAATCTGGAAACCATGTGCCACCTGTTCCTGTTCAACACAGAGAGTCTTAAAGACTTAGATAGAATCCAATGACACGGCCTGGTTTGGAGGACTATCCTGGTGCGTGGAACCTATACTACATGGCGTGTACTGCCGAATACATGCCGTGTGTTCTAGTGTTGTATGACCAAGAATCTTTGGAACCTCCAGATGAGATCATTTGTTTTATTTTAGTCAAAATTAAAATAAAAAATAATTTTTTTAAGGTGAACGAGAAACGAAAGAGGAGGAATAGATCTTGAGATTCATATTTATAGAATGATTAACTTTAATTGAAACAACTAAATTATTAAATGTGTAAATCACCAACAAAAAAACTAAATAATTATAATCAACGATATGACCTCTCTGATACCACTTGAAGGTTTTGGGCATAGCGGGAGCGCATTGGCAAGTGTTCACAACTTTAATTTTTTCCGTTAACAATGATCAATTAGAGACCCGTCACGATAATAAAACGCCTGATATTCAGAATAGAACAAAGAACAAAATAAAGGAAGGGAGTCCTGGAACCATAGAGCGGATTATCATATGTTAGAAATAATTAATTTAATTAAAAGACAAGAATTACCTTGATGGAATTCTCTCTCTGTTGATGTTTCTAGTCACGATATGATGTGATATGTCATTGCGTTGTAGAATCCAAGTGTATGATTCCTCTAGCGGTGATCCACACATGCTCTACATATCTTTGGACATTGCTGAAGGGATCTCTGGGTGCTAGTGCGGAAGATACTTCACATGTGATATTTTCCTTTGATCACCTTGAGAACCGCTTTCAAATCACTTTACTTGATCCAATGGAGGAGGATCTCTCTCATATCTTGAGTGAATTCCTGGAAGAAAATAATTCCCTCTTGTCTTGAGAGCTTTCTCTAGATCTGTTGTGCACAACCACCAAAAATGGCTAGACTAATGAGAATTATATAATTGGGATTTTAATTACTTAGAATAATAAAATGAATTAATTACCAGAAAATATTTATTCATTTCATTTAATTCTTAGTAAGACCCCATGTCTAATAATAACACTTGAACATTATTATTACTTGACATGCGCCCAGCTAATTATAACCAATATTATTTAATTAAATAAACAGTTTTATTTTCTCACAAATCCCAAGAAAAATTACACAACATGTATATTAATATACATGGTGTGTACTTTTGTTTTCCATTTTCTTTATTTCCTCCACCACATTTATTAGACCTTGAATAATGACTATTTATTTTCCAAAAAAATATCATTGTATTACTAACTAATAAATATATTATTTCGCCCATAATATATTCTCTCGGATAACCAGTGTCAAAATAAATGAGATCATACATCCTTGATTATTATTAAACAAAAATCGGGAATAATCTTTATTCAACTTGTTAAATTAATATTTAATTGAGATACTTGGACACACTTAGTGTGTGGGCCTCTAGGCCTCCTTCTCAGTGGAATTAGGTGGAGCCTGCCTAAATTCCAAGGTTAACATCTAGAAACACGCCAAGGCACCCATAAAGAAAGAAGTTAGCACCTCAATGATGTGTCACCTCCTACAAATGCTTACTGTGTAATGTAATCCCTTTGTATCGATATCTCGAATCAAGTGGGTTGCATGCTGGTGCTATCAACCCATGTGCTTGATTATTCTTTTCTTGACATTCCAAAATTGAACTTGCTCATTCCTCACCATGGATATAGATTTATTTAGGCTATATCAATTCCATCAAAGGGCCTGAGATATCAACTCCTGTAATGGAACAGAAGGTAAAAATCCTTTCTTACATTATCTATTAATGCAGTATTAATCATGACACACCCAACACATCCAACCTCGCTGCGAACAATGTGTCATCATAGTTTTCATCGATATATATAAGTGGGCGAGTTTTAATATCCATTAATAATAATCTTAAATTCTAAGGACCAATACACACGTCTGCAGATAGGAACATCCAATGACACTATGAAATGTGGATTTCTTACTGGCGGGTCTCATTCTCATAATATCCTCCTGTATATTACCAAGGGCGCACAACATGAGAAGGTGCCTCAAAGTTTTATGAGTCCTCACCCCTAATGTCCTATATTATTTTTGTCTCTTAAATAACATCATCCAGCCATAGAACATATATTCAAGAACAGTGTTATGACACTTCCGAGTTCTCATCATAGTAGGGATTCGCTATGACCTTTTAGTGCAATAGTTATCCTTAGGACATTATCACATGCATTGTCAGATAGAAGAACAATCAAGATGTGATAAGGTATTATTTAATAAATAAAGTACAAAGTAGTTGGTTCTAGTTCACCAAATCCAACACTAACTGACTGTAGTAGAGATGACTAGATGACATTGATAGGGCACTGTAATAGTGCATACTTTGGCATGACTACTGTAACAGGGATGACCAACAACACGGATAGGTCACTGTAGCTCCACAAACTTCCAGCCATCGACCACTATAGTAGCTTGGACTTGGGTTTTCGCGATAATATAGCTATGAGAACTTCTCACCACCTTTTACTATACCACAGTGGACTTTCTATGTGGTTGGTGGAATAGTGATTCATCCTCCCTATTATCCCATTTTAGGCTAGGGTTTTGGGTGTGCATGAGAACTCAAAAACTCCCTATAATTTTTTTCTAAAACTATAGTGATTTTTATGCCTCTCCATGGATGTAGGGATCATTTACCAAACCACGTAAATCTATATGTTCATATTCTTATTATTTTGTTTCTGAATTTTCATCATCCGCAAACCCGTTCTGTTATTGTGACTCCCATTATTTCTGTAACATATTCTTGTTTTTGTTCTCAGGATTGAGCCATTTTGTGCTGATATAGTTATGGGTTAGGGACACCATTCCTTTCTATCCTTTATCTAAAACAATTGGGATCAAGAAGCTAAGGTTTGTGACTGCTTTGGTCCTTGGCCTCTATCCCATTAGTCACTATTGGTATGCCATATTCGAGATGCCCATGGGGTAAATCCTTAGTTATAGGGGCCACTTCCCCCCTCTCATTTGATGACATTGTGTCATGGTCATGATAATATGAGGTGAGACCATAGTGATAGGGTCCACACTTCCCCTTTGATGTTGGCATGCCATGGTTGAGATTCCCATGAGATTAGACCCTCTATACAAGTCTGTTTCTCCATTTTGTCAGTCGTTGTGATGATATGATCGAGATACCATTGAGATGAGATCTTTATAGCCATGGGCCGCCATCCCTATAGGCTTAAAATGATTTGAGATGGGATCAAGATGTCATAGGGTTGAGATCATATAGGCAGGGGTCAACTTTCTCCTTGACCTTGTATTGTTCTACAGTGGTTGGGATAATTTGAGTTGAGATCTTACGTGAAAGGGAACATACAACCCCATCAATATTATGATTTATTATAATATGTTCAGAGACACGTTGACAATGGACAAAGAAGGTATGACTGCACTCGAGTGACTAGATGATCACTTGAGAGCATGAATTTTATTATAGTTGTTATTGTTTAATTATTATTCCGGCATGTTACTACGAGCATGCATCATATTTACTATTATGTTTAGGGATAATATTGGAGGTGATGTTTTGATTTGTACTAACACCCTACTTGGGTGCCCAGGTACCTGAGAAGACTTTATGGTTTGTAACCCAGGTAGGTGCAAGGGACCAACTGTTGATGGTTGATCTAGTAGGAGTTGGAAGATCGAGCATGGACTCAGGGATGTTGTCGCTGTCTTTTCCAACATTTTATTTAGTTTTGGTTTATCTTTATATGGTATTCCTATGAAAGATCTTGTTATACTTGTCTAAATTCCTATCATTACTCCTATAAACATTATTATAACTTGCAGATTAATGTTTAATTTTTGATGACATATAGACGTGACGTCTTTCTTCTTATTCCCTTATATTGTGATGATTGTTTACTTATTTCTTTCACTTTGATTTATGGTTTCCTATACTATGACGCCCTTTGGGTCACATGTATATTTTATTTTGGACTTATTTTTCTCTCTTTAAGTTCTAAAGGTTTTCAATATTTGGGGGTTAAGATTTTAGAATTTTGGGAGAAACAGGATAGACGCACAGTCTGCACACAGTTAGTAGTAACTTTTCTATATGACTATGTTGATTCCAATGTAATTTTACATGGTTTTTAGCATGGTTTTTCTAATCAGGTGATATTCCAAGAAAAAGGTGAAGAATTTTGGGTTTGGGTCTAGAGGTGGTTACATGACTAGTGAAAAATTTGTCTAACCACACAAATATTCCCAAGTAACCGTGCACTTGGTTTTTCAAGGGATAGAGAGACCAGATGATTAGTGCATGAGTTTTCTAACTTTGTGACTTAACATTGCAACCCATAAAAATTTCTTAAAATGGACAATTAACTTGATACTCTTGCTTGTTTTAAACCCATATCTCTCATTAGCTCTACCTTGCCTTTCCTTGACATTCTAGGAGGTTCTCCCTTTTGTTTCTTGTCCATTCTCCTTTAATATTTCTAGATATCTTAGAGGTATATTTCAATTTCCACTCATTTTCTCTTCCAATTTCTAGATCTATCCTCAATCTCTCTTCTCCTTTAATATTTGAACTTATTAAGGACGGTGATGGTCGGATGTAGTGGTTTTTATAAGTAATTGATGATTTTTCTTATGGATATATATTTGAGAGGACCTGATTTCTACATTTCCAATCACCATTTTCAAAGGTGATTTAGTTTCCTCCACTGGTGAGGTATATTCCTTTATATAATTATTCTTTCGCATGACATACCTTGTTATTATTGAGTTTTCCTTTGGTTTGACTTATAAAAATGGTTGATTTGTTATCCATGAGGGTTGTTTTTTAAAACTTCGTTTTTTTGTGGCATGGAAAATGGGTTTAAAGGGGGTTTTCTTTAAAAATAGTTTTATAAAAATCATGTGTTCGATGAAATACCACAATGATGAGTTTTACTCTAAAATGGTTTTCAAGAATTTGAGAAGTTTTAATTTTCTTATGGAAATGTTTTATTAAATTTTGGGCATAGTTTACTTGAATGTTTTTAAAAAAACATAACACATGGGAACCTTGGGTGCATTGGGTTATGAACATATGAAAACCTCAGTGAGTGTGGAACCACTAGGGATGGTTGTCTTATTGATAGAATATAGCATGACTCGATATCGTTAAGATTCACATTTCACTAATTAGTGTTCCTTGTGTGTCCTAGTTATGTATTCCCATAGGCTAGAGCCCATTTGTGCTTGGTTTTATTCCTGATGGATGTATTTCATGCATTGAATTATCACATTTTTATCTTATTAGTTTCTATGTATGTTCTTGATTATTTTCCTCTATATACTTTACCTTCATTTAGTTATATTCTTGGTTTATTTGAATATGATTTTTTAAAGGAATAAAATGATGTTTTATGAAAATATTTTTTCTAATGAAATTGATTTATGAAACTTGTTTCATTTTAAAAATAGAACTAATGGTTTCATGGTCTCAGAAATTGTATATATTCATGGTGGCATCCAATTGGACATTTTTCTCACACCCTACATATGCCTTTGGTCATATGAAGACTCGGTTTTGTAGGATCCAAGTAAAGGAAATTGTGTTATGTAGCTTAGTGAATTATCATAGTTGATGTTGCTCTATAGTGGTTTATGGTGGTGGTGATAGATGATCAAATGAAGACTTGGTTTTGGTTTGTTACTAGTTTTAGAATTTTGGATCGGTTTTGTTATATCTCAACGATATATACTTATTCTTCCATGATTCACTCTAATCATTTACATTATATTATTATACATGAGACATGTTGTGTTGTTAATTTAGAGTCAAATCATTCCCATGGTTTGTGTGACGATAACTAGATGTTTATTGCCATCTCACGGTGATTGAGAACACGCTACTGACCTTATGTTGGTCTATCTTGGGTGTTGTGTTAGGTCAACCCGAGTGGGTTTGTTACAAAATGATATTAGAGTTCAGGTTTTTTTAGGGTGGTTAGTAGATGGGAATTAGGACCATCAAAACTTAGTATATATGTGAAAAAGGGTACCTAGCCAGCTCACTTTCATATCTGAACTTGAGTTACCATGGGTTGTTAGAGATTTTTCATCAAGATTTTGAGCTTGATTTTGGGTTTGTTTTGATGAACCTTGTCATGTTTTTTTTATTCACCACTCGCTCATTGAATCCATGATTTTCTTAAACTATTTTTTAACGGCTTTGATATAGATTCTTGATGTTTATATTTTGATTTAGAGATGTATTCCTAAGATAATCAGGTGTTATATCTTATTCTTAAAAGATAATTCCCCATAAAAGGATTTTATCGAATTAGAAGGAAGGAACTGCAGGGAAAAACCTACAGGAAATCCTTCCAATCGACCCTACTCTAGTGGAAAAAGTGTTCTAGACTATTCAATCCATGGGTCAAGTGGGTGATGGAAACTAGGAATAGATAATGGATCATGATTTGTAGTTTACCAAAAAAATCCATTAGTCTTCCATGGTGATAAGGGAATAAAAGAACCCAAAGAACATATTGAGAGAATAGAAAGGATTTCCCAATTTTTGAAGACACTATAGGAATATAAGGTGGGACTTTCCACTTAAATGCTTGAAAGATATGGGAGGAAGTGGTGATATTCCATCATGAAAGAGAAATTATAATAGTACCTCACTTGGACCATTTTAAAGAATTCATTCAATCAATCGTTATACCATGAGACATTGCATTTGGAGAAGGCTTGAGAGTGTGACATTGGATCAAGGAGACCATTCAGTGATGGTGTATGCTACTTATTTTGCCGAGTAGGTTCATATATCTCTATAAATTTTCACTAATGACTACCTCAAGGCTAGATAGTTTGAGATGGATCTGGATTCCAAGATCCAATCAATGTTTATTATCATGTACCCACTGACCTTTGGTGAGGTATTTGATACATCAATTATGAATGAGGCAGACTTAAATAGAATGAAAATTCTCAATAGATCTTCTATTATAGCAGGGGGTAGCCAGGGAATATCTTTTAGATAGAAAATGAAGTGTTTCAAGGGTGCTCAGTTTATGTTAGGATCAGTTATCAAGGCTTCTTTAGGACAACACCAGGTGATTTGATTCAAGTGTGGAAATATAAGCCATACTAATACTGACAGTATGGTAAGACCCATGATTTTCCATCTTTGTACAAAATTTGGTCACCTTAAGTATTTTTATGGAAATGTATCACAGGGATGTAGAACAGGATCCACCCTTACTAGAGGCTACCAGGATCATTCAGATGCAGTGAAAGGTGGTGGATCTCATTCTCATGAAAAGGGGGATACTCATGCAATAAAGAAGGCTCAAGGAGGGACTGAGGTCGGACGTCTTTATGCAGTAGAGGATAAACTAGAGGAATCTGAAGTGGGGCCAGCTACTATGATAAATACATTATTTATTTTTTATTATATGTTATTGGATTTTTTTGATATTGGTTCATCTCGTTCTTTTATATCATCTAATCTGATTGGCGTATTGGTATTATGCTTGGAGCTTATGTCATTCATGATTGAACTTTCCACTCCCCTAGGAAGGAGGAAGGAATACAGTTTTATATATTTAGAGTGTTGGGTTATGGTCTCTGACTATGAGGCTGTATGGTATTTCTTAATCCTTGATATTGATATCTTCAACCTCATCATTTTCATGGATTAGATGGTTCATTTTAAGGTCTATTTTTATTGTTAGCATTTTTGGGTTCAGTTTCAATCTCCTGATGGGGTTACTCTTGTCTTTCAGGGTGAGTGGGATTCTCAATTTAGGAGAGTGAGGCCTATTGTTACTAGGGTCAAAATGATATCATGCTAATTTTTGGAGACATTTATTGACACCATTGACCAACAATTAAGTGGTCAGCTTCCTTCCATATTGAATGAGAACTCTAAGGTTATTCTTCATGATTTTTTTAGGTTACCTCCCAAGAGAGAGGTCATGTTTACTATTGACCAACTTCCAAGGATGAGTTCTATATATTTTCCATATTATTATATAAAATCATATGATTTTAAGGAACTTAAAGTTCATCTGGAGTATCTTAAGTACAAATGATTTGTCTATTCAAGTGTGTCACCTTGGTCTTGACCGATTCTTTTGCAAATAAGGATGATGATAGCCTTTGAGTTTGTGTTGATTATAGAAAGATTAATCAGGATATTGTTAAGAAAAATTATCCTTTTCCTATTATTGATGGTCTCTTTGATCAACCTAGTGAATCCTAACATTTTATTAAGATTGATCTACGATTGGGGAATAATCAACTATGAGTACAAGATGAGGATATTCCTAAGACAACATTAAGGAGAAGGTTTGAACATTATGATTATTTGGTTGTGCCATTTAGTCTTACTAACACTCTTATGGTGTTTATGTCATTAATGAATCAGAAATTTCATCGGTTCTTGGACTCTTTCATGGATTTTTTTGTGAATGATATTTTGGTGGATTCCAATATGAAGGAAGAACACACAGATCACCTAAATATTGTTCACAGAACAATGAAAGAACATCTACTGTATTGAAATCTTTATAAATTTTAGTTTTGGGTTAAATAAGTGAAATTTTTGGGCAATGTTATATCTAAAAGTTCCATCTCAATGGATACTAAAAAGATTTAGATGATAACATCTTGGGAGTAACTCAGGAATGTATTTGAGATTCAGAGCTTCTTGTGTTTAACTGGTTATTACCATCATTTTGTTCAATATTTTTCCAATATTTCATATCCTATGATAGAGTTTACTCATAAGGGTTTTAAATTTGAATGGAATTATAAGTTTCAAAGATCATTTGAAGAACTGAAGGTAAGGTTAAATTTGGCTCCAATTCTGATGTTTCTGGAATCAGGTTTGGGTAATGATGTTTTTCATTCCTTGAGAATAGGATTATTATGTGTTCTTATATAAAGAAAATAGGTTCCACGACTCTCAAAAAATGTTACCTAATATGAATAATTATCCTACCCATGATCTCTAATTGGCTATGGTGATGAATGATCTCAAAGATTGGATCCATTATCTCTTTGAATAGTAGTTTACTATAAATTCTGATCACAAGAGTGAGGAGTATGTTTTAACTTATAAAAATATAAACATGTGACAGAGATGTTGGTTTGAGTATATTTTAAATTTTGATTTTGATATTTCATACACTCCTGAAAAATTTAATTTGGTCACTGATGCATTGAGTATGAATTTACTGACTCAAGCATTGAATGAATCAATGGAATAATGCTCTTTGATGAGTATGTTTGTTGAGAGGCACTTGGATGTGGAAGAAGCTGATGGGTAGGTGTTCTTATCTTGTGTGAAAGCTCGTTATTTATTTAATGATTCGATTTATCATGAAAAAGAAATATACACTGATTGCATGTGTTTTAGTGAAATACTTTATGATGGGGAGTCCTTGGGTGACTGGTCTCAATCTCCTGATGGTGTCTAACATTTCCAAGGTAGACTGGTCATTTTGATAGCTTTGAGGCAGGAGTTGATGAATTGTGGACATCAGTTTAGTTGGTCTATACACCTTAAGACTACCAAAATGTATCATGATTTTAGATGTCGGTATTAGTAGCCAATGATGAGGTAGTTGATTATGGAATTCATATCATGAAGCCTTACATATTAGAAGATTATGGAAGAGCATTGAAGACTCATCAGTTTTTTTCATCCTTTACCCATTTAGGTATGGAATTGGAATGAGACATACATGTTTTTAATTTTTTGTTTACCATAAACTCCTAGTGGGAATGTGTTATTTGGGTGATCATTTATTGACTCACAAAATTGGATCATTTCCTTCATACTATAGATACAATGAAGGTGGACGAGGCTAGGAACCTATATGTATGAGAGATAGTGAATCTCCATGGAGTGCTATCAATTATTGTCTTTGATAGTGATTTGTGATTTACATCCTGGTTTTAGAAAGGTTTACAAGATAAAATTGGTACCCAATTAAAGTTAAGCATGACATATCACCCTTAAACTAATAGAAATATTGAGTGATTTATTCAAATTCTTAAGGATATGCTCCAGGCATCTGTGTTTGATTTTGTTGGTTCATGAGGAATTTATTTTCCCTATTTGAGTTTCTTCTAGTAAAAAATATTATACTTGGATTAAAATGGTTCCTTTTGAAGCATTGTATGGGTGTCCATGTAGATCTCATTTTTGTTGGGATGATTTGGGAGAACGGCCTATAGTTGTACCAAGTCTTGTTCAAGTGATGATGGAGAAGGTATAGTTGTTATAAAAGAGGTTAGTAATGGATTAGAGTCCCCAAAAGTCCTATATAGACCATCTTCATTTCCAGTTGAGGTTTTTGGTAGGTGATCGGGATTTTCTTAGGGTTTTGACTCATTTGGGAGATTTTCATTTCGAAAGACTGGGTAAGTTGGCACTGAGATTTATTGGACCTTCATAGATCTCTCAATGTCAATGAAGGTTACATACCGATTGGACTCCCCATCTCACTTGATATCAATTCCCAACATGTTTCATGTTTCCCAACAAGGGAGTTATTAACCATACCCTTCTCATGTGAAAGAATTATAATATGATGATCATGAGATTGACACATCATTGGTTGAGAAACCATTTTAGATTATATATCATCAGAATAAGTTATTTCATGGTAAAATTATTCCCCCGCTCCATGTATATTGGCAGTGCTATTGGGATAGCCACAAGATGTGGGAGAGTGAAGCACTGATGTTCTATAAATGACCTTATCTCTTTGTGATACAAGAATCCAGAGTACGTTTCAGGGACAAAAAGTGTCATGGTGGGGATAATTGTGACACCCTCTAGGCCAAAAGTATGTTTCATTTTGAGTTTATTTTCCCCACTCTTGGGGTTTTAAATGTTTTTGGGAGTTGGGGGGTTTAGATTTTTTAATTTTGGGAGAAACATGCTAGACACATGGTTAAAAAAATCGTGCGGTAACTGTATGATATATCTCTGTTGATTATAGCAGTGTTTTTAGGGTTTTTGCATAGTTTTTCTAACTATGTGAGATTCTAGGAAAATCATGTGAATGGTTGGGTTTGGGACTAAAGGCAGTTTCATGGATAACACATGGTTTGTCTAACTGTGCAGTTTTCCAAGGTAATTATGCAGTTGGGTTTTTCCAATCACCATTTTCGAAGGCAACTAAATTTCCTCCATATGTGAGGTAGACTTCTCTATAAAGTGGTTCTTTCGCATGGCACACATTTTTGTTCGTGAGTTTTCCTTTGGTTTGGCTTATCAAAATGGTTGATTTGATATCCAAGAGGGTTATTTTGTGTAATTTCATTTTTAGTGTCATGGAAAATGGTTTTAAATGTATTTTTCTATAAAAACATTTTTACACCCATCATGTGTTTGATGAAATACCTCAAATATGGTTTTGAATATAAATTTTTTTTTCAATCATGGTAGCAGTAATGATTTAATTCTATATGTTTTTTATTAAATTATGGTCATTTTTAACTTCAATGTTTTGAGAAAACATAACACATGGGAACCTTAGGCACATTAGGTTACGATCATATGAAAACCTTAGTGTGTCTGGAACCATGATAAGTTATGGTTATTATACCGATAGAATGTAGTAAGACTTGGCATCTTTAGGATTCAAGTTTGTGTCGACTGGTGTTCCTTGTGTGTCCTAGTTATGTATTTCTATAGGCTAGATCCCATTGTTTCCTGGTTTTTATTCGTGATTGTGGTGTTTCATGCCTTAATTGATCACATGTTTATCTTATGAGTTTTCATGAATGGTTTTGATTATTTTAATCTACACAATTTACATGAATTTATTCATATTCTTGGTTTAATTAAATATGAAATGTTTAAAAGGAAACCAAAGGATGTTTTATGAAAAAAAAATTCAAAAGAAATTCATTTATGAAACTTATTTTGTTTTACAGCTAGAACTAATGGTTGCATGATGAAAAACATTATATGGATTCATGGTCATATCCTTCTAAGAATTTACACACACCCTGTATATTACTTTTGGTGTATTCATACATGGTTCTACATAATCCAAGTAAAGGAAAGGATTTCATGTATCTTGACAAATTCTCTTGGTTGATGTTACTATGTGGTGGTTTTGGATGGTGTTGATGGAAGGTCACATGGAGACTTGGTTTTGGTTTGTTTTTTATTTTAGACTTATGGATTTGTTTTGTTATGTCTCATGGTTATGCACATCTTCTTATGTGATGTTCTATGACCATTTACCTTATCTAATTATACATGATACATTTGTGTTGTGATTTTAGGGTGAAATCATTCCCATATTTTGTGTGATGATACTTAGGTGCTTGTTGCCAGCCCGTGGTGATCAGGAATGTGATTCAGGTCTTATGGATCTCCATATTGGGTCACATGTTAGGTAAAACTAGGTTTGTTACATGTACTAGATATCATATAGACTCCCCAATTATTACATTGACCCCCACCATTTTTCGGTAGCCTCATGTGTATAGGGAGATACACCTAAGGTATGTGACACCTAGTTTAGTCACAGTGGAAGTGAATTAGATCTGGGACACTACAAAGTGGTATCAGATTCTTGGTCTCTTTTCCTTTGTCTTGTTATTTGGGATATATTATAGAGTAGATAATATGTGGACAGATTCAAAGATGTACATTATGCTTGGGTGTAACTAAACCTACGTATCAGGAAATTCCATATTACCAGGGAGGTAAATGATGTTCTTGGTTTTTATTTTTATGATTGGGTTAATTTTAAAAATATAATGATTTTTTATATCAATTTTTGGTCAATTGGTTTTTAATCTTATCTCGTGGTGATAAGAGAGTGTGCGTTCATGCATCATTCTTGGTATGTAGGCTTCACAAGACTTTTGTGTGAATTCTTATAACTGAGAACCTTTTTTATGTTACATGGTTTAGTTATTTAATGTTTCAAAAACAACTTATATAGAAATTTTATATATAACTTTATGGTAATATTCTATATATCTAAATCATGATTATGTTATGCTATTATTAAATTAATAATGAAAATCCTATTTATATCTAGTTCTACCCTTAATAGAGGGTGGGTAGTCTAGGCTAGAGAGAGTTCCTAAGTTTATGTGTAACCCCTAGGATTCTTGGGTGCATGTATAATGTAGGGAGACACTCTACATGTTACTACTTGTCCCATATCTTTTATTCAGACTTTTCATATGTGTGTGTGTGTGTGTTTTGAGTCACATGTTTGGAATTTTAGGGACATGCCACTACGATGACTTCCTGTTGAGTGCTTGGAGGGAGGGGATGATCATTCCCCATAGAGAGTAGATCTAGTTCTTCCTATTGTGAATATACCCCCTTGATTAATATCTCTATGAGTGTCTACTTGATGTTGTTCAGTCTATGATTGGATCTTTGAAATTCAATCTTTTTATGTTGGATTTGAACAGAGAGTTCCAATTGTAGCATCCACCTCTATTTAGTGTAGAGGATCAAAATTAGGTTGTAAAGATTTAGATTAAATATATGAAGACTATATTTGACCATCTAGAGACACCCCTTGATATGAGAGTGAATCATACAATTTATATGCTTCGAGGGCCAAGAATATGCTGGTGGGATGTCCAAATCTAGGAATATAAGCATATGAGGCTATCCTAAAAAGAATCTCAGGCTAAATTCTTCAACTATTTGTTTCTTTAGATTCTTAGAGATGACAAATATTAGGAGTTTATGCATTTTAATCAAGGTAGAATGTTGGTGATAGACTATGCTTCTCATTATATTGAATTGTTTATTTTCCCTTCACTGATAAGTAATAAGATAACCAAGGACTTCTAGTTTGAGGATGGACTGAGACACTTGATTTGTTCTTAGGTGAACATATTCAAGATTATTTTTTTCTCTGAGGTGGTAAATTGGGTCTTTATCATAAAGATTCACCTAGTCGAGGACATAACTTTTGGGTAGTTGGGTTCTAATGATGGGTCTAGGAGTATATCCTTAGGTTGTCAGAAGCATCATTTTTTTTATTCTCATTAAAGTGTTTGTGGTCATGGATAGGCTCAGGGATCAGTGGCTAGTCCTGTTATAGTACTGTAGGGTGGTAATTGGATTTCTTCTGTCTTATTAGAGAACAGAGGTAGTCAAGGTTCTCAGGGTCAGCAGATGTAGTAGAGTGGAGCTCATTCGAGTATATGGGGATCTAGAATCCAAGGTAGTGGATAAAGGTTAGTTCAAATATATTCCATTGAGTTGGAAGTTTCTTATCACAATGAGTGACCTTAGACCATTTAATGTACAATATTTGTGGTATCTACACTTACATAAAATTTATTTGATATGAGTGCACCATATTCATTTATATCTTTTCAGTATGTTAGTGATCTGGGGATGACTATAAAGTTTCTATATAGAGTGAAGTCTATCGATATGTTTGTAGGGGTGAGATATGAGGGTATTCTTCAATGTTCTAAGTGAAACCTATTAGTAGATATTAATATCTCTAGGATTTCTTCATGTTAGGTATGTGTAGTTTCAATGGGATCCCTGGTATGAATTGGTTTAATCATTATCAATATTACATCAACTTTTATCACTTGAAAGTATCTTTTATGTCTGTTGAGGGTGACTCTTATACCCTCTCTAGTGAGTGGGATTTGCAGATAGGTCATTCGGGACTTGACCTTAGGCACTTGGGGATGCTTTCAACCTAATTTTCCAATGTTATTCTATATGATGAGAAGACATACCATAAAGTTTTTACTCATGTTGTTGACCAGTTTTAGGATATCGTTATTGAGGAATTTTTGGGACTTCTACTTGAGAGAGAGTTAAAGTTTATGATTGAGTTAATTCCAAGAATAGAGCCCATGTCTCTTCCTCCTTATTACATGAATATTGTAAATCTTTGATATTTGAAGACTTAGTTAGATGATCTTGATATGAAAGGTTTTATTTTCTTAATCACACCCCCTTGGGGTGCTCTTATTTTTTTCAATAAGAAGGCATATATATCATTGCTCTTATGTATAGATTACTAGATGTTTTTTCATGAACCAGCCCATATAAATTGGTACACTGATACCTAATCAAGTCCTGACATAGCCTGAAGGTCATTCCCGATATAGCGACCCGAGCCTTTTACATAAAAAATTTCATTATTTCAAGCATAGTTAATCATCAGAGTACAATCCATGGATCGTTAAATCTAGTGTCTTGGAAGACTAGGTACATATAACATAAAACATGGGGCTAAAAAAACTTTTTATTTAATCTCCATAAAGAGCTTCTAACTTCCTTTGATCTCTTACATCTGTATAGGGTACCCTGGGGAACACATGAACAAAGGGATGAGCTAAAAATCCTAGTAAAAGAATGAACATAAGGATACATCTCAAGCACATGAGTTAGGAGGCATGACATAATTATATCCAAAGCATGAAATTTATAAAATCATTTAATATAATCATGGGATCATATAAACATGGAATCATATAAATGTGGCAGAATCATAAATCATATCTTTATTACAGGTCAAGTCTAACCACCAATCCTGTTTCCCATTTCAGTACGGGTCAAGGCTAACCGCCAATCCCATTTCACATCTTATCTCATGAGACTTAACCTTACCCAATGAATTGGAGTGCTATCTGGGCACACCCATCTCAACATTTTCATGGATATTCTGGCCACATAAATATTCTTACCACATATACAATCATACATAATCAACCATACACAATCATAAGGGTACCCATGGAAAGAATTGGGTACCACAATCATGACATAAATCATAACCAATGGGCGTATCATGAAAGTGTCCATGTAAGGAAAGAATCAGAAAATGCATGGACATTAATAGGGTAAAATAGGCATTTAACATGGTAAGTGGTGTTAAACATAAGTGACAACATATTATAAATGTATTTTAGAACATTAGCATTAAAACATTTTTGTGCGATTTTAAAGAAAACACTCTAGAGATTTTCAAATAGAAAAGCGGACATTCTTTTATATAAAACCAGAATTGAACCAAGAATATTTTCATAATAAAAATTCTTATTTTATAAAGAAAAGGGTATCTTAAAACAGAGGATAGAGTGACCATGAAATTTTGGTAAAAATTTGGGAAGTCCCTGCAAAACAGGTTTGCTTATCGGAAAATTCTAAGGAGGGAATCTTTCAAAAACATGTATATCCCAGAAAGAAAGTGATGAAAGGGTCTTGATATTATAATATTTTACAAATATTTATAGTATTCACATAAATATATATGAAAACACCATTCTGAAAGAAAGATAAGGCAACCTGAAAGAATGAAGAAGGTTTGGGTAGAATTCATTACGATTTTACCGGCATGGTGTCGAGTGTACCCAACAGGGATTGATGAGAGAGATAAGGGGATTATCATAACTTATAAAACATTAGGGAAGTATGGGGAGGGTGTATAAACATACCCCATCACTTGTTATTACACAAAAACAGGCATATCATAGAGAACAATCTTGATTAAGAGTGAAAGGGGAGGATCCCTTACCTTAAATCTGTTGGTGTTCTCCACTTGTTATTAACGACATGAATAAACAAATTAGGCTTTATTAATTAATAATTCCAGAACCTATTATATATTAAATTGATTTATTATAACCCTTTTTAGTTCATTCAAATCATTTTTTATCAGTTATAAGGTTCAATTTAATTGTTTGGGCTCGTTTATTTACTTGGCTTTAAAAGATTAGTTCACTTATATTCAAGTTTGGATTATATGAAAGATGAAAGTGGTTGTCCAGATTTGAAGTTATACTATTTAGTTCATATAAAGGGAATTATATGGTTTTATTTTTAATTATCTTACTTAGAGTGAAGTTGAATTATTATATATATAACCATAGTGATAACCGTTTTTGTTGATCAGTCGATTTGATTACAAAGAATGTGTTTTGATTTATAACTTAATTACATTTGTACAAAAGGATTAATGAACCAAAAATAGGATATATTACATATATAATAATCTGGTTCAACCATAACAAAAATGGTTTCATGAACAGAATTAAATATAATAATAGAAATTGATAAACTGTTGTCCTTGAATGTGCTAAATTAGCACATCTCAAACGGTGCTTTCATTTCTTTCAAATAGAAGGGTGGGAAAGGAGAGAAGATAATGAAATATACCACTAGCATGAATAAATTCCATTAAATTTATGTTACTGGATTTATCATACTATTATGGTTAAGGGAGGTGAGGAAAGAAATAAAAAATAAAATAACTTAAAAGAAAAGAAGAAATTTGGGAAGAGGAATTTACCTCTTGAGACTTCCTCCTTTGAGAACCTCTTAAGGGGAGAAGTTTTGGTATTTTGAGGAGGCTGAGAGATTTTGGACGTGGGGGAAGAAATTGGGGAGAGATTTGGGCAGAATTTATAGAAATCTTGGAGCTTGAGAGGAGTGGAGAGAAGAGGGAGTGAAGGGGGGTTTTATAGTGGAGGAGAGGAGGGATTTCATGACATTATAATCCTTAATTTATTATTTCTTCACAAGACAAAGAGTAGTAAGTATTCCATGACCAATAATAGTAAATGGGTCATGTGAATTCTAACCATGGGTTGTGAAATCATCCATGATGCTAGGAATTGTCTATTTATCTTATAATGTATATATACGGTAAATTACCGTATTTTACTATTCATCAAAAAATTCCAGTATTTCAGAAAAATCTCAAAAATTCACCCTAACCATTTTTCGACATGTAGAATCCAAAAATGAAGTCCATTTTTCAAAAATAATTTTCTAATTATGATTATTTTAATATTTAATTAAAATCATAATTTATTATCAAAAACCAGTTTTAAAACACTCATTAACTTATTCTAAAATATAGGTATATCGTACTTCCAACTTGAATATTATTTTTATACCACCATATGTGAGGTTACTATTCATTAGGGTATATCACTATTCATAAGGTTATGTTACTATTCATTAGGGTAGGTTACTATTCCCCAAAAAATAAGTTTTTCTTATCGGACTCCAAAAAACATCTTAAACACAACCGTGTATGTCAGATTTTCAAAATTCCAAACACAGAAGTGACAAACTTATTTTTAAAGGTAACTTATCACTTAGTGGTTCATTATTATGTGATCTTATGGAATATTTATAAGAAGGTAATTTCCATTAAAAACATTGGGTTGTTACATTCTTCCCCCCTTAATAAATTTCTCCCTCGAAATTTCATATGACATTCTAGGCCAAAAACAGATGTGGGTACTTTTCCTTCATTGCTTCCTCCAATTCCTATGTTGATTCCTCAAACTTATGGTTCCTCCACAACACTTTGACAAGATGGGTTGTCTTTTTTCATTGAACCTTATCTCTCAGATCCAGAATCTTTACTGGATGCTCCTCATAGGAGAGATCATCTTCCAGCTGCACCACCTCTGGGTTTAGTACAGGTGAGGGATTAGGTATGTAATTCCTCAAGAGTGATACGTGGAAAAAATCAGGAACTCGATCAATATTCGGTGGAAGTGCAAGCTGATAGGCCACGACTCCTATGCGATCAAGGATCTCAAAGGGGCCAATGTACCTTGGGCTTAACTTTCCTTTCTTCACGAATCGCATGACTCTCTTCCATGGAGATAGTCAAAGGAAGACTTTATCTCCAACGTCAAACTCCAAGTCCCTTCGATGGTTGTCAGCATAGCTCTTTTGCCGACTTTGAGCAGCTTTGATGTGTTTCTGGATGACTTGAACCTTCTCTATCATCTCTTGAACAAGATCGGGTCCCAGTAGCTTTCTTTATCCAACTTCATCCCAACAGGTTGGAGTTCTACATCACTATACATAAAGAGCTTCATATGGAGCCATCTGAATACTCGAGTGGAAGCTATTGTTATATGAGAACTCAACCAATGGGAGATGTTGATCCCAACCACCTTTCAATTCTAGGGATCAGTCTCTAAGCATATCTTCAAGTGTCTGAATAGTCTTTTCAGATTGGCCATCAGTTTGGGGGTGATAGGTCGTGCTGAAATTTAATTCAGTACTCAAAGCATGATGAAGACTCCTCTAGAATTTAGATGTGAATCTTGGATCACGGTCAGAGACAATTGAGAGTAGAACACCGTTCAGTCTCACCACTTCCTTCACATATAACTTTTCAAGTAGCTCAAGCGAGAGATCTTCCCAAATAGCGATGAAATGGGATGTCTTGGGGAGTCGTTCAACCACAACCCATATCGCATTATTTCCCTTCGACGTTTTCGGGAGACCCGTGACAAAGTCCATAGTAATATTTTCCCATTTCCACATGGGTATAGGAAATGGATGCATTATACCTTTGGACTTTTGTCGCTCAGCTTTAACTTGCTGACATACCAAGAAACTTTATATATATTATTCAATCCCTTTATTCATGTTATCCCACCAGAAGTGTTCTCAGAGATCACGGTACATTTTGGTACTCCCATGATGGATAGAGAAGGTCGAGCTATGTGCATCATTCAATAGATCCTTCTTTATCTCTAGATCATATGGTACACATAATCATGTCCCAAATCTTACAACTCCCTCCTCATCAATTTTGAAATCAAAGGATTTCCCATTTTTAACAGCTTCCACCCTTTTCTGAATTTTCACACCCTTTATTTGAGCAACCTTTATTTTCTACAAGAGGGATGGTTGAACAATCATTTGAGAAAATATCGATGATGTTCCTCCCTTAA
This sequence comes from Viscum album, assembly GCA_963277665.1. Taxonomy (NCBI): domain Eukaryota; kingdom Viridiplantae; phylum Streptophyta; class Magnoliopsida; order Santalales; family Viscaceae; genus Viscum; species Viscum album. Next base: position 1,355,579,579 of record OY728160.1, on the reverse strand, counting down.
TGCTTCCCATGTCCATCCTTTGCAAATCTGAGAAGATCGGATCCTTTTCCATTATCATCATTGATAAAGATGAATGATCCTTTCTACTTAGAGCATTCTCCACCTTGTTTGCCTTACCGGGATGGTAGTAGATTGAGCAGTCATAATTCTTGATGAGCTCTATCCATCTTTGTTGGTTCATATTAAGCTATTTCTACGTGAATATATATTTGATACTCTTGTGGTCAGTATATATCTCACATTTTTTCCCATAGAAATAATGCCGCCAGATTTTCAATGCAAAGATCACAACCGCCAACTCTAGATCATGTGTGGGATAGTTTTGCTCATGGATTTTCAGCTGCCTTGAGGAATAGGTTATCACTTTATCATTTTTCATTAGTATACAGCATAAGCCTTTCTTAGAAGCATCACTATACACCCCAAAGAGTTCTCCACTTGAAGGGAGTGTGAGTACCGGTGCAGTGATAAGCCTATTTTTCAACTCCTTGAAACAGTCTTCACATTCATGTGTCCAGACGAACTTTACTACCTTTCGTGTCATCTTGGTCATTGGGTTTGACAATCATGAAAATTTCTTCATGAATCATCGATAATACCTAGCTAGACCTAAAAAGCTACGAATATCCGTTATAGAAGTTGGCCTCAGTCACTCTTCAATTGCCTTCGTCTTGGAAGGGTCTATAGATATCCCTTTCCTAGTGATAACATGCCCCAAGAATGATACTTCCTCCATCCAGAACTTACATTTTCTGTACTTCGCATAAAAATTCTCCCTTCGCAAATTCTTTAACATAGTTTCCAAATGCTCATCATGTTCCTCCTTGATCTTGGAGTATATCATAATATCATCAATAAAGACCACCAAAAATTTTTCGAGGTAATCCTTAAAGACTCTATTCATTAAATCCATGAAAATTGCAGGAGCATTAGTGAGTCCGATGGGCATCACTATGAACTCATAGTGTCTGTACCTTGTTAAAAAGGCAGTCTTGGGAATATCTTCCTTCCTCACCTTTAGTTGGTGATATCCCGACCGAAGGTCCACCTTAGAGAAATAAATAGCCCCACAAAGCTGATCGAACAAGTCCTCTATTCTTTGAAGGGGATAGTTATTCTTTATAGTGATTTTATTGAGCTCATGATAATCAATGCAGAGGCGCATTGATCCATCCTTGTTCTTGATGAAAAGGACTAGATCACCCCACTGTGAAGCAATCAAGCGTATAAAACCCTTCTCCATAATCTCCTGTAATTGCTTCTTTAGCTCTTCCAGCTCTACGGTGGCCATTCTGTAAGGTGTCTTTGAGATTGGAAAAGATCCAGGGATAAGTTCAATTGAGAACTCAACCTCTCGGTACGGAGGAAGACCAGGAAACTCTTTGGGGATTACATCAGTGTAATCCCTCACAATGGGCATGTATTCAAGCAGGATTCTCTCCTTTGTCTCAATCATTTGAGCTAGGTATTCATGCTCCTAAGGAAGTATTATCCAAACTTGAGATGAGTATTCTAAAGGAGACTCATCTTCCTCCTTACACTTGTAAAGAATTGGAGGATGATTCAGGATGTGAAGAGTGATCTCCCTTTCTCAACAATTGATGTTGGTCTTGTACAAAGATAATCAATCCATGCCCAAGATAGCATTAAACTCCACTAAAGGAATTATGACAAGATTTTCTGGGAGGTTTAGTCCACAAACATTAACGAGGGAGGAGTTATAAACCATGGATGCAATAATTTCCCCATTCAATGTTCTCACAAGTAACTTTTCCTCCAAATTTTGAGTTGGTGTTTGAATAGTTCTAATAAACTTGCATGATATGAAAGAATGCGTAGAACCAGAATCAAATAGTACATTTGCTATTCTTGAATGAATAACAATTGTACCTATCACCACATCATTTTCCGGCTCCACCTCAGCAGTAGTGATAGGATAAGCCATTCATTATTTCCTTAGAGGTTGTTGCAGATTGCCTCCAACAACCCTCGGCTTAGGGAAATTGTTCGCATAATGACCAAGCTCCTTGCAGTTATAACACTGCATTGTAGGCTGAGTGTTGATCTGAAACTTCCTTTCTTATTCAACATTAGCAGGATTTTTCATATTCGTTCAGCAGTTCTTGGCTAGATGACCAAACATCCCATATTTGAAGCAATTCCTGGTTCCCTTGAGACAGTCACCAAGATTCTTCTTTCCACAATTATTTCAAAGGGGAAAGTGAGGATTCTTTCCATCATGAGATTTGTTTGATGAACCACCCATGTTGTTCTCCATTTTACGCTTCTTTTCACTGGGCACATGAGACCACTAAGAGTCTCAAATATCCATTTAAACCTTTAGGGCACAACAAAAAATTTCCTCATAGCTATCAAAGTCTCGAATCACCAACACTTTTTGTAGACTTGGCTTTAGTCTTCTAAAGGAGCGATCCACCTTGCTTTCGGTGTTCATGACAAAGCCAGAGGCATAACTTATAGGCCTTGTAATGTTCGCTTCATACACCCTGATGGACTCATCTTCCTTATTCTTAAGTCCAAGGAACAATCGTTCCATCGTGAGACGGAGGTTTTGAGAAAAATATTTGTTGAAAAACAACCTCTTGAATTCCTCCCAATATATGGAATCCATTTCCTCTTGGGACATTGTATTCTTGATCAGTGTCCACCACTGATCAGCTTCCCCATCAAAATGATAGACTGTCAGTACAACATTATCTTCTTCCGAGCACTGGTGGAGAGAGAAAATCTTTCCAATAGAGTTAATCCATTGCTCTGCGAGGAGGGGATCAGAAGACCCACTAAACATGGGAGGACTTTTCCGCATGATGGATTCTACAGAAACTTTCTCTTTCCTTGGAGGATTGGGACGTTCCACCTGATTCAAGTTATTATTCATAACTCGAGCCAGCTGAGCAAATACTTCCATAAAGTTTTGAGCACCCGCTTCTGTCACATCTGGCATGTCATTAGGGAAATCATCACATTTCCTATTACATTGGTTGTCAGAACGTGTTCTTCTATTTCACGTCATTAACTAATAAAAAAGAATATCTAATTAGAGGTATTGAATACTTAGCTATTGAGCATAAAAATGAAACTTTGAACATTAAAGGATAAACTTATAAATAAGAAGTACATCCTAACTTGTGATTCCTTAGGTTTATATCTAGGTTATCCTTGATCTATTTTCTTAACTTATATTCTTATGGGATTTCTTTTGTCCGTTAATAATGGTTTGTACTAAGCTCGTGAATCTACCAAATCATATCCCCCGGGAGTGTCGTAACCAAGAGTGATGCGAGGCATGTTATTATGCACTAGTTCTTATTCGATTCTAGCTCAAAGTAGTGTTTTTGGGTTTTTCCCCTAGATATATCTTTGCCAGAGCCGCTTCTACCTGCTCGTATCCAGACAGGGATGTATTTTCTTGATAAACCACTTACTCTATACTCACCAAAATTTAGGTCTATTTTCTAATACGTAGTCTCATCCCTATGGTTCTCACTAAGGTGCTCTATTACTAATCTCTAAAAATAACTAGACCATCCTCTGATACCAACTATAGAGACCCGAACCTTTTACATAAAACATTTCATTATTTCAAGCATAGTTAATCATTAGAGTACAAGCCAAGGATCGTTAAGTCTAGTGTCTTGGAATACTAGGTACATATAACATAAAACATGAGGCTAAAAACATCTTTATTTAATCTCCATAAAGAGATTCTAACTTCCTTTGAGCTCTTACATCTACTTAGGGTACCCTGGGGAACACATGAACAAAGGGATGAGCTAAAAAGCACAGTAAAGGAATGAACATAAGGATACATCTCAAGCACATGAGTTAGGAGGCATGACATAATGATATCCAAAGCATGAAACTTATAAAATCATTTAATATAAGCATGGTATCATATAAACATAGAATCATATAAATGTGGTAGAATCATAAATCATATCTTTAGTAAGGGTCAAGGCTAACCGCCAATCCCATTTCCCATTTCAGTACGGGTCAAGGCTAACCGTCAATCCCGTTTCACATCTTATCTTGTGAGACTTAAACTTACCCAATGCATTGGAGTGCTATCTAGGCACACCCATATCAACATTTTCATGGATATTATTTCCACATAAATATTATAACCACAAACACAATCATACATAATCAACCATACACAAACATAAGGGTACCCATGGAAAGAATTGGGTACCACAATCTTGACATAAATCATAACCAATAAGTGTATCATGAAAGTGTCCATGTAAGGAATGAATCAGAAAATACATGTACTTTAAATGGTTAAAATAGTCATTTAACATGGTAAGTGGTGTCAAACATAAGTGACAACATATTAGAAATTTATTTTAGAACATTATCATTAAAACATTTTTGTGCGGTTTTAAAGAAAACACTCTAGAGCTTTTAAAATAGAAAAGAGGCCATTCTTTTATATAAAACCATAATTGAACTAAGAAGTTTTTCATAATATAAATAATTATTTTATAAAGACAATGGTATCTTAAAATAGAGGATAGAGTTAACTTGAAATTTGGGTAAAATTTTGGGAAGTCCCCTTAAAACAGGTTTGCTTATCGGAAAGTTCTAAGGAGGGAATCTTTCAAAAACATGTATATCCCTGAAAGAAAGTGATGAAAGGGTCTTGATATTAGAATATTTTACAAATATTCATAGGATTCACATAAATAGATATTATAACACCATTTTTAAAGAAAGATAAGTCAACCCAAAAGAATAAAGAAGGTTTGGGTAGAATTCGTTACGATTTTACCGGCATGGTGTCGGGTGTACCCAAGAGGGTTTGATGAGAGACAGAATGGAATTCTCATCACTTATAAAACATTAGGTAAGTATGGGTGAGGTTTATAAACATACCCCATCACTTGTTATTACACAAAAATAGGCATATCATAGAGAACAATCTTGATTAAGAGTGAAAGGGGAGGATCCCTTACCTTAAATCTGTTGGTGTTCTCCACTTGTTATTAACGACCTGAATAAACAAATTATGATTTATTAATTATTAATTCCATAAACTCTTCTATATGTGATTTATTTATTATAACCATTTTTATTTCATACAAATCCTTTTTTATTAGTATAAGGTTCAATTTCATTGTTCGGGCTCGTTTGTTTATTTGGCTTTAAAAGATCGGTTCACTTATATTCAAGTTTGGATTATATGCAAGATGAAAGTGGTTGCCCAGATTTGAAGTTATATTATTTAGTTAATATACAGGGGATTACATGGTTTTAGTTTTAATTAGGTTACTTAGAGTGAAGTCAAATTATTATATATATAACCATAGTAATAACCATTTTTGTTGATCGGTGGATTTGATTACAAAGAATGTGGTTTGATTTTTAACTTAATACCATTTGTACCAAAGGATTAAAGAACCAAAAATAGGATATATTACATATATAATAATCTTGTTCAACCATAACACAAACGGTTTCATGACCATAATTAAAGATAATAATAGAAATTGATAAATCGGTGTCCTTGAATGTGCTAAATTAGCACATCTCAAACGGTGCTTTCATTTATTTCAAATAAAAGGATGGGGAAATGAGAGAAGATAATGAAATATTACACTAGAATGAAGAAATTACAGTACATTTATGTTACTGTATTTATCATACTATTATGGTGAAGTGAGGTGAGGAAATAAATAAAAAAGAAAAAGAACTTAAAAGAAAAGAAGAAATTTGGGAAGAGGAATTTACCTCTTGAGACTTCCTCCTTTGAGAACCACTTAAGGGGAGAAGTTTTGGTATTTTGAGGAGTCTGAGAGCTTTTGGACGTGTGGGAGGACCTTGGTGAGAGATTTGGACATAATTTATAGAAGGATTGGAGCTTGAGAGGAGTGGAGACAAGAGGGAGTGAAGGGGTTTTTATAGTGGAGGAGAGGAGGGATTTCATGATATTATAATCCTTAATTTATTATTTCTTCAGAAGATAAAGAATACTAAGTATTCCATGAAAAAGAATATTAAATGGGTCATTTGAATTCTAACCATGTGTGGTGACATCATCCATGATGCTAGGAATAGTCTATTTAGCTTAAAATGTAGATATACGGTAAATTACCGTATTCTACTATTCATCAAAAAATTCAAGTATTTCAGAAAAATATCAAAAATTCAGCCTAACAATTTTTTGATGTGTAGAATCCAAAAATGAAGTCCATTTTTCAAAAATAATTTTCTAAATATTATTATTTTAATATTTAATTAAAATCATAATTTATTATCAAAAACCAGTTTTAAAACACTCATTAACTTATTCTAAAATATAGGTATATTGTACTTCAAACTTGAATATTATTTTTATACCACCATAGGTGAGGTTAATATTCATTAGGGTATATCACTATTCAAAAGGGTATGTTACTATTCATTATGGTAGGTTACAATTCACCAAAAATTAAGTTTTTCTTATCGGACTCCAAAAAACATCTTGAACACAACCGTGTATGTCAGATTTTCAAAATTCCAAACACATAAGTGAAAAACTTGTATTTAAAGGTAACTTATCACTTATTAGTTCATTATTATGTGATATTATGTCATATTTATAAGAAGGGAATTTCCATTAAAAACATTGTGTTGTTACACCCGATCCTCATGGGTTGACAACTAGCACCTGACATCATATAAGAGACAATAAGGGAATAATTTTTTCCACATAATAGCATAATATAAAGAGTAAAAGTTGGTATGCCAACACTCCTTGAAGAGAAAGTACCAAAAAAGATAAAACAATACCCAAACGATACATCATCAAAATACACAACATATTCCAAGTTAAATCTCATAGCTAAACCCATGTAATTGCTGGATCACATCTCCACCGATCACCTCCATCACTCCATCTCCCTTGAATCTAGTACATGTGCCACCTCCAAGAGGTGCTTACCCTTTTCATGGACCTGACATAAGACAATATACCAACACCTAAAGTAAAATTTGGTGTGTGAGCTAAACATCCCAGTAGGGTCTCACAAAGTGTCTCATAATAAATTCCCTAAAAAGAAACCATTTAGTATTTAAATTTAAGTATAAATGAGGAATGCGATCACATTTACATATTTCAAAAGAAAACATGCTTTAAAATATAAAGATGATAGATATATCAAAACAGGATTAAATGAACATTTTATATAAAACATTTATATAAAATAGTTGGTATAAATAAAATATTTCAATAATCGATGACATATAATAATCAAGTCAAAACCAAGAAACATATTTTATAAGACCTGAATTTAGTTAGTTCCAAGCTATAGGATCCTCACAAATATTAATCAATGATCATGAATCAGGTGTGCACATGTCCCTTGGCTCATTCCAATGGGACAAACACCCTATTAGGGGGAAATCATGTCGAAATAAGTTTTTTAGAGTTTTAATCATCAATCCATTGCTAGGGAGTCAGAGTACTAGGATTCTTTTCCTAATCACCAACTAACTACCTAGGATTATATGTGATTCAATTAATTAGTTAATAAATCATGAGAAAATCATTCCTTTAAAATAAATTCATCATCCATAATTCAAATGCCCTATTTCCGATTCAACATGCCTTTTTTTCATTTTTCAATAAAAAATAGTGGGTTTGATCAATTTCACACCATTAAAATAAATTTACATTTAAATCCTTTTTCTCATAATCAAGGGAATTCATTTTATAAAAAATATTTCCATCAAAATCCACCTTTTATGAAAAATCATTCAATATCTCAAAAGGCACCAAAAATTGTGGTTTTATTTCAAAAATTTATGCCCTTGAAATCAATCATAAATTTTTTTAAATAATATTAGAATCAATCAATAAATTAAGGTTTCAATTTTTAGGAATAATTATTATTAAACCACCTAACTTTATCAAATATCAATAATCACCTCACATGAGAAACATCGATGGAGAATGAAGGTGAAGAAGATCTAGAATGAATCCCTAGAAAAACCATCCATCAAAAATGGATCCAATACATCATCATCATGAGGATTAATTAGTCTAAAACTATGGTAGATAGGAAAATAATGAAAACCAAATAATAAGAATATCCCTTACTAGAACGGAATCAAACAAATCCATTGAATCTTTGATCCAAGAAGAATGGAGTTTAGAGGATCTAAAATTCCTTTTGGGAGCCTTTAAGGGAAAAAGAAAAAATGAAATTTGATTAGGAAAATATTGGATTGAAAATAACTTTGGGAATTTAAGTATGAGAAATAGAACACCATGCTACACCCCCCCCCCCATGGCCACAACATAGTCCCACTGAAAACAACTATTCCATGACGTAGCCACCCCAGACCACACCACAACCACCCATAACCAATTGGACTCTAGAAACCATAGTGTAGATCCAGTTTACAATGTTTAGGGCTATGCCACATCCAGTACACCACACCATAAGGGTTTCCTATAAGGACCCGACCCCAGTTACCTAGAGCCAGTGCCTTATTAGTTACATTGGCATAAAAATAAGGAATAATAATCCCAAAGGAACGAGTAGTTTAGTATTATTGGAAACAAGGTACATACATAAGTTCATCATTACAACATGAAATGAAAAAAACACAGAAACTCCTTAGACAACTTCCATAACTACTAGGTTATTTCAGCATGTCATTCATAATGGAATTATTCTATTCCTATGACAATGAAACAAAATGATGGTGTGAGATCAAACTCTTAGTAAGGGAATGCATAATGCGGGACAATATAACCATACCGTCAAGGCCTCATGCCAAGACCATAAATAATCGTTTTGTCAAGGCCTTGTGCCAAGACCGTAGTTTTTCTCAGGAGACCTACCGATGCACCGAGGGGATATAGAGGGCCCCACCCAGAAATTAATATGTCCAATACATTCCTCATATGAATGGGGATAAACATAAACAACATACACATTAATATAGTAAATGTAAATAGCTTTCCCCGAACATTAAGACAAAACACTAACCATTCGAAGCAAAATGATGAATGGTTTAAAGATAGCACATCAATAGCCAAAATAATCATAAACCATTAAATTGAATATGGTATATGATAATATGGAATACTAATCCCAATAATACATAAGAATCAACAAGTGTTTTGAAATATAGGAAGATACTCTTATAAAATCTTCAAGTAATTCTCGAAATAAATACTCTTTTACATTAAAAAGAAGAGTTCTTTTGAAAAAATATTTGTATAAAATCATAAGTGAAGTAAGATATTATTTTCATAGAAAAATGAGTGATTTTATAGATATAATTGTTTTCAAAAACATGTTAGATATTTCCCTTGAAAGTAGGTAATAAATTGAGATATTCCCTTGAATCGGGATTGTATTTTGGAAACAATTTGAAAGATCCTTTTAAAGAATGTAAATAACCACAAAATAAAGAAGGATTATGGTTCTTGTACATATATATAATACTCATACAGAATTTATGATTAATATATAATAATACATTATAATTTCATTGAGGTAATTTAGACAATGAAAATAACCCGAATGGAAATGGATGTTTGGGGGGAAAAACCCTTACCTTAAATCTGAATGTGTTCCCCTATTGAACTTAAGGTCCTGGAATATGAAATTATAAATATCAATAACTTATTTAAGAACCTAATAGACATTTATTTTGTTTATCATAATCCTTTTTAGTTCATTTATGTTATTATTTATAACTTATTATATTGAATTTCGCCGTTCTGGAGTGTTTGTTTTCTTGATTTAAATAATTGGTTCACTTGTTTTCAAGTAATGAAGTTCAGGTGGAATGGTTGTAAATATCCAGAATTGAAATTAAATATTATTTATGAACATCCAGAATTGTTAATTTTCATTTCTATCATTTTGTTACATGGAAAGAGGATGAATCATTAGATGACAATCACTTTGATTATTTGGCGGTATTTGGATTATTACGAACTAGTTTTGTCACGTAACTAATAATATGTACATATACTGGTTCCAGAATATTAATTAGGTTTTAATTCATATATTATAGTCTGGTTCAACCATAAATATGGTTTCATGACCAGTAATGAAGGAAATATTGATGAACGAAACTTCATCGTCCACGAAGGTTATAAATTGGAACCCCATGGACGTTCATTTCGTTTATAAAAATAAAAGGGAGGGAGTAATAATATTGATGATGGTTATTCCATTAACATGATATAAATCCAGTATATGGATGATACTGGAGATATAATGGTCATTTGGTCAGAGGATGTGAGGAGAGGATAACAAAAGAATATATATTCAAATGAAACTCAAAGAAAAAGAAAGGTGCTTTACCTCTTGAAATAACTTCCTCGAGATCCTCCTTAAGGGAAGGGATTTAGTTCTTTTGGAAAGACCAAGAGCTTCCTGGTCGTGGGGAGTGACTAGGGAAGGGTATTTGGGCAGAACTTTGAGGAGATTCAAGGATTATAGGAGTGAAGATAAGAGGAAGTGGTGATGGGTTTTTATAGTGAAAGAGAGGGGTAATTTTTGAATATTTAATTCATTATTTTATTATTTCCCTCAAGAAAACCAATAGTATTGTTTCATGTTACCCCTAATAGTAATAAGTTCATGTGAGTTCTAACCAAGTGGCCTTTCATCACTTGTGATTTCATGAATAGTGTATTTAACTGATAATTTGTATATACGGTATTTTATCGTATTTCACTATTCATTAGAATTTCAGAAAAATCCCAAAAATTTACCCCTACCATTTTTCGACGCGTAGAATTAAAAAATGAACACCATTTTTAAAAATTATTTTTCTAAATATTATTAATTGAATTTTTAAATAAATTCATAGTTAATTCAAAAAATAACCATTTTATGGTGAAATTAGTTTTATTTCACATTGAAAAATTAATTAATATCTCATTATCTTATTCACTTAAGAAAATAAATAATATTATTATTTACTATTCATAAGGGTCATATTACTATTCATATTATTATTCATAAGGTTATGTTACTATTCACCAAAAAATCAATTTTATTCTATCAGACACTAAATGACTTACTGGTCACAACTCTAGATGACAGTTATTCGAAATTCCAAACACAGTAGTGGAAAAGTTGTGTTTAATGGATATATTATAAAATGCATTCAATATTTATTTTCAAAGTCATGGGGTGTTACATTTAAAAATTAGAATAACTGACCAAATCCACCCCTTGGACCCTTACGCTACAACTGCCTTCTCCACACCGCAACACTACCTAAAATGGAAGTAGCATTAAAACCATTTATGCTATAGGTGCACAACCCACACCAAAGAAGTTCAGTACATAAACCAGACATGTTTCATCCCAAGTTTTACCCAACACAACCTACTACTACATTTTCTATAATGCTCTAAATACCCCTAAAAGGCATGAAATGCACCCAAACAAATAAATGAAATCAACACAATGAAGATAAAAGTATTTGAAAGAGGTCACAAGATGTTTCAAACTCCCCACCATAAACAATTTCTATTCTTAGAAAACATATCAATAAGATTCAATGAAAAAAAAATTGTCCACTAATCTCTTATTAGTGTCTCATACTCCCACGTCTTATATGAATCATAACCATGCTTCCATAACACATAGACAAAAGGCATAATCTTCCCATGAAAAACCTTTATCCCAAAATAAATAATCTTAATTGGATACTCAGTCATAGATAAATTAGGTTAAACATCAAGATCATCCCATCTCAGTACATGAGTAGGGTCAGAAAATTACTGAGCTGTGATACATAAAACATGATGTGGGTTGACGTCACCTGTGGTGGAAAGGCTAATTGATAAGCCACATCACGAACCCACTCAACAATCTAAAAAGGTCCCCCAAACCTAGACACGAGATTTCCCTATTTTCCAAGATTTCAGTGACCTAACCAAGGTGTAACACTTAAGAACACCTAGTCACCATTAAAAAAATTACTACATTCTTATATGATGATTATAATAATATTTATACCAGATCTATGTCGTCACCAATCACTTATGAATCAAATGAATTTTCAATGCATTCTCTTGGAACAAACTTGGAACAACTAAGGAAGCCTTGCCAATATCCAACCAATAGAACATATATTTTCATGTCCTGATACACAAGGCCTCAAAAGTATTCATTATGATAGTGGACTGGTAATTGTTGTTGTATGAAAAATCAATTAGTCCCAAATTGTCTTCATAAGATTCACCAAAGTCGAGAATTCAAACATGTAGTATTATTCAAGGATCTGTATAACTTGTTCTTTCTGTATATCTTTATATGGATGATATTCGATGCTAAAAAATTCCTGATATCTCATTGCATCTAGGAGGCCTCTCTAAAATTGATAAGTAAAATGGGGATCCTGGTCGGATATTATAGCAGAAGGAACTCCATGAAACCAGAAAATCTCTTTCATGTAGAGAATTCCTAGATCTTTAGAATTGGTTGTATCTTGAATGGGTTTAATGTGATCTGATTTGGTTTACCCATTGATCACAACCCATGTTATATTCTTCCCTTGTGGGGTACAGGATAAATCGATCACAAAGTCCCTAGAGATATCATCCCACTTCCAAGTCAGGACTAGAAGTAGTTGAAGTAAACCTGAAGGTCTTTGGTGCTCAGACTTAACCTATTGGAAAATATAACAATGAGAAAAAAATTCAGCAATGTCTCATATCATACCTATCCACTAGAATCGTCACTAAATATCATAGAACATATTCAAGGTTTCAGGGTGCATCACCCACTAAGAGTTATGGAAACCCCCATCACAACTTTCCTCATAACAAAAGGAACAAAATATTAGTTCTAGAAACATAGGACTCCCTCCAAAGATAATGTACACTCACTGATAGTATCCCCACCATAAAGAGATACCCTAATTCTATAAAATTCATCTTCAAATTTTTTCTCTTGAAGAATCGTCCCAAGAAGAGAAGAGGGCAACCAAACATTCACTAGAACAGTCTTGGTCTCATCTTCTTGGACACCCAAATGTAACTGAGTAAAGAGGGCCATCATATTTCACTATTTTGATGATTCTTTTATGACCTGGGTTGTAATTTTCCTTCTCAAAGCATCAACAATGATATTCCCCTTACTAGGGGTATAGGTAATGTCAAAATCAAAAAACTATTGGTACTCCATTCAATGCCTTTGGAAGATATTCTTATATTCATGAGAAAATATATATCTCAAGATTTTGTGGTTTGAATAAATGGTAAACCTTTATCTGAAAAGTTAATTCCTCCAACTCTAAAGTACATGCATCACAACCACGAGTTCAAGATCATGGGTCAGGTAGTTATTCTCATGGGTCCTAAGCTATCTATAACCATAGGATACCATGTGTTCAACGTTCATATGAACACAACCCAAACCCAAACCTAATGCATCACAAAAGATCACATAGCCCTGCCTAGCCCCCAGAAGAGTTAATATTAGTGTAAAAGTAAAAATATGATTCATCTCATAAAAATAACTCTAAAATTTCACATCCCATAGTAATTTAACTCCCTTAAAAGGGATAACATACATTGGAGAGTCCAACTTTTAGAAATATTTGACAAACCTACGGTAGTACCCCGCCAAGCCCAAAAATCTCCAAATCTTAAAAAAATTATACAGTTGCTCCCATGTCATAATAGCTTTCACTTTCTCGCAATCAATTAAAATACCAAGTTCTGAGACCATATTCCCCAAGAACTTCACTCCTCTAATATATAAATTACATTTCAAAAATTCATGTAAAGTTGGTGATCTCTAACAATTTCTAAAACTATTCTTAGACGACGGATATGATCCTCCTCGATTTTGAAATAAACCTTCATATCAACCACAAATACAACCCCAAATGGGTTGAGGTACTCATAGAATATCTATTTCATTAGTTTTATAATGTCTAAAGGGGCATTGGTCACACTAAAAGGAATAATAAGATACTCATAATGGCTATACCTACTTCTGAAGGCAGTCTTCTGAATTTCAGACTCTTTAATTCTCAACTAGTGATTACCTGATCGAAAATATATCATCAAGAACCACTTCACCAAATTAAATTTTTCAAATAGGTCATCAATGTGTGGTAACAAATATTTTTTCTTTACCATAACTTGATCGATTTTTCTGTAATCAACACAAAGGTAATGTGTCCCACCATCTTTCTTCAAGAAGAAAACAAGCTCCGTCCATTTTGAAATACTCTGGAATATAAATCATTTCTCTATAAATTCATCCAAATAAGTTTTAAACTATTTAATTTTAGCTTTTTTTAATATGGTAATAAGGAATATCCATTGGTTGAGTACTAAGTACTAAATCAATAGAAAAAACGACCTCCCTTACTGGTGGAAAGATAGAGAAATCAGAATGAAAAACATTAGGAAACTCAATGATAATCGGAGGGAGATTATTACTCAAAGATTATTTCTCCAAGTCAAAAGAAAACACAGATATTACCCTTCCCAAATGTAGAAAATTAGGTACAAATATACTCACCCTTAGGTCCCATTCTCTCAAAAAAACATATCACATTCCATGAAGCATAGTATAAGGGACCTTCCAAAGATAACAGTAAATCTAAGCCTTATGAGAAATCGTCTAATCCATCTCAAACATGATATCAAGAGGTTTCATGTCAAGAACTAGAAAATTCCATGTTAGTTAAAACTCTGATAAAGAAAAAACATAAGTAGGACACTTAAGGCCTTACTCTCTCTTCATTCTGAGGGGTATAGTAATATCAATCACTTAATACAAAAGATATATAAAAATGTTTAGAAGGTTAACAATACAAGTCAATATGAATGATTGAGATAAACAGACATCAAATAAAGTGTTCACTAAATTTGAATATATAGTGATCGTACCTTACACAATCACTAGACTCGAATCATATTCCTCCGGTTACTCTTCCACTGCATGAAGCAGCTTTATTCCATATTTGTGTGGCCGAAATCCCATATTTCTTAAAGCATATGATTCCACCTCAATACTTTTAGGTGTTGACGAGATTGTTATAATGCATGCAGTAGAAAAGATATGGTAGAACTTTATTAGGTGTCCTAAATGACCATAAGAACTATAGATCTTCAGTGCCTCAGTACAAACCCACTTTGAATTCCCAACCTTTTCACACTAAAAGTAATTCAAAGGGCCTTTTCTAGTAACTATATGAGTACTAGATGATTCCTTCTATATTGATGCACCATAGGAGTCATCAGAATTCCTTTTTTCCTTTAGGGAACTCATATAACTTCCTATGAAAGAAAAAGAAACTCCTGTTAACCTTGACATACCATCCAGGTCATGCTCATCCATCAACACTCCATCCATCACATTAGAATAATATGTGAGCTTCAACAGGAAGACTTGATAATGTATGTCAGCATGAATAAACATATCAAACCTTTGAGACCTAATTTTCTCATATTTCACCACCTGAGGATAAAACTGAAAAAGCTCGAAAAAATGGTTTGCATACTGTTTCACAACCCTTTAATCCTATTGTAGGATGAGAAACTCCATAGATTTCCCCAATACCATTATATCTAGATAAAATTAACCAGTTAAAATAAATCTAAAGTCTTTTAACTCCAATCTCTCATGTTTCATTTCTATCACCATCAAATCCCACCATCTCCTATTTTATCCCTATAACATAAAGGTATCACACATCACCTTAATTGAATCAGGCATTTACAAGAACTCAAAAAGAAGAACTATCTTTTTCAAGGAATCCTCAGCTTCTTTAGGATCATTAGAGCCTTTGGAATCTAGTGGTTTCTAGTGAAGAAACTCTTGAGAATGATTTCGAGATTCATCCCTTTAATATTCCACTACTGGATCCTAAACAGGAATAGGTGTGGGTACTTGTCCTAGAGAATGGACAAAAAAACCACTATCTCAATAATATTATAGTCTACTAGAGTATTGACCTTCTGTGGTTCACCAGAAGCACCCCCTATTCCCTATTAAAAAATCTTCTCAAATAGATGATACTACACAACATCAAAAGAAAATACTTAAAAGCATCAACAAGGATACATAAATCAATAACTAAAAGAATAGATACATTAATATCAATTACATAATAATGAAATCAAGATTGGGGTTTCAACAGACTCAAATCAAAGGTATCTAAAAGACATGGATCAAATCAATTTATTCCTCAAAGACACTTTTCTCAAACACCCATGGTGATTTAAGGGTCGTTACAATGATATTTGGCTCAAAAATCACGCATATTGCCTCCCAATTCACAAAACTCCTACCTCTTATCTACTAGGATAACTCAAAATACAAACCAATACCAAGGAAAGATGAAAAACCTATGACCTTTGATACCCCTTTTTCATGAACCATCCAGAATACCCTAGTACATTGATGCCCAATCTAGTATTGACATAGTAAAAAGGGTGTTCTCGATCCCCACGTGTTGGAAACTAGAGCCTTACATAATACAAGAAACAAGAAGATAAAAATTATTTCCACATAACTATAGAAGATAAATAGTACAATTCGGTTTGCCAACACTCTTGAGGAGAAATTACTAGAAAGAAATAGGTAAAAAAATACCCAAATGATACATCATAAAAATACACAACATCTACCAAGATACATCTCAAAGATAAACCCATGTAACATGTGAGTCACATCTCCATTGGTCACCTCCATCACTCCAGGTCCCATGAATCAAGTACACCCACCTCCTCTAATGGGTGCTTTCTCTTTGAATGGACCTAGCACATGAAAATCTACAAATTCCCAAAGGCAAAGGTAGGGTTTGAGATAAAACCTAGTAGGGTCTCACCAAGTGTTGTATAAAAAATTCCATAATAATGAACCATTTATTATTTTAATTTATGTAAAATAATTTTTGGAATCGCATTTACTTGTTTTAAAACAAAACATGCTTTCAAGTCAAAAAGATGATAGATATATCAAAAAATTATTAAATGAAAATTTTATATAAAAAATAATATAAAATAATTAGTATGAATAAAACAATTCAATAATAGATGGAATTTAATAATAAATTCAAAACCAAGAAAAAAATTTCATGATCTCTATAGTTAGTTCTAGGATATAGGATTCTCACACATCTCAATCAATGATCACTGATCAAGTGTACACACGTCCCTTGGCTCATGCCAATGGGACAAACACCCCATCAGGGAAAAATCATGCCAAAATTAGTTTTTGTCAGAGTTTTCATCATCAATACATTGTTAGGTAGTCATATTCCTAGAGTTATTGTCCTAATCACCCACTACTACCCTAGCTTACATGTTATTCAATCAATCAATCAATTAATCATGGGAAAATCATTCCTTTAAAATCAATTCATCATTCATAATTCAAATGATCAATTTTAGATTCAACATACCATTTTTTCATTTTACAAACCAAAACATTTATTTTCATAAGTTTTATGACTTTCAAATCAATTTACATTTAAATTAATTTTCTCAAAATCAAGGAAAATAATTTTATCAAAACAATTTCCATCAAAGGCCACCTTTTCTAAAAAAAATCATTTAATATCTCAAAATCACCCAAAATGGGGTTTTATTTAAAAAATGAATGACCTTGAAATTAATAATATAATTAGTTTTAAATAATCATTAAATAAATAAATAAATTAAGATTTAAATTTTAGGAAATAATCTTTTATAGAACCACCTACCTTTATCAACAATCAAGAATCACCTGGTTCAGAAAACATCAATGGAGAATAAAGGAGAGGAAGATCGAGACTGATTCCATAAAATCACCATCCATAAAACATAGATTCAATCCATCATCAAAAATTGGATTCATCACCCTTAAAGGATAAACAATAAGAAAATAAGGAAAACTAAAAAAAGATCACTTACTAAAGAGGAATCAAACGCATCCACCAAAGTGTTGATCTGAGAATAATAGAGTTCATAGGAGTCAAAATGACTCTTGGGAGCCTTATAGAGAAAAAATATAAAATGAGGTTTGATTAGGATAAGATTGGATTTAAAAAAAATTGGAAAATTTAAGACCGGTAAATAGAACCCAATGCCGCAACCCCCATGGCCATGGTGTAGCCCTCCTAAAAATTTCCAGACCACGGTGTAGCCGCCCCAAACTACGTTGCAGCCACCCTCAACCAACTGGCCTCTGGGAAGATTGATGTAGGTCCTATTTACATGGGATAGGTATAAGTTATATTTGTTATACCATTCTTTAAGGGTGTCCAAATTGGAAGAAATTGTTAAATTTTACCCTTAAACCCTTATGTTGTAACAACCTTCTCCACCCTCTAGATTTTCTTGAAATGGAAGTGGCTCTGAAATTGGCTATGTCGTAGGTGAAATCCCTGCAGTGTAACTATACAACCCCCAAACCAGCCATGCCATAAGACAAGGATTCCATAACATAACACACTATTACATTTTTCAGAAATATACAAACACCCTTTAAAGGCCCAAAATGCACCCCAAAAAAAGAAAATCAACACAAGGAAAGAAAAGTACCCAAAAGAGGTAACATAATGTTACAACCTCCCCACCATAAACACTTTATATCCCTAAAAATCCTATCAAGAAGATTCTATGACAAAGAGATGATGCAACTACCCTCTCATCAGGGCCTCATGCTCCAACATATCATGAAAATCAGAACCACACTACCATAGGATAAAAACCAAATGTATAATATTCCCATAAAGAACATTTATCTTAGAATTAAAAATCTTGACTAGATGCTCATTCAAATATAAATCAACATAATATAAAATCAAGAACACATGGTCACCAAGGTGTCACTCTCAAGAACACCTGGTCACCAATAAAAAAATCTAACAACTATCTATAAATATAAACATAATATTTATATTGGCTCTATCTTGTCAACATTATCTAAAAAATCAACTAAATATTCATTGTCGTCTCTTAGACTAAACTAGGTCAAATCAAGTAATCCTCACCAATATTTGACCAATGCAACATATATTTTCATATCCAACTATAAAAGTCCTAAATTGGATCTATTATAATAGAGTAATGGTAACTTTTGGTGTAGGAAAACTCAACCATTATTAAATAGTCATTCCAAGCACTACCAAAGTTGAGAACACAAGCATTAAGCACATCCTCATGGATCTTTATAGTTCATTCCATATGGTCATCCATCTAAGGATGATACGCCATGCTCAAATATACATGGTATCTCATTTACTCCTATAGGCCTCTCTAAATATAAGAATTACAACAAGGATTCCAATCATAGACTATAGTATAAAGATCTTCGTGAAACTAGACAATCTCTTTCATGTAGATACTTTCTAAATAATCATATTTGGTTGTATATAGAATGACTATAAAATGATATGATCTGGTAAGCATATTAATCATAGTATATATCACACTCTTCTCTCGTGGGTTAGAAAAAAACCCAATCACAAATTCTATAGAGATCTCATCCTACTTCCAAGTCATCACTAAAAGTGGATGAAGAAAACCTGAAGGTATCTGGTGCTCGATCTTGATCTGTTGGAACGTATAATAATGATAAACAAAGTTATCGATGTATTATCTCATACCTATCCACTAGAATTTTCACTTCATATCATAGAACATCTTAATGGTTCCAGGGTTCACCGCCTACTGGGAGTTCTGAAAATCCCCCATCATAGTTTTCCTCACAGAAAATGGAACAACATACTGGTTCTAGAAACATAGGGCACCCTCCAAAGAGAACATCCACTCAAAAATGATCTCCCCACCATAACGAGAGTCCCTAATTCTATATAATTCAAATTTAAACCATTACTCTTGAAGAATCATCTTAAGAAGAGAATAGGTCAACTAAACATTTTCAAGAATAATATCAGTATCATCCTCTTGAACTCCAAAATGTAACAGATCAAATAGGTCCATCAAATTACATTATTCTAATGATTCTTTCATGTCCTGGTTCATAAGTTTCATGCTCAAATCATAAACAATGACATCCCCCTTATCGAGGGTGTAGGAAATTTTAAAATCAAAAGTTTGATAGTACTCCACTCAACACCTCTGATGGAGATTTAGATCTTTATGATAAAAGATAAATCTCAATATTTTGTGGTATAAATAAATAGTAAAACATTTATTGAAAATATAATGTATCAAACTCTTAAGTTCATACGTCATAGTCATGAGTTTGAGATCATGGGTTAGACAATTATTCTTGTGTGGCCTATGCGGTCTGAAACTATAGGTTACCATGTGATCAACCTATATAAAAACACATCCCCATCCCAAACCTGATGCTTCACAGAAGACCACATAGCCCGAACCAGCCTCCAGAAGAGTAAAAACTAGTGAATAACTCAAAATAATCTTCAATTGATCAATTTTTTTGACATTTCACACCCTATAATAATTTCACACCCTGAAAAAATTACACGGTTGATCCCATACCATAATATATTTCAAATTATCAGGATCAACAGAAATACCATGTTTTCAGACTATTTGAACCAAGAAATTCACTTCTTGAATCCAAAAATTACATTTCAAAATCTTTGTGTAAAGTCGGTGATCTCTCAAGATTTCCAAAACTATTATCTGATGTCAAACGTGATCCTCCTCTGTTTTGGAGAAAACCAAGATGAAAACCACAAATAAAACCATGAATTATTCAAGGTAATCTTGGAATCAGTGCCATAAAAATTTCATGACCATTGGTTAGACCCAAAGGCATAACAAGATAATCATAATGGCTATACTCACTCCTAAAGGTGGTCTTCTAAATGAGACTCTTTAATTCACAAATGGTGATAACCTAATAAAATATTGATCTTTTATAACCAATTAACTATTTTATATTGTTCAAAGAGGTCATCAATCTATGTAAACATATATTTTTTCTTTACCAAAACTCGGTTTATTTTCTGGCAATCAACACAAAGGAAAAGTTTCCCATTGGCTTTCTTCGCAAAGAGAATAGATGTCGGCCAAGGTGACACACTCAAGAATGTAAAACCTTTATCTATTAAGTCATCCAATAGATATTTAAACTCTTTTATTTCATCTATTTATATAATAATTAATAGACACTGGATGAGAATCAGGTACTAAATCAATAGAAAAATCCATCACTCTTACTGGTGGAATGTTAGCGAAACCAGAAGGAAAAATGTTAGGAAAATCTATGACAACTGGATGGAGATCATTACTATAATATTATTTCTCCAAGTAAAAATAAAATATTGATATTACCAAAACCAAATCTATAAAATTAGGTCCAACTCTAATAGACCTCAGATCCCATTCTCCCTGAAAAACACAGCACATCCCATCAGGTGCAGTATAGGAGACACACTGAAGATAATAGTCAATCTAGGCCTTATGATAAATCATAAATCAATACCAAAGATGAAATAAAGAGGTTTCATATTGATAAATAGAAAATCCTAGGTGATATCAATATCTTATAAAGTTAAAACACAAGCAGGACACTAGAGACTTTGCTCTCTCTTCATTCTGTGGGGTATAGTAATATCCATCACATAAGACAAAATCTCCTTAGGAAGGTTTAGAAAGTTTAAAATATGAGTTGATATGAATGATTGTGATTTATTTGTATCCAATAAATTAGTCACTAACAATTGATCTCTAGTGATGGTACCTCTCATAGTTACTAGACTTGCATCAACTTCCTCTAGAGTTTCTTACACTTTGTAAAGAAGCTTTGTTTCAGATGCATATGGCCAAAACCCCTTGGTTCTTGAATCATATGATTACATCGCAGTACTTTTAGGTGATGATGATACTATTCTACTACATGGAGTAGAAAATATTTGGAAAAACATATGCAGGTGTCCTGAATGACCACAAGACCTATAGATCTTCAGTGCCTCGGTATAAACCTGCTTTGAATGGCCAACCTTGCACACTAAAAGTAAGTTAAATTGCCTTTTCTAGGCACCTCATGAGGTACAGATGATTCCTACTATCTAAAAGTAACATGTAACTCATCAAACTTCCTTTTTCCTTTAAAGGAACTCATTAAACAACCATTATAAGAAAAAGGAACTCCCATCAACCCTGACATACCGGCTATGTCAAACACAACCATCAACACTCTATCAAACATGTCAGCATAATATGTGAGCTTCAACATGAAGAATAAATATGAAATTTCAACATGAAGACCCATATAAAACCTTTGATCCATAATTTTCTCATTTTTTACCACCTCAGGAGAAAAATGGACAAGTTCTGCAAAATAGTTCGCATACAGTGTCATGGTCCTATCACCCTATTAGAGGCTGAGAAACTCCTTGGATTTCACCAAGACTATCTTCTCTGGATAAACCTAATTAGTGAAAATAAATAAAAAGGCTTTCCACTCTAATCCTGCATGTTTCTTTTCTATAACCATTGAATCCTACCATATCCTACTAGGTCCTTCCATCTTGAAGGTAACATACTCCACTTTAATCATACCATACATTTAGAAGAAATAAAAAAAAATAAGATCTATATTTTTTATCTAATACTCAAACTTTTGAGGATTATTAGATCATTATAAATTTGGTGGTTTATGGAAAATAAAAACTTTATAATAATTCTGAGATTCATCCCTTTGAGGTTCCACTAACAAGGCCTGATCAGGAACATGTTTGACTACCTATCCTAGAGCTTGTAAAACACACACCACTATCTCAACAAAATTATGGTCCATTGGAGGATTCACCTACGATGGTTTACCATAAGCTTCCCCCTATCCCCTATTCAAATTTCTTCTTATAGGCATGATGCTACATAACATTAACAGACAAAACTTGAAAGCACCAGCAAGGATACACATATCAACAAATCAGACAAGAGATACATGAATATCAATTCCATTAGACAGAATTCAAGATTAGGATTTCAACATGTTCAGATAAAAAGTAGGGAAAATACTAGGATTATAGAAATTTATCCCTAAAAGATGATTTTCTCAAACACTTATGGTGACTTAAGTCTTTCTACCATGAGAGTTAGCCAGGTACTCACTCATAAATACCTCCTAAGTCCCCAAAATCCTACCTTCTATCTACTAGGACTACTCAGACTATATACCAACATCACGGAATGATGAAAAACCTATGTTCATTGATCTCACTTTGTCACAAACCATCCCACATACCCTAGTGCACTGATACCTGATCTGGTCCTAACATAGCTCTATGTGTGTTTTTGTTCCCCATGGGTTAGAAAGTAGCACATGAAATCATAAAAGAGATAAAAAGGGAATTATTTTTTACACATAACTATGGATGATAAAAATTAAAAGTTGGTATGCCAACACTCCTCAAGGAGAAAGTACCAGAAAAAAATAAGAAAAATAATATCCAAATGATACATCATAAAAAGGAACAATATCTTCCAAGATAGAGCTCAAAGATAAACCCATGTAATTGGTGGATCACATCTTCATTGGTTACCTCAATCACTCAAGGTCCCATGAATCTATTACACCTACCTCCTCCAAGATGTTATTTCCCTTTTCTTGGACCTATCATAAGACAAATTAAAAATTCCCAAAGGAAAAGGTAGGGTATGAGCAAAACAGTCCAGTAGGGTCTCACTAACTCTTACATAATAAATTCCATAACAATAAACCATATATGAATTCAATTTAAGTAAAAAAGGTGTGGAATCACATTTACATATTTTAAAAAACATTATTTTATATCAAAAGATGGTAGATATATAAAAACATGATTAAATGAATATTTTATATAAAAATTTAAATAGAATAATTGACATGAACAAAACAACTCAATAATCGATGACATGAAATAACCAATTCAAAATCAAGAAGAATGGTTCATAAGCTCTACAGTTAGTTAGTTCTAGGCTATATCATCCTCACACAACTCAATCAATGATCACAGGTCAAGCTTTCACACATCACTTGGCCTATTCCAACAACACAAACACCCCATCAAGGGAAAATCATTCTGAAATAAGTTTTTATTAGATTTTTCATTTTAAATCCATTACTATAGAGTTAGAGTCCTAGCATGCATTTCCTAATCACCCAAAAACTACCTAGACTTACAAGTTTATCAATCAATCAATTTATCAACTTATTGGAAAATCATTCCTTCCAAATCAATTCATCATTAATAATCCAAATGAACAATTTCATATTAAAAATTCCATTTTTTTCATTTTACAAACCAAAATAGTGCTTTTCACTAAGTTCATTCATTTTAAATAAATTTTCATTTAATGAAATTTTCTCATAATCAAGGAAACTAATTTTATCAAAACTATTTCCATCAAAATCCCCATTTTCCAAAAAATCATTCGATATCTCAATAGTACCCAAAATAGAGTTTTATTTCAAAAATATATTCCATTAAAATCAATCATTAAATTGGTT
Organism: Viscum album; assembly: GCA_963277665.1. Classification (NCBI taxonomy): domain Eukaryota; kingdom Viridiplantae; phylum Streptophyta; class Magnoliopsida; order Santalales; family Viscaceae; genus Viscum; species Viscum album. The sequence continues at coordinate 1,355,555,154 of OY728160.1, read as the reverse complement.
TTAAATAATTTTTGAATCAAAAAACAATTAAGATTTCAATTGTAGGGAAGAAGCGTTATGGAACCACGTACCTTTATCAACAATAAAGAATCACCCATCATTGGAAACGCCAATAGAGAATGAATGTGAGGAATATCTAGAAGGAATCCATAGAGACCCTATCCATCAAAAATGGATCCATTTAATATTTAATATGAGGATTAATCACTATCAAGTGATATATAATAATAAAATAGGTAAAATCATACAAGAGTAAGATCACTTATTAGAGAGGAATCAAACGCATCCACTGGAGCTTTAATTCAAGAAGAATGGGGTTTGGAGGATCCAAGATTCTTATTAAGTGACTTCAAGAGAAAAAAAATCGAATGATGTTCCTGTGGGGGGAGATTGGATTTAAAACCACTCAGAGAATTTAAGGTTGGGAAATAGATCACCACACTATAACCCCCCATGTCCATGGTGTAGTCCTAGTGAAAATAGCCAAAACATGAAATATCTACCCCAAACCACACTACAACCACCCTCTTCTAAATGGACTCTAAAAACCACAACATAGATCCAATTTACATGGTATAGGGATAAATCAAATCTAATACACCATACAGTAAGGATGTCCAAATTAGCAGAACCAAAAAAATCCTACCCTTAGACCAATACACCGCAACAACCTTCACCACACTATATACCTTCCTGAAATGGAAGTTGCTCTGAAATTGGATACTTATTAGGTTTAGACCCCACATCACAATTATGAAACCCCTAATCCAGCCACGTCGTAGCCCAAGGCTTTCATGATGAAACTTACTAATTCATTTTCCATAAATCTATAAACACCCTTGAAAGGATTGAAACACACCCAATCAAAAAAGGTAATCAACACAAGGTATAAGTACCATAAATAGGTAATAAAATTTTTCATATATAACCATGAGATGATCAAGAACTAGTATCATTTTCCTTATATTGATGATATGTTTGACTAATTGAGTGGAGGTAAGTGTTTATACAAGTTCAACTTGAGGTTAGCCTACAATTAGCTGCTTGGGAGACCATTTGATGTTTTTCTTACTAGTTTTAGGAGAAGGTACAACCTATATGAGTATCTTGTGATGTATTCTGGTTTGGTGAATATTCCATTAGTGTTTATGACCCTGATGAATAGGGTATTCCATCTATATTGGGACTTGTTTTTTATGGTATTCAATAATGATATTTTAGTATACTCTTGTTTGTGGGAGGACTATGATTGAAATTTGGAGATTATTCTAAGAACACTAAGAGAGAATTGAATATATTAAAATCATATAAAGTTTCAGTTTTAGATCAATGGGGTGTGATTATTAGGGAACATAATATCAAAGACTTTCATATCTGTGTATCCTAAGAAGGTTCAAGTGACAGTTTCTTAAGAGTAGTTGAAGAATGTTTTTGATATTCATAGATTCATGGGATTTTTAGACTATTACATGAGATACATTCAAGACTTATCTCTATTTAATGTGATGATGAAGACCCTAACCAAGAAGGGGATAAAGTTTCTCTAATCTTATTCTTGGGAGAGATCCTTCCAAGTGCTTAATGGGAGTTGAAATTTATTCCTGTTTTAACCTTACCATATCTGGGTAAGGAGTACACCATATATTTTAATTCATAATGGGTTGGTTTGGGATCTATTCGGATGTAGAATGAGTGTGTTGTTTATTATAGATCCAAAAATTTAAGACATCATGAGTGGAATTATCGGACTCGTGATTTAGAGTTGTTGTCAGTAGTGAACACTTTAAGATGTTGGCATCACTATCTTTTAGGAAATAGGTTCGTCTTACACACAAACTATAATAGTCTCATGTGTATACTCTTGTACTGGGACTTGGACCTTTAGTTTATAAGTTTGTTTGTGTATATTTATTCATTAAACATTAAGATGAAGTATACCCCTGGGAAGGGGAACATTGTTGATGATATTCTAAGTAAGAATACTTAGGTGTAGGTGGTGCGGGTGTCTAGTAATGAGTGGTATATGGTGAGTCTTTTTCTAAGATATTACTTGATGTCCAAGAGTATCAAGGGAAAGAGGCCCTAGAATCTCTGATTATTACATCATCATTCATTGAGAGTGTGAAGGAAATTCATTTGTTTGAATTTGGTTTCATATTTATAAGGGATAACATATATGGTGGGGAGCCACCACTTTATTGGTCTCTTGATATCTATGAGGTTATTTATATCCAATGTTGGGTTTTGGTCCCTATGATAATGTGTGAGAAGATGATGCAGGATGCACATTACTTGAGATAGGTTGTTCACCTGGGGCTCACAAAGATGTACCATGATATTCATATGTAGTACTAGTGGCTCGAGATAAAGAAATACATAATAGAGTTTCTCTTATGGTGATTTACCTATCAATGAGTAAAGCTTGAGCATCCACAACCTGCATGATTTCACCCATCACTACCCATTTCTGAGTGAAAATGGGATCATTTTATCATGTATTTTTTGATAAGGTTTCCAAATACTCCCTAAGGAAGTGATTCGGTATGGGTTATTGTGGATTGGTTGATAAAGGTTGCACATTTCATACATATCTGAGAGACTTTCTCCACTAAAAAGTTGGAAAGGTTGTATACCCATGATAATTTTCATCTTCATAGAATTCCTTGAAGAATCATTCGATACCACAATGCTCATTTTAAGTTTCACTTTTGGAAGGGTCTACAGAAATCATTGGATACGCTGGTGCACTTGAGTAATACTTACCATCCTCAAAATAATGGGTAGTCTGAGTATACTATTAGGATCATGGAGGACATGTTGATAGCATGTGCCTTAAATTTTGGTGATTTTCAGGATAATAATATTTCTTTAGTGATGTTTTCCTATAACACTAGTTACCAGACCTCTATTCCAATGGTTCCTTTGAAGGATTTATATGGAGGTTCATACCAACCATCTCTGTATTGGTTGGAGGTTAAGGAGTTTGTGGTTATCAAGGAAAGTATCATGTGGGAGATGTAAGATAATATCTAGTTGATCCAGAATATATTAGCTATTGCACAAAGTAGGAAACGTTTATATACTGACCAAAGATTTTTTTCTCTTGAGTTTGAGGTATGAAATTAGGTTTTCTTGCAAGTATTTCCATGTTTAGGGTACTATTGTGTTCAGAGGTAAGGGAAGTTATCACCCCGGTATGTGTGGATGTTCAAGGTTTTTGAGAGGATCTATACTATGTCTTATTAGTTAGCACATCCTTGATAGTATAATGTTATTCACTATTTTTTTCATGCATATCATCTTAGAACATATCATTTTGATTCTTCCCATGTGATCAATGTCGAGAATGTTGATTTGGATCCAAATGAATTGTTTGAGGAATGACCAACTCAAATTATGGATCATAGTTAATAAACTCATTATGGGAACAATGTTAATATAGTATGAGTTTATTGGTGGCACAAGAATATCCAAGAGGATACTTGATAGTTAGAGTACGACATATGGACATAGTGGTCAAAGTTTTTCCCTGATGAGTCTTTGTTATGAATCTTGGGGATGAGTTGTCCTATGGTGGGGTGGTTATAAGACTTTGAAACTATATGAGGTATGAATTCCTTTAAATTTTCACCAACCAAAAATATTTTGGGTATTCTTGAGTGTTTAAGGTGTTGATTGGGGATCAAGGGTAATTTTATGAGTATGGTTCTAATGTTGAGACTAATATCATGGGAGTCACCATACACTAGGTGTACTTAGTCCCTTGGTACTGGGTACCTAGTGGGATCACCAGCGAGGGGGTTTCCTTACTTGGGCCACCAAGTTCCTGGCGGCCCTAGAGTTGGTACCCAATGGGGGAATGGGTACTCGGTGACTATGATCCAGGTACCGAGTACCCCTTGAGTGTTTTTTTAAATTTTAAAATTAATTAATTAATTAATTTTTTTAAATGAGACTTCTCCTCTCATTTTAACCATCCACAACCACAACACCCCATATCCCATTACTCTCTCCCTCTTTACTAACATGTGCCAAATATCCCTCTATTCCTTTTGAATTTAGGTGTCATTGGTCTCGATGAATTTCCTATTGTATGTCTACAACTCATCTCCCCTCTGATCACTATTTCTTTTTCTATTATAACATTATTAACTGATTCTTACTAATTTTAGTATTTTTTTCATATTCATAGATATCTATAGATTGAATTCAATTCATCCAAATTTTTTCAACAAGAAGGATTCCCTTAGGTTGAGATAGGTGGTCTCTAAACGTTCCCTAAGGTTTATACATGTTTCCTTGCACTACGTGATATGTGGTCTCACCACCTTTGAGTGATTGGCCCAAAATTAATTTTAATTTTCCTTCTTAAACCCATATGAGTAGGGTGAGACTATCTTGGGACATGAAAAAACCTTTAATTATTATTCCTTGAATTCGTGGTCACTAATTTCATACACTTGATTAAAAGTGGAGTGAGAATATACTTGAGGCCCAATGTCGGTTTCCTTGAGTGATATTTTTGTTAGATGGACTTCGTTAAGTATCAATTAACCTTACTTGAGTGGGGGAATTTATTCCTACCCTAGTGGGGATTCAGTGTTGACACTTAGTGGATATGGAATTATGTTTTATAACCACTTTTTGCTTGGGTCACCTGAATCATCAGTAGAGTGCCTAATACATTGAATTAATTAAACCTTAGAAGTTAAAACTTAGGGTTGTTTAAAAGGGGTTTGATGTGGGTAAACTATAATAGGTAATTTATAGAGGTTTTAGATGCTTTTAATCAGCATTATTTAAACTGTAAATGGTCATTATATTATACACACTTGATGATTTATATGTGGGGTCAAGAAATATAAGGTTTGAGGCTGATGTAGACCTTGGTCTCCTTTCTTATAGTCTCCCCACTATCATGCTCAATATTTATATTCTTTTGTTCAATGATCATTATGGTTTAGGGACTCCTTTCCTTTCTATCCTTTATTTGAGATAGATTTCTATCAATAAGACAAGGGCTGAGAATGATGTGGCCCTAGGACACCACCCCATTTTTCACTACCACTATTCCATGGTAAAGATTCCCATGGGGTGAGACCTTAAAGATGGGGTTTCTTCTCCCCTTTTTTCTAATGTCCTTGTGTTATGGTTGAGATTATATGGGGTGATCCCATAGTGATAGGGGATACACTTTCCCTTTTTTTATATTGGTATGCCATGATCGATATGCGCATGGGGTGAGACCTTATAAATAGGGGTTCTTTCTCCCCTTTGTCAGTTGTTGTGATGATGTTCCATTGGATACAATTAACTACCTTGATTTCTTTTAGATTTTTTTTCAAATCAGGATTACATTTGATAAAATATCAGTGTCTATTGATTGGGATTTTGTTAGTAGTGGACTCATGGGAATTCTTGGAGTAGATCGAACCCCACTGATTGAGGTTTTAGTGAGGATAATTCACTTGGTGAGTTTTAACTCAATTATACTTAAATTATAAATGTGGAATTAATATTATAATTTTTTTATATGTTTTTAATTGATTACGGATACTCTTGGATGAGTTAGGGGTCATGGATGACGAAAAAACATGTTAATTGTTTGGTTAAGGATGGAGTTGACTTTTTTTAGGGGTTAACTGTATTGTTGAGGTAGGTGGTGCATAATATCAACTCCTTATAAGGTTTTTCATATATTATGTGTATTTTAAGTGTGGGTAAGAAAGTAAGATTGACCCAAGATAGAAGCATGGGTGAGCTCCATTATTTAAGGAATGAATAGTGAATTTGGTTAGCTCTTAAGTGAGTTCTCAGATGTTATATATTTATTTTGTATCCCTGGTGACTATGTTTCCTATGCAGGATGCCTGAATAAAGTGGGAATATAACCCGAGGAGGGTTTCAATTATTGATGAATGGATCTAATGACCTAGTGAAGTCCTTTTGATATGTGATTCTCACTTGGAGTGATTGTTATGGGTGATCCTAAGAACTGTTTTGGTAATGATTCATGGTATGTGAGAGTTTTGAGTATGCACAAATGTCCCCGAGTGAAACCAAATTTAGTTTACTCATATTAAATTTATATATTAATTAATTTTAATTTGATGTGTGGTCACTCACATGTTTTAATTTTTATCCATGTTCTCTGAAAACTATGTGCTTGACGTGAGTGTAAGGTGCCTTGTACTCAGAACTTCATGTGGTGATCCTTGAGTTATATCTTATTATAGTAGACCCTAGTTGGTGTCTTATATCCTCCTTTCATTATGGGATGTGATTTATATGATATGTACCTTGAGTATTTCCTAGTAATAGGGTAATTGGGGTACTTCATAGTCGATTGGATTACTTTATGTTATTGAGAGGTGTGGGTTGACCACCTTTGAGATTTCTGGTTTTAGGTGGAAGTTTCTTAGATATGGGGTGTTGAGAAAGGGGATGTGAGTGTGAGACCCAACCTTATATTTAATTAAGAAGGTCTTAGACATTATTCATACCTTATTATAAATTATTCATTTGGTTTTATTTGAGTTATTTAATATACCATGATATAGTTATTGTTATGATATGTCAATCCCTGGTGTATTGATATTGATATGATGTGGATTAGAATGCCTAAGGGATAATATTAGTATAGACATTATATTCCTTTATCATTTTTATTTGTATTGATATGAGTAAGGATCAATATTCATTAGGGATATGATATGTTTGGACATAGGATTCCTTTCCCATTTGTTTTTATATTGATATGAGTAAGGATCAAGATGTCTTAGAGATAAGATTGATGTAGAAATGGGACATCTTTTGCTTTTGTCATTATATTGATATGAGTAGAGATCAATATGCCTTAGGAATGATATTGGTATATTCATGGGGCATTGTTCCCATTTGTCTCGATATTGATATGAGAAGGGATTGAGATGCTTGAAGGATGATATTGGTATAAAAATGGGATTTATTTTAAATTTTTATTTATATTTATATGAGTAGGGATTAAGATTCCTTAGTGTTGAGCTTGTTACTGACATGGGTTGAATTTAACATTTGTTTTTATATAGATGTGATCATGGATCGAGATTACTTAGGGATAAGATCATTATAATCATGGACCACCTTTCCTATTTTTCTTTATATGTATATTAATAGGGATCAAGATGCCTTTGGGTTGCGATTGTCCTAGAAATAGATTTATTTTCCCATTTGTATTTAGATTGTTGTGAGCAGGGATTGGGATTCCTTAGGGATGAGATCATTATAAAAATGATCCATCTTTCCCATTTTTATTTATATTAATATGACCAAGGATCAAGACACCTTAGGGATGAAATTATTATAAACATGGGTTGCCTTTCCTATTTATCTTTATACTAGTTTGAGTAAGGTTCAGGATTACTTTGGGATGAGATTGCTTAATACCTGAGATTACATTCCAATTTTTATTTATATTCTTTTGAGAAGAGTTTGAGATGAACTAGGCACTATTATTATTACTGGCATGAGAACGTTACAATGACACATGAATTTAGTAAATAATTTTCCTTAATTAAATATGTGTGAGTACCTTGTCTTATACGAATAACTGAAATAAAATGATCCATGAAATATTAGCAAGAAAATTATAACAAGAATAAAACCTGTAGTATATAAAAGATAATAACCAATTACAAATTCAAAAAAAATAGGATTAAAAACACTTAAATCTTAAATAGTTTATTTTTCAATTAAAGTAGTTTTCTTTATATATTTTATTTTCATTAAAAAAATAATTTTTTAAATTTTAGAATTTTAATTAGATAAAAAGGTTATAATTTTTTAATTATAAAATTATCTTAGTATGAATTTTTAGAATTTCTCTAAAATAGTTTATTTTTAGGTAAATAGTGAAAAATATAGCTTTTACAAAAACTATAAATTTTATGACATTACCCTTGCATAAGGAAGACATAGAAGTTTATAAAACATTTTAATTGATGAAATATGTATTTAAGGATTAAAACAATATATTTTGAAGATTATATTAATAATTTATAAAACCTCTGTTTAGCATTTTATAAACATAAGTAATATTTACCATAAATGAAATTGCTTTTGGTCTTTCCTTTTGATTAAATATTATTATTAAGAAAAAATTGGATTTGGATTTATTTTAAATCCAAATAAAATTTATTTTTTTAAGATAAAATAATTTATGTCATTATAATGAAATAAATAGATAATTTTAACCTCCACATAAATATTTAGCTTAAAAATACACTTTTTTCTAAAAATGGATTTTTAAACATTACATGCGCTAATGTTAAAATTATTTTTTATTAAAAATATAAATTTTATATGATAAAATGGATTTTATATTTTTAATTAGTAGGAAAAAATTATTTAATAAGTACTATTTTTTTATACATTAAAATTAAATTATTTAGGAAAAAATTAGTTACCATGGTAAGACCAAAAATGGTAAAAGAAAGAATTCTAAGACTAAAGGACTTAAAAACATGTTTAAAACATGTGTCAAAATTTATGGTTGATGTATTATTGAATTTATATCACCCACACTCTATTATTATGTATTTTGGAGTCTTCTTGATATTTTAAAAATGAACTCTCTTTATATTATATTGAAATATTTACAAAAAATGCCATCATCACCACTTATAAAAGGGACCTCTCACCACCCCTTTAAGACCAATAAAAGAATTAGTTTTCTACCTAAAACTCTGACATTTATTATCCATTTGTAATCATTTTTCTTTTCCTTGAGACTCTGGTCATAAGATATTTTCATAATATTTATATTTTCGAGGAATCCTCTAAGGAAAACACAAAGATTTAAAAGTGAGTACTCTTTTTCCCCTAACTCCCTTTCCTTTATATCTTACTTTCATAAATATAATTTTATAATTATTATATAATTAAATATTTATTTTTTGTATAATGAATTTTATTATTCTATTATAATAACTATTAATCATGTTTTCCCTTTTATATTAAGAAAAATGAAATCATCATTCGTGCATTGTACAAACTATCGCCTCCATGAAGTGACAACTTCCATTTATTCACCACCGCCTCTATTTGATAATTATGGAAGTGAAATTTGTAAGGACCAGTTTGGGATATGTCTAACACTAAGAGGGGTGAATCAATTTTGGGGGATTTTTTTCCAATTGAAACTTTTTATCCCTTTACCTATTTAACCTTTCAGGATCTCGATTTTCTTATTATCTTCTCCCTATCGCATGGAAGAATATTAAAGAAGTAAAGAAAAGAATGTGATGTTTTTATAAGGTTCAATAATAAATAAGATTATCTAGTCCTTAGCATGGTCAGAAATAATCTTAACCACACAATCCACTAAAAAATCCTTTTGGGTGGAATACAACGAGTAGGATATGACCATAAACTCATGTAGAATTATGTAAACAATGAAATAGTGAGAGTTTTTCATAAATTTTATGGATATTTATACTATATCACAAGATAGTATTCTCCTCATTGATAATGGTTGTAACACTAATAAATACATCCACGTAGTGAGTTCTGTTTGATGTCACTATTCTACTTTTTTCTTCCACTCTTCACATGTTACTTTCTTAACAGAATGCAAGTAACTCTTCTTACCTCTTCCCAGTAGAAAAATAAAAGATTCACAATATTATTCTTCTACTAGTCATAATAATATTAATGTGGTAGACTAATGGATTGAATTCTCCCTGACCCAAATGATAATCAAATGATATCAATTTGACCAGTCACTTCATCTTATCCCTCTGATCTATGACACACAAATATATTCAACATTATATTGCAGTGTCTTGATATCTCTTTTATTATTTAGTGAAAACCCAACTACAATAATTTCTCTTCTTCTTATTCTTCCTACTAGAATCAAAAACTTCCTTCATGATTATTAAATCAATTAATATCATCTCATCTTAGCATCATCATAATTGGTATGGCCTAAATAATTGAATATAGGTTGGCCATTTTCTTCTTTTTCTTTGACAAATATTAATATAGAATAATTTAGTAGCATATTATTCTCTTCCTTTAATACTCAATACCAACACATGAGTGTATCGATATACTTTATACTTTCTTATTCCTTGTCAAAGATATGAGTTTATTTTCACATCTGGTTATTCTTCACACAATCAAACTTTGGGTGTTTTCTCTTCTCTTTTAGTTGTGTATCAATCAGGTACACACACAGTCTCACATATCGAAACACGGTTGCGGTATTATACCCAAGAACTGGTTCACCTAAACCATATATTCAACACTAATTTTTATGAAGCTCCCTTTTAAATCTCCTAACCTTCATGAAGAAAACTTCCTTAATGGAATGAACCACCTTTACTAAGCTCTTTGTGACAACATGGAACATCCCATTACTATGAAGCACCCATTAATTAGAATCATTAGCATCAGTCATGAGCTTAGAAGGATTTTCATGATACTCAAGCTCACATAGAAAACCTGCATTGTGGGGATATTCTACCTTCACAAAATCAAAGTGATTTTAGATCTTCTCTAATTATTTTTTCTAAAATTAAGTGGGGGTCACCTCATATTTATAGGCTTTCCCATTCTCGATGCTCCACCACCTCTAGCAAATTTTTCTGATCACTAAAAAAATCATTGCAGTGCTCCTCCATTCACAATACTCCTTTTATATTTTTCATTGTCATTGAGATCATCATCAAGCCCTCGTGCACTCATGATTCTCCACTTCTCGTAATCATGGAGATTACCATCACCATCTATGTTGTTTCATATCTTCACAATGTTCACAATGCTTGTTATAATCATGGATAATTCGATGAAAACCTTTTCATCTTCAGAAACAACCCTTCAAGAAACCTATTACTCACAAAACTCATGCCTTTTCTATATTTTCATAAGGCCTTCAAATAATGTAGTTGGGGTTTGGCTTAGTGGTAAGAACCCCTTAAATCTACATGAAAAATGGGGGTTCAAAACCCATTGGGCGCAGGGGTACTGTAGCAGTACTGTAGCGTACTGTAGCAGTGGCGCACTGTTGCAACAGTGGGCACTGTAGCGGCGGCAGGGCACTGTAGCGGCAGCAGAGTACTGTAGCGGTGGCGGGTATTGTGCAGTACTGTAGCAGTGTAGGTACTGTAGCAGTACTATTCACAGAATGGCTTCGGGCCAAAAAAATGGGCCTACGGGGCATGTAATGGGCTAAATGCCCACTGGGCCTTCGGGCAATGTAATGGGTCTCCCTCTACCCAGTTAAAAAGAGGTCTTTTCTTTGCTTTAATAATAAATGAGGCTTCGGCCCCAACCTTTTAAAAAAAATAAGGCCTTAAAATAAATCCATATTTCACAATATTATTCATCCTCCAAATTTTGGACCCAAAAATTTGGAAAACACTGGGAAACAACACCGCCTTAAAAATATTCTTCAGTAACACCAACCATACTTAACTGAAGTCATCTAGATTTGTTACACTATTAAAGTATCAACCACCTTATTGAAGAATTCACTACTTCTTTCAAAATTAACCTTGTCTGTCGTGATATTTATCCTTTGATTGATCAACTTTATCATAGTTAGATTTACCAAGGAAATTATTGTAACTTCCCTATATTCCAGCAACATATTTATTTCCAATCAAACCTGAATATGATTGGATGCCCCTTTTTTCCCTTTCCTTTATATGTCTTGTATCAAAAGTTCTCCAAACAAATTATGATAATTGTGAAATGAAAAATAGAAAAAGCATCATCATATTTACTAGAAAAATTATTCAACCATGACATCCAATGTCATCAAATGAATCCGTAAACTTATCTAGGAATCACCTTGAGACTAAAATTCTTCAAACCATTCACATGTTTCTTGGAATATCAAGACATGAGGAAATTATCTAATATCCATTAACTTTGGAACTGCTTAATCATATTGACTATAATGAGATATTATTATGTCATTGAACACCATTGACCACCAATGACAATCAGTTGATAAGAAATACAATCCATACACAAAGTGGTCTCTTTAACATCACCCTTTTTATTTGTTGTACATACCTTAAAAGTTATTTCCAAATGATGGTGTCAATATGTTGAACTATTATTTTCTCTCTCCGCTTTAATTTTTTCCTCTCCGCTTTAATCTTCTTCTCTCCCCCTTTAATTTTCAAAATTTTCATTTCAATTTTTCTCCCCCTTATGGACAAGAAATACAAAGTTCATGTGGAAAAGGGTATTAGTTCATACTTATAAAATGTGCCATCCATCATTTCACTCTAAGTCTACTTGAGTTTTTCTTGGTGTAGAAAGAAATAGAATTTTATTTACACAACAAAGTTTTCCATTACCAACTGATCATGATACCTTAAGAAATGAGAACTCATAGACTTGTCTTCAAGGATTATTCACTTTCATTGTGGGATGAAATTACTAAATGGGAGAAAAATCCTTTTAAGAATAATAAACCTGAAACTCTTATACTCACATCAATAAATGGATCAAAAACATTCAAGTGTAATAGGTAGGACAAGTGACCTTGGGGAACTTCCATTCTTCTTATGTCACTGAATAATTCAATTCCTCCCCCTTTGTAAAAATTTGGTTATTTTTTTATAACCAAGGATGAGAGATTAAGAGAGACATACCATTTCCAATGACACGATCTTCAAGCAATTTCTAGAATAATTATATTTGATACTAATTGAAGTGATAATTATGAAAGCTTCTTAATTTGTATCCCACTAAAGGGAAACACTCCGAATAATATTCATAATGATGGATCTCATCAGGAATGTATTTCAAGAAATTATAGTATGGAGAATACACCAGAATGGGTATTCAAATTGTGATAGTCCATATTGGACAACTTTCACAACTTTACCAAGGATGATCTTCTAAAACATTTGTTTTTCAGAATACCAAGAAATGAGATCAAACCATGATTTAATATTCTTTATCCCATATTTCTATAAAAGAACATCACATTATTCATATTCATCAAAGATGATCCTTCATTATATTAATATTTGAATATCAATTGAGGAATCATTCAAGGATGGAATATTCTTTGGCTTTTCTATCAAGAATTGATAGTAATCATTACTTCTCAGGTTCTCCCTATGAGAACTTTCTTCACCTTCAACTCCCTGAATTATAAACACAAATACAATACATAAATATTTAAGTGAATAAGGTGGATCCTCCTTGCTTCATTAATATAAACAGTAAGGTTGAGATATTTTTCACAACCAATTTTCTCCATTTTCTATAGTCTTCATACCTGCATATCTTAACATCTATTTGGATTTATGTTTAGGCAACATGGATATCTTCACATCCTCTTCGGCTTTGTGTGGATAATTTTTCTTCTAAACAGCCTTCATGGATGATACATTATTACTCCTCTTGAGAACTACTTCTTGTTCTAGTAATAAGGTTAAAAACCTTCTATAATGTGAAAAAATTTCTTTCATCCCTCACATAGAACTTATTTAATGCAAGAGTTTACTTTTTTTGCAACCTATCATTCACTTTTTCTTCACCATGTGGAATCTTTTCATTTCCTCTTACACTAGCCTTATCTTTTTAATATTTAAGTTTCCTCGTTCTTTCCAAGTCTTCAGGCCACATACTAACATGTCATTAGGAACTATAGCAGCAAGTTTGGATCATCCACATGGGTTATTCTGATTTTTATCCATATTAGTAGTTCTCTTGGATGAAATACCCTTCAACTTCATGGATTTATAATCAATGGTTTTCTCATTATTCTTCTTTGGTACCTTCTTGGGAGGATTTCTGTTCACAACATTATTCTAATACCTTCCCACGGTTTTTTATTCATTCCTATTCATATTTTGTGATATTATTTTCTTATCAACTTTGGTTACATGTTGAGATGAACATGTACCAACCATGTGACCAAAACCATTTCATACATCACAAATGTTATTAAGAATTCAAAATTTGTTTACACTATACAGATTATTTTTGGACTTGTGGGTATTTCTTCTTCTTCTTTGGATTTACCCCCCTTGAGATAGGCTTCCTTTGTGCTTTTACATTTTGATGATTGTACCAAAAATTTAATGCATAGTTCTCAAATCTATTTCAGTACCAACATTGACACACAATTCTTAATTTCTTGATATTTTTTATATCTGATTTTTGGGTCTTATTCATTATTTGTTGTGATTTATGTGGGGAATCAACTACCATATTATTTTTCATATCCACCCTAGTCATAATGGTATTCTTTTATTCACCTTTCCTCATCCATACTTTTTCATATTTTGTTTTACAACATGCATTGTTCATGACAATAGGTTTAGAAATAGTAGTACAAGAGGGTATGGATGGTACCTAATTCTTCTCAGCTACTTTTGATAGATCATTGAGTGAATCCATGAATTTATTATCACATGTTGGAGGTTTTTTGATAGTATAACCCTCCAATAAGCATTGAGTATTAGTAGAAACTATTTACTTCTTTTGTCAAGTCTCAATATGTGTATTCTAGGAATTTTCCAACTGAGCTTCCAAATCTATACATTTCATATTGTGAATTATTTTCTGATCTTAAATCATAATAATATAATATTTACAAGCCTTCTTCATTCTTTCAACTTCATCTTCATGCAACTTAACTTTGTTATGTATCAAAGTTTCATGTTCCTTGATCTTCTTGAATATTTCTTCTGATTGAAAACCCCTAACATCAATGCTATATTTTAATTTCTCTTCAAGTGAATGGATAATTTTTCTAGAGTCCATTATACTATATATTTATCTTCAAATTATTTGAGCCATTTTGAGGAACTTATTTCAAGTTCCATCTTTTTTTATTCAAATGTTATAACATGTCTCGATATTTTTAGACACTCAACAATTTTTGTTTTCAAGCGCTTCTCCAAAAAATCTTCTTCTTCTTCCAGCTGGGTGATCTCTTCATGCATACATTGAAATATTCCACAAACAAGTGATACTATTTATTAAGGAATACCATACAGAATAACTCTTAATCTTTCAATTGATAATTCATGAAAATTTTTATATTGATCATCATCACCACTTGTGCTAGAATTTACATCTTGAGGAATGTTTTCAAATATACTAACACATACCTTGTGATTACGAGAGATGTGAAGGTTATCCATATCCTTGGTGGAAACTTGAGACACCTACTCATTATAATCCATGTCTGATATGTCTTCATTGTTAGCAAGGTATATATAAATAGATACTTCCACTTATTTAGATAAGAGGGTCTTCTTCTTCAACTTTCTCTTCTCTTTCGTTTTCTTGTTCATCATGGTCTTGATACATATAAACTTTTTCTCAGAGGTAACTAAATATTTACCAAAAATAAAAATCATTTTTTCATTAGGAAAGAAACTCAAGTATTTAAAAGAGAGTAGTTTCACTGTAGATAATATAATAGAGGTGAACCTTGGCTCTGATACCAATTGTAAAGACCAGTTTGGGATATGTCTAACACTTAGAGGGGGGTAAAACAGTATTAGGGGATTTTTATCCAATTTAAACTTTTCATCCCTTTACCTATTTGACATGTTAGGATATAAATTATCTTATTCTCTTCTCACTATCGCATGAAAGAATATTAAATCAGTAAAGAAAAGAACAAGAATGTTTTTACAAGGTTCACTACACAATAAGAGTAGCTAGTACTTGGCATGGTTAGAAATAATCCTGACCCAACAATACACTAGAAAACAATTCCATTGTGTGGAATACAATGAGTAGGATATGACCTTACACTCTTGTAGAACTACATAAAAAATCCAATAGTGCGTGTTTTACAGAACTTGGTTGGATATTTATACTACCTCCCAAGATAGTATTATCCTTGTTGATAAGGGTTGTAACACCAAGAAATTACTCCGCCTATTGAGTTCTATTTGATGTCATAGTTCTTCTTTTTTCTTCAACTCTTCACTTGTTACTTGCTTAGTAGCATACAAGTAACTCCTCTAAACTCTTCCCAGTAGAAAACTTAAAGATACAAAATCATCTTCTTCTACCATTCATAATAATATGAATGTGGTAGACCGATGGACAGAATTCTCTCTAACCCAAATGATAATCAACTGATATCAATTTTACCAGTCACTTCCTATTATCCCTCTAATCTATGAAACACAAATATATGCAGTAGTATAATGCAGTTTCTTGATCTCTCTTTTATTCTTCAGTTAAAACCCAATTACACTTAGTTGTCTTCTTTTTATTCTTGCCGGAATCATAAATTTTTATTGTGAATATTAAATCAATGAATATCAGCTCAGCTTAGCATCATCATAATTGGTATGGACAAAATAACTAAATATAGATTGGCCACTCTCTTATGGTTCTCTGACACACAATAATATGGAATAATGCAGCAGTGTCTTATTCTCTTCCTTAAATACTCAATACCAACACGTGAGTGTATTAATATAATTTATACTTTCTTCTTCCTTGGTGCAGATATGAGTTCAGTTGTATATCTGATTCTTCTTCACACAAACAAACTACGTCTATTTTCTCTTCTCTATCAGTTATATATCAATCGGGTACACACATGGTCTCACTTATCGAAACATAGTGGGGGTGTTATACAGAATCACTAGTTCACCTAAACTAGATATTCAAAACTTTTGTTCGTGAAGATCCATTGCAAAACTCACAACCTTCATGAAGAAAAATACATTTATGGAATGAACCACCTCTGCGAATCTCATTGAGTCAATGAGGAACATCCCATCATTGAGAAGCACCCATTAAATAAAAGCATTGACATCAGTCAAGAATTAAGAAGTCTTTTTTTAATGCTCAAGATCGCATAGAAAACCCGCTTCATGGAGATCTTCTACCTTCACGAAATCATAGAGATTTTAGATCTTCTCTAATTATTTTTGCTAAAATTAAGTGGGGGTCACCTTATATTTATAGGCTCACCCATTCAGATACTCCACCACCTCCAGAACATTTTTTGGATCACTCAAAAAATATTCATAGTTCTCCTTCATTCACAATGCTTCTTTGATATTTTTTGTTGTTGTAGAGATCATCGTCAAACCATCACACACTCACGGTGCTCCAATTCTTGTAATTGTGAATATTACCATCACCATCTGCAATGTTTCATATCTTCACAACATTCATGATTATTGTTATAATCATAGAGATTTTCATCAAAACCTTTATGTCTTCACAAACTACCCTTTGCGAAACCCATTCTTCATGAACCTCATGAATTTTCAATATTTGAATAGGTACTTGAAGGAAATAAATATTTTTCAATGATAGTCATCCTCCAAATTTTGGACCCCAAAAAATTTGACAAACAATGGGAAATGATGTTTCCTTAAAAATATGCTTCAACAACACCAACCATAATGATTCCCAGTCATCTGGATTTGTCACATCATTAAATAATCAACCATATTCTTACAGAATTCACTTTTAATTTCATCACGAACCTTTCCTGTCGTGATATTTATCCTTTGATCGATCACCATTAGAATCTTTAGATTTAACAAGGAAAGTATTGTAACTTCCCTATATTCCAACAACATATTTCTTTCCAATAAAACCTAAATATGATTAGTAGCACCTTTTATCCCCTTTACTTTATAATTCTTTCATCACAAGTTCTCCAAAAAACTTATGATATTTATGAAATACAAAATAGAAAATCATATTTATATTAACTAGGATAATTATTCAACAATGACATCCTATGTCATCAAATGAATCCATTACAATTCTCTAGGAATCAATTGAAACTAAAACTCTTCAAACCATTCACATTTTTCATGGAATATCAAGACATGAGAACATTATCCAATATCCATAAACTTTGGAATTTCTTCATCATATTGACCGCAATGAGATCTTCTTATCTCATTGAGAACCATTGAAAACCAATGATAATCAGTTGACAACAAATAAAATCCATACAGAAATTTAGATCTTTAAAAGTAAGTTATAAGTGTGATAAATATAATATAATTATTAATATTAATATAAAAAATATAATCTTCCTTCTTTCCCCCTCATTGTATAAGAAAATGAAGACATTAAAAATGCATTGTATAGAATACCACCTCCATGAAGTAATGTATCTCATTTTTCATCTAGTTTCTTTATTATTTATTATTATTTTTTAAAAAATAATTATACTACTTAACATTATCTAAATAATATCATTATGATTCTTAATAATGATATTGTGGAATGTTCATGTTTAGGTCGGTCTAACCACCAACTTGAACAATGATATAAAATAATAACATGGATGACTATAATAACTAATTAATGATTATATATGATATAAATAAATAAATAAACTCATTAATTTTAAACTAAATAATTAATTTACCACTATTTGTTTGTTAAAAATCACTGAAACATGCTCATCTATAAATTCATTATTAAATATCGCAACCAAAACTCCCATAGAATAAAATTTTAACATTATAAATAATTATAAATAGTAAATTAAAGTATCTCATATTATATTATAATGATTAACTTTGGGAGAATAATTAATAAAAACATGAAACTAGTTTAAAACAATCAATATTACTCGCACTTGATATTGAAAATATATAATAAATAACTAATATAAATATAGAGAATAATTATAAATGAATTTTATAAAATTTTATAAATATGAATAATGTTATGAAATTAGTGATTAATATATTTATGTTTGTTACATAGTATGTTAGAGTCTGATCAACTAAGTGAGAATTCATACTAAGGGTTTCATCGACTCAATTTCTGATACATTGTGTCATTATCTTTCTTACTTGAAAGTACTTTTCAAGATTTATTTGATCATGAAATTTACATATTTTACTTTTAATTCCCTATTTATCTCTATGGAAAATACTTATCATCATAAATAACCAATTCTTTGATAAATTTTTCCCAAAATAAAAGTATAACATTGGTAAGAATAACTCCCATTTTTACCAATGAATCTTCTCTTCCATATATATGTTTTACCATCGATAGTGTTTTCTTTAATGAAGTACAAGTATGTTTTTTATTTTATATTTTTCATATTTTCCTTTTTATATATTATGAAATTATAATATTTCAACATTTTTCCAATGTGATTTTATAAAACATCCTAAAATTATTTATAAAGGTGATTATTTTTATTATTTACCTCTCTGGATTTATTAGATTTATTTTTTGTTTCTTTTCAAGGGTTATTTATTTTTATTTATTTATAATAATTTTTTTAAAATTATTATATTTACCTTTTCAATTTTTTTTGAATGTTACTTTCACTTCATCTTTTAAAACATTATTTAAAAGGTTTTGTGATTTTTTTTGTATTTTCACTTCCATTTTTCCTCTAAGGCTTATATCTCATGAAGTGATATTTTGATCAATGTATATATTTTATTATTAAATGATTCCTTTTGGAAAATGAGATATAATATATCCTATTATTTCTTAAGTTCATGTTATGTGATGTTTTTGAAAATTTTAAGAAACCCATTCTTTTTTCATGGATTCTTTAAGATATTATGATGATTTATTTTAAGTGGAACACATATGTTTGGTTGATGATGGGTGGGGTCTTATATTTGCCTCTAATGAAATGGTTTAAGTTTATATCTCATGATATAGTCATGCATGTATGTAATAAGTTTTTTCAAATAGACACAGGTATAATGAGTTTGCTCACATTTCCAGGTGTGGACATAATGAGTTTGTTCACATAGGCACGGACATAATGAGTTTTCTCACAATTGTTTTCATATACTTATACATTTTTCACATGCCTAGGTTTTTGATCAAGTTATTCCAAATTTACAAAATTAATTTAATCTTTATGATATGCCATGTTTTCATGTTACATATTCTTTTCAAAGAATTCTACACTTTTATCTTGTGCTCACATGTGTTCTTATTATTGAGATCTATATTATGAAATGTAATAACTTTTATGATTACTTAATGATATTTTTATGATCTTATATTTCTCCATCATGTTTTATGATTATCATATATAGTCTTATGATCTTTTAATAAGATATTTATCCTCTTCTTCATGTCACCTTTAGGGTTATGATCTGATACATTATGATATGTTTTTCTATTACTGAGTGTTTGAGCTCACCCCTTTCTTATATTTCCACCCCCAGGTTATGAAGATGCTTATATCATATGAGATGTCTAAAAAAGGGTCCAAAGGAGTGTGTTTATAGAGTAATGTTCTCAAGTTTTATAAAATAAGATATATTTATTTCTAATATTTAAGACACTAAACCTTTCAACCCTTGGGTTGTGTGATTTTTATTGAGATGTATTATTTAAATCATAAAATTAATATATTATTTAAGTTATGTTTAGATTGGATCTCTATAAACATAACACCCCATTGAACTTAAAATGTTATAGTGATATTTTTAAACTTATTCTAACACTAACCAAATTAGGTATGAGTAAACCAATAGGGTGGTTTCATGATTACTCGTGATTAGAAAAATGTATGAATATGATAAGTTACAATATCCTTTTCATTCAGTACATTCATGGACATATATAATGGTTTTTATTTAGGGTAGAGTTAGTGGTTTATTACTAAGTTTTATGCTCACACCCTGCATGGGAAATTTGGTGCATATGCAGATCTCATGGTTGACATTCATATTTGGTCGATGACCCTAGAATAGGTGGATTAAATATGGAACTTGGTGGGGGGATTTAGAGATAGGTCTGAGGTAATTTCAAGGAATAAGGTTAGGTCTTCTTTTTCATTATTCATTTTAATTTTTTTACTATATATGGTTATCCCATTTGAAGAGTCTAATTTATTGGATGGTGGTCTACCTTCATGAGTTACATTTGTTATTACATGGTGATGTAATTCATGGTTATAATTCCACAGTAAAACCATTGGCTATACTATAATGTTTATCTATTGTATAGATGCTCAATTATTTAACTATTATTTCTTGTTTTAACACTAAGTGTATAGCCTCTCCATGTGGTATTATCAATCTCTAATTGATAGTCGACAACCTTTGGTATATAGGGAGGTATTCCTAAGGTCATGTGACACTCCAACTTAGTTCAAAGGTTAGTGATTGGTTTTGAGATGTTAGAAAGTGGTATTATAGATTTTTTTCTTTTTATTACTATTTGGGATGTGATATAAATAGATAACACTGGTCAGAACATGGGATGGAATTTTTTATTTTTCTTGTTCAGTACCTGCATGAGTAAAAGTCCATGTTGCCAGGGATTTTGGATTATTTTTCATTTTATTGTTGTTACAGTTCATCTATTTGATTTGTTCCATGTATTATTTTTTAGATTCATTAATCTATGGTCTTTATCTTAGATCGAGTGATGGAGATAAGTAATAAATACCTTATATTTTAGTATATGATATGTATATATTGTATTATACAACATACATGGATCTAAGTCATATTTAATGCTTAGTTAAAGGGAATATCGTAAAGAATGTTATATTGATAATATACCACTTTCTATTTTGGTTGTATTGTATGACTTGACTATATCATTTTTTATGAACCATTTCATATAATTTACTTATCATTTTATTATTTTTTGTGCATCATAATGATTATCATTTTCATTCATGAATCTTCTATGTTGGCCATTATCAATTTAAACATTTCATATAACGAAATGACTTAGAGTTTTTTTGAACAATGATTATGAAATAGTTATTATAAAATGATTTAAATTGATGTTTTTTAACATTAAATTAAATGTTTTGGAAGGTTTAGGATTGTCCCAAGATATATTTAAAGAGTTTTATTAATTTATTCTATCATATCTCCCATAAATCTTTTATTCTACTTCCTTAACTCTCATGATATACTATTATACCTTAGAAGGATTGGTAATCCAAATCAAGAGTTGAGTGATTTAGTTAAATATATGGTTACACCAAAAAATAGAGAGTATGTTGGATGCATCCAAGGGATATTTATCAATACACTTTGATTGGATATTGTAGAAGCAACTCCTTAGTGAAAGGCACACAAGTTATTCATTTTATTTATATACATTATTTTGGTTTCATGTATGGTTATCTTGATAATTTTTGGGTTTTAATATATTACAATGCATTGAATAAGAATCACTTTATCCTTATAACACCTTTAATAGTATCAATTCTTCACTATATTGTTTGATTCTTGAAATCATGTTTAAAAATGAAGAAATAAAATATCATTTTTATAAGGTATTGGATATTATGAAAAACAATATAGAAAATTTCACTATAGATATTTATATGATATATGATATCATAATATGTGATTAGATCATCATTTAAGATATGGGATATCATATCCAAATTTACCCTCCACCTTGGTGATGTCTTGATTGGATAAAAAATAGTATGAATTGACTCTATTCAGTACTCCACTTCTTAGTTCCACCCTATCACTAAAATAAAGGAATTGTTTCTGATTGGAAATCTCATTTAAAGTGTTCCATAGACTAATCAACAATCTAAGATCCCTAATTAAACCTCAAAATAATTCACACTAAGCTCTCCCTGAGTTTCTCTTCCAACCACTTCCCAAAATCCTTTAGTTACTTTTGATAACATTATTACCTTGGAACCTCTAAGTATTTCTCTTAATCACCTCCACAATGAGGGGTTTCATCTAGTAAATGCCTCAGTGGAACCATGTCTCCACCCTCCGTACTATCCAATAGAAGTTGAATTGGTGGAATCTCACTAAAAATACAAATTCCATATTTAACATACACATAAAATGTAACGACTCTATTTTATATTAAATACATTGGAATATTAAATTTATATTCTAAGAGTAAGGAATATAATTAAATTAGTTTTTCAAGGACAATGATGGTTATTGAAATATTAATTTTTGGGTTTTATAATTTTTCTACCCAAAATGGTAAACACCATAACCTAGTGAAAGTCATGGCGGACATAGTGTGACATGGTATAAAATGGGAAATGGGGAAATGGATTGGCCAATCCATGGTTCTCAGAGGAGTATGTTGTTGACCAAATCCTACAAGAACTCACTATGACCATTTTTTAGGTGGTGGTTAGGGAAAACTGCTTCTCCTTTGGTTCTATCCTATAACATCGACTATTTTGCAATGTTTGTGTCAAGAACACCATGGAAAATGCTAGGCTACAATGGAGGGAATAGTAGTAGTCAGTGTTGAGCTCATTTTTATGCATAATTTTTTATTTTTTAATTCATAAATATCATATATATTTTTATTAAGAATACCCATATTTTAATT
The DNA here is from genome assembly GCA_963277665.1 of Viscum album. Taxonomy (NCBI): domain Eukaryota; kingdom Viridiplantae; phylum Streptophyta; class Magnoliopsida; order Santalales; family Viscaceae; genus Viscum; species Viscum album. The sequence continues at coordinate 1,355,531,853 of OY728160.1, read as the reverse complement.
AAGAAAAATTGTTTTTGGATATTTACATTTTAGAATGAAAATTTTGAAAAATAATAAAAATAAATAAAAATGAATGTTTTAAAATGTCTTATATTTCCTAAGTGTGTTGTCTGGGTTGTGTAAGAGAAATGGAAAGGGATAGGACTCAGTAAAAAATGGCCCAGAACGGGAAAACCCTCATCCAAGGAGGGAAATCCACATAGTAGGCCCAATAAGGTCCTGTTAGCCAAGCCCATCCTCAAGAAGTTTGTGTGGTTTGGGAAAGCCCCTATGTGGGTCGGTGTAGGAATGAGAGCATGTGCATATGAGGGAGTGGGCACTAACATGTGGGGATTAGTTCTATACGACAGTGGGAGGAGATCATCACTGCCGAAGCATATGCTTAAACTAAACTAACTAATTTTAAAACATAGTAGAGAGGTGATTGAGGTAGATACACAAAGAAAGGTGTAGAAATTGTTTTAGAATGTTTAGGAAAACTTTAAATGAAGAAAAAAATAAGATTGAATTGGTTTTAGTTTCTTAGATAATTGATTAACATACCAATAAAATATAAATCTAGGTTCTTGTGCTTAGTTTAAAAGGTGATTTGATTTATATTAGATGTTTTCATAATTGAACCTTAGAAAGAATCCTCTCAAATTACTCACTCTCCACTTTATAAATCCCCCTTTCCCCTCTTGGATACCTAGTTTAATTTATTGGTAGGTGTTCAAAACCTCATTTAAATATACTTATCCCTAACTCCTGAATTTGTTGTTCCATGAAAGGGATAACTAGTTGATGTATTTTAAGCAGGGTACCCTTCTCTCACAAAATTGGTCATGCATGAGAAAGAGGGTAAGATTGAGATGATAATTAATGTAAATACAAAACTCGTCATAAACATGAATCACACACACATTCCTAAACTAATAAAAATTCCCTTTAATTACATTACTTGGTACATATAATATTTACTCCATCATGCTAGTCATGTGGGGATAGGAAAAACAAAAAGGAAAGAACAACAATAGCAGTACACTATAACAGAATATTGTGGTATATTCTCTCTATTAATATGGTTCTAGTACAAGTTAAAGTCCCCATGCATATAAGCATCCTTCTATTTTTATTCTTTAGATATTTCCCCTATTTTTATGATTTTTTCAAATATATCTTCTTCCACTAGTAATTTTTCTCTCAACGCTTGACCTAGTAAGTTATGTCATATTTACAAGTGTTTCCTTCAAATTCAGGGAGGTTATATGGGTATTCCTTTTATAAGTTAGTGTTTAAACTTATTCATGGAAAACAACTTCCATGTGTTTTTTTCTCTTTATTTATTCCTCAAAGATCAGCCTAAAGTCATGGATATGCCAAAAAATTTGGGTAATTGAATTTTTAGAAGCACAAACCCTACGATATGAAGATATTCCCCTTCACTTCTCTCAATCTTTATGGTTGTGGAGTATTCTCTTGCCCACAATGAAACCACCTTATTTCTCAAAACCCTTGGTTATTCCATTTTCACACCCACCATGGTGGAACCGAAATCCTACAATGCAACTATCTTCTAACACATGTCAACTATAGGGACTATGACAGAGTAGTTTGGATGATTCCCCTATCACATAATTATAACAACCCAGTCTTAACGTACATATTCATTACATATTTTTTGTATAATACTTAACATATTACACAAATAGAAGCCCAAAGACCATATTTGTCTAGTGCCTTTGGAAACTTGGAACAAAAATATTCTAACTCAATGAAATATCTTCAATGTGTCCCACAAAGATCTTCCCCCTTAGTAATCCTACATAAAAAACTTTCTTCATAACCTGGGGAAAGGAAATATAAGAAAGGAGTGAGCTTGAATGCTCAGTAAGGGTAAATAAAGGAAATACATAAGCATAACATGAATATAAGGGTATGAGATCATGATCCTATCATTAGGAGATCATACCCTACATCTCAAATATCATAAACATGAATCATGGAATAAAGATTTGATGTTTATAAGTCATTAATCCTAAGATAATTAGAAACATAATCCATTAAATCATAACATATGAATAACACATGGAATCGTGGCATACACATCAACATATAACATTGTGAATATGTATAAGGAGAAATAGGTTCACTTATTAAGTTAGATACATGAAATAACGCCCTTGCATAAACTTATGGACATGCAACCAGTTCCACTCATAATTTTGTAAATATTCAATTAGGTTAACTTATAATGTTGTGATCATGTAATCAAGTTCATTCATAACTCACAGAAATGCAACCAGGTCCATGTATAACATTGTGAACATTTAATTAGGTTCATGCATAACTCACGAACACATAACAAGGTTCACTCATAACATTTTGAATATGTAATTAGGTTCATGCATAAACTTATGTATATGAAACTAGGTCTATGCATAATATTGTGAACAAGTAATAATCTTCATAAATAACATTTTTACTCATGTGTAATCCATCATTACCCAATTCATTGGAGGGATATATAAGTCCCACCCATCACATAATAACTCATACATATATGTACTACAAGATAAAAAAACTGGACTCATATCATAACCCATAAAAAAGAGATCATATCATAACCCATGAAATGAAATGGGTGTCACAAACATTTAATCAAATCATAGACTATGGAAAATATATAAGTTTTATAATCATTTCATCCTAGAATAACACGTGAAAGGAATCGGGTTTCATAAGAATTTATAATGGAATATCCCTTTGAATATAAATGAGTTTCATAAGAATATAACTTGTATAATATGAATGAGTTTCATAAACATATAACTCGTGAAATAAAATAGGTTTCATAAACGTATAACCTGTGAAATAGAAATAGGTTTTCATAAACATCATGACATAAAAGAAAAGACCATTCAAAGAAATAATATAAATTTAAACTTTGGATCATTTCTTAGAAAGAAATGAGTAACATCAACTTATGTATTCTTATATGGAAAATAATTTTGAGATATCCTTTAAAAACATTTCTTGAGTAAAATATCATTTCTTCTTTGAAAAATTATTTTTAAAACATATAACCTTTTGGAAACCATTTTCTTTGAAAATAGTTTAAAAACATATAAAAGAATCATTGATATCATTGAAATAATTTTATTTTGAAAAAAACATTTTGAAACCATATAAATGATATTTTGAAAATCATTTAAAAAACTTTTTAAATATAAAACATTTTTTAAAACCTTTTTCTTTGAAAACCACTTTAAAAAAAATAATTTTCGTAATATTATTAAAAAATATCTTTTATATAAAAAAATAACTTGAAGTATTTTAAATAAATCTTCAAGGGAATGACAGTCCTGATGGAGGGTAAATTCTTACATGCCAAACATTCCATATTCAACATAAAAATTATAGAAAAGTGCCTTAATTGAAAAATGAAAAGAAGATTAATTTTTAAAAACCAATTTTTTAATAGGTAAAAGATGGGTAAAATATCTTTTAAACATAAAAGGATAATAATAGAAAATTCTTGGAAACATTTTATAAAACAATGTTTTGAAAGGAACGCAGATTTCCAACCGAAGAGATAGGTAAAGCTGGACTTTCTTAAAAACACTTTCCTGATCATATTATGTACCAAAGAGTGGAAAAATGATATCATTACTTGGATATAATTTTAATAAGAAAAATTTAAGAAAAATAGTGATATTTCTTTAGAGATTCATCAAAACATTTCATTAATGGGAAAATCATCATTAACAATCTTGATAAATGGGAAGATTGTAGCTATAAACTGTTTCCAATTTGGTAACTTTGAATCATAATAAAATGGAAATCATAAAATTATATGTAACTTAAAAATATAATGAAAAGAATTATATTCAATATATAATATGTTAAATGCATTATATACACCTCATGGAAAAATATAGGTGCATAACATGGCATGTGTCTCAAAGAATGCAAATTGTGACAAAATTACTTTATCAATTTTGTAACTTTTAAAACATAAACCCCATGAAAGTAATATCATAAAATGGATATGTATATAACCATAAATTTGAGTACAATAATCATATAATTAATCCATGATAATTATTGACATCACACAAAATAAATGAGAGGTGAATAAGGCATGAATCTCACGAAAATAAAAAGTGAGATGAAATTCCCTTACCTTATGTGTTGAATCTCTTCGTACTCATAAAAACCTTCTGTATAACAAATATAAGTTTATTATAAATCTTTAATAGAACCATATTACTATATTTCATACCATATAAGGCTTTATTATGACTTTATATTACACGCTTATTAAAAATTCCAAGTTAAGTTCTCTCTTTGGGTAATATCCACTTTCTTTTTTGCATGTGTCTTAATTTGTTATATTTTTTGTCCTCATACTTATATCATGATTTCAAGAATGTAAGAAATGATATAAATATCATTTATATTCAGTATAAATGTATTTATGAAAAACTATAGAATATAGGAATTTGAAATGGAATACACCTTTCATGGAGATGGTAGGTTGTACGTACGCTTGAATGCTATTTCTTTTTTTCTTTGTAATATTGAATGAAATAAATTAAATGACATATATGTTTATATATAAAAAATCATTATAATATAATCAGTATTTCATATATATCATATAATTTCACTAAACCCGTCCTTAATACATTCCATGTAGTATGTGAATGAATCACCTCGCTTTGAGGAGGCGGTAGTCCATACACTATAAGAAAATAGTGTTTTAGCGGTGGTTTTTAAAACCGCCGCTAATTTTTTTTAAAAAAAATTAAGTTTTTTTAAAAAAATATATTCTAAAAAATTTATTTTTTTAATGGTAGTTTTTTTAAAAAACCTCTGCGAAATAGAGGCGGTTTTTTGAAAACTGCCGCAAAATTTAAGAAAAAAAATTTAAGAAAATTTAAAAAAAAATATTTATTTTTTGTTTTTTGTTTTTTATTTTTTTATTTATTTACAATCAAATTTAGATTATTATTTATAATTTTATATTTTTATAATGTGTCAATTAATTAATATTTATAATTATTAGTTAATAATATTTTTAAACTGAATGCAAATCTTCAATCATTAGAAGAACAGACTTCGACATCAATTGATCATAACTTCGGATATGAGTCCATTTCAGCTCCACAAACAGTCAAATCAAAGTTTATCAAATGAGAAAAAACCAAGTGAGATTTAAATCAAGTGATAATCAAAGGAAAAAATATATATATTCAAAATTCAAAAGTTGAAAATCGAACTTGAACTTTAAACAACCATAACTTTTAATTCGGGTGTTCGTTTGGGCTCTACCACATATCAAATTGAAGACTGCGATGAGCTCTACGCTGCTTAGGTATGGCACAAACTCTTTGGGTATTGTACCACTTTTTATTTTTCCAGAAAGGCCTAGAAGGCCTCTGAAACAAAGGTTTTAGTTACAAACACTGATTTCTTAAAATTCAAACGGTTATAACTTTTGATCTAGGTGTTTGTTTAGCCTGTACCACATATCATATCGAAGCCCATTTCATGATCTTTGGTTTAACTAGTTGTGGCCCTGGAAAATGAGTCTTGGATCATATTTTATAGCTATTTCAGTGTTTTTAGGGTTTTTAGAGCTTCTTAACGTTTTATGATTTATTTAATTAATTGTTTATTTATTTATCTATTTATTTACTATTAATTAATTAATTATTAATTAATTAATTATTATTTATTTAACTATTTATTTATTTATTATTTAGTTATTATGTACACATTAATTATTAATTTATTTTTAATTAGTTATTAATTATTTATTTATTATTTATTATTAGTTTATTATTCATTTTTATTTATTATTTATTTATTTATTTATTTATTTATTTATTTATTTATTTATTTGTTATTCATTATTAATTTATAAATTATTTATTATTTATTATTTATTATTTATTATTTATTATTTATAAATTATTAATTATTAGTTATTAGTTATTATTAATTATTAGTTATTGATTATTTATTATTTACTTATCTATTTATGTATTTATTATTCATTATTTATTATTTATTATTTATTATTTATCATTTATTCTTTATTCTTTATTATTTATTTTTAATTTTTAATTTACTAAATATTAATTTATTATTAGTTTATTATTCATTTATTATTCATTTATTATTTATTATTTATTGATTATTTATTAATTAAATATTAATTAAATATTATTTATTTATTAAATATTAAATATTAAAATTAAAATATTAATTATTAATTAAGAATTATTAATTTTATAATTATCAATTATTATTTATTAATTAATTATTATTTATTTATCTATTTATTTATGTATTTCTTTATTTATTTATTTATTATTTATTATTTATTTATTTATTAATATTCATTCTTTCTTATTTATTAATTATTTTTTATTTTTTATTTTTTATTTGTTATTATTCATTAATTTATTTTTAATTTACTAAATATTAATTTATTATTAGTTTATTATTCATTTATTATTTATTTATTTATTTATTCATTATTCATTATTTATTTATTAATTAATTATTAATTAATTATTAATAATTTATTAATAATTGATTAATTACTTATAAATTATTAAATATAAATTATTAATTATTAATTATTAATTATTAATGATCAATTATTAATAATTAGTTATTATTAATTATTAATTATTAATTATTAATAATTTATTATTTATTATTTATTATTTACTATTTAATATTTATTATTTATTATTTATTATTTATTATTTATTATTTATTATTTATTATTTATTATTTATTATTTATTATTTATTATTTATTATTTATTATTTATTATTTATTATTTATTATTTATTATTTATTTATTTATCTATTATTTATTAATTTATTATTAATTTGTTATTTATTAATCATATATTAAATTATTTTTTAATTAATTTATTATTTATACATTACTTATATATATTATATGTTATATATTATATATTATATATTATATGTTATATATTATATATTATATGTTATATATTATATTTTATATTTTATATTTTATATTTTATATTTTATATTTTATATTTTATATTTTATATTTTATATTTTATATTTTATATTTTATATTTTATATTTTATATTTTATATTTTATATTTTATATATTATATATTATATATTATATATTATATATTATATATTATATATTATATATTATGTATTATATAAAGTATAATTAATAATATTTAATATTTAATATTTAATATTTAATATTTAATATATAAGATATATTATATATTATATATTATATATTATATATTATGTATTATATATTATGTATTATATATTATGTCTTATATATTATGTCTTATATATTATATATTATATGTTATATGTTATATATTATATATTATTAATTATTAATTATTAATTATTAATTATTGATTAATCATTATTGATTAATAATTATTGATTATTGATTATTGATTAATAATTATTTAGTTTTTATCTATTTGTTATGTATTACTTGTTTTTTCAATTAATATATATATATATATATAAGTATATTAAATTCGATTTGTTGACCGCGTGAAGAGCCTGCTGGAGGGTAAAGTCTTTGGAAAATAAGCAAAAGGTAAGGGGTTCAAATCTCACCCAACACAGAATTTATATATATGGTTTGGGCATGTGCATGGACATGGACTTGTGCATAGACATAGACTTATGCATAGAGATGGGCATGTGCGTGGTAATAATAAATAAATAAATTATAAAATAAATAAATTAATTAATTAATAATATAAAAAATAAAAATTAAACAAATTAAAAAAATAAAAACAATTTAGCGACAGTTTAAACCGCCGCTAATTATTTCCCGACACACGATTTAGCTGCGGTTTTCCAAAATCGTTGTAGAACGATTTCACGGCAGTTTAAACCGCTGCTAAACAAAAAATGAAACCTATGCTAAATACAAATTTTAGCGTGGTGACACTTCCACAAATGAAATTATCGTATTTACACAAGATGTAAAGTATAAAGTTATGTGTTATAAAAGAATTACAAAAGCATTAAGACATAATATATATGATATATATCATATATAAATTGTGTGTTCATCATAATTCTCAACCATTAATGGGGGTAAAGGAAAAATTAATAATCATCGTTTTGTGAGGTTGTAGTTCACCGTACACATAAATAGTATGTTCATTACCCATTAGATGGAAGTGTGTGTAAGTGTAGTTCAAAACCTTAATATAAAAATATATAAATATATTTATAATCATGGAATAAGGATATTTTTCAAGGTGGATAATGAGAATAAAATAAAGGAGCTTGAGAAAGGATGTTACCTCTTCCTTAGGCAACACCACTTGGTTTGCACCAAAGAGCTTCCTTGGTTGGTGTTCTGGACAAAGGGAGGCTTCAAGGAGTGAGGTAGGGATGTTGGGAAGTGTATTGGGTATATATTTTCCTAACTTAATAAGTTTGATATGTGTGAATAAAGGGGATGGTAGGAGGCATTTTATAAGGGAGGGAAATGACACACTTGGAATTTTTCAAAACAAGTGAGGTGTACACACGTTTTACATAAAAATAGTCATAAAAAACTAAAACAAATAAATAATGGAAGGTTTGTGGATGAAATATGGCCATAAAATGGGTGTTGGACAAGTGGATTGGTCATTTTGACCATTAAGTTTAAGGTTTATTCCCTTATTAAGCTTAATTTTACCTTAATCGATGTAATTAATCTTAATCACTTTCACAAATCTTTTTGATAAAAAAATAAGTTGATATTGTTAGAATACAAATATCATAATTATTAAAACAATTTATGTCCATTTTTCTAAATTCAATTCATAGAAGTGGAAAAATTAAGTTTAATGTTAATCCCATAGATGTGGCGAGAAATTTGGTTTTTAAAGTGAGAATGTTCAAAAAGTTCATTAATATTTTATATCTAAATTCAATATAAAAATGATTAAAACGAAATAAATTGGATTATTAGATCTATAATTAATATATTATGACTTTAAAACCAACTTAAAATATAATTTAACTATAAAAATAAATAGGGTGAAAAAGTCATTTTGAATTAAAATTCTGTGTTTTTCCCTATTCATCCAAAAATGAAGTTTCTCAAAAAAAATACAAAACATTCCCTCTAAGATAATTTAGACATTCTGAATTCAAAAAATAAGTTTATTTTAACAAGTTAAATTTCTAAAAGTTTCTAAAATTAATTTTATTATTTTTCATAGAAGGACATGATAGGTGGTAGTTCATTTGAGAAAATAATATTTTTAAACATATAAATATTTTACCAAAAATTATATTTTTTATAATAATTATGATTTATTTTTATAAAACAATTATAAATAATATATTAAAATTATTTATTACTATTTATATTAATAAGTTCAATTTCTATGTTATAATTATCTTGTTTAAATAATTATAAAAATAAAATGATGTTTCGCAGAAACTCAGAGTTGCATATAACGCACTCCAAGTCAGTGCTCCGTATAGCACAAGAAAAGTCAATGTTTCCTATAGCACAATACAAGTCAGTGTTGTGTATATTTTAATCTAATTTGGTGCCTTGTTTAAGGAATGTTTGACTTAGTACAATGCAAGACATCAATGATTTAAAATTACATCGATTCAACAAAAATTAACGTATTAGGACTACATTTTTTTGATCATTTTCCTAATGTTGATTATTTCTTTTATTAAACAATAATATAAGGAAATATAATCACTTGATATATATCTATAAAAATTATTATTTTTTCTATTTTATTAATTTCTAATTCATCCATTACTTCAAGAAATGTGTAACGTTCTGTGTTTTGAACCGAACGAAAAAGAGAAGGAAATTACATTTTTCGGTTAGCTGGGCAGGTCGGTTTTAAAACCGAGCATCAGAACTTTTTATCTCTGATAGTTGACACAATGATGTGTCTTTTAAATAAATTTTATTAAATTAAATAGATTTAAATTAAAATATAAATAAACTAAATGAGGTGTAAAATCCTTAATAAAAATTTGGAATATTCTAGGAAATTTTTTAAGAGTTTAACAGTGAGTCAGTATGGGATTCTCAGACTCATAAACTCTTGGCATTGATAGAATAAAAATATTAAATTTATTTTATTCATACTTGTGTTTGTTTCTTTTTCAAAAAATTGAAATAACTCTCAAACGGTGTGTCGTACGGGAAATCTTAGACAACTGTTAGGTCTGGAACACCAGGTTTACCCTAGGTAGGGAATAACCTTGATGTGCATCGGGTGTTTGGAACCCTTGCACATGATAACACCATCTTTATTTTTAATTAATTAATTATCCAGCTTTTTATATAATAAATGACTATTTTCTTACAAACGGTGCGTTGAATGAGAAATCTGAGACCACCAATAGTTTTGTGATGTGGAGTTTACCCTAGGTATGGTATAACCTTAGCGAACATCGTACATTTTGTCATATCACACCCGAAGATAATTTATTTTGGTTATAAATATTTTTGTTGGCCGTTATAAATAATAATAATAATTTTATTATTAATATTATTATTTTCATTGAAGACAACAAATGAAAATGCACTACCACAATTAATAAATTGTGTCATAGTGTATATAATAACTGGGAAATGTAATAAATGTTATATTATTAATCATTCAAATTAAATACAAATCCACAATCAATATTAATTTAATAACTATTATCCTTTTTATTAATGGTTGTTTTCCTTAAAATTTTAATGGTGTCATTTATGGGTTGTATTAAATAATAATAATTTTAATTATAGTTATTATTATTAGATTTGGGAAAAAACTTTGATGTATATATATAAGGCATATATATATATATATGGGGATTAAATATATATATATGGAATATATATATATATATGGGGATTAAATATATACATAGTTATATATACATGTGCAGATGTATATATATAAATATACAGATGTATGTGTGTGTATATATAACACGTATACACATGGGTGGATATTTATTGTTGGGTTAGATAAAATATTATTAATTACCCACATAAATGGATGTAACGTCTCAACTTAAATCAAGGTGTGGATTGTTATGGTTTTAGTCCAAATATTTAAAGCTACCTAGGCCGCGTGCATGCACAACCTATTGCGGGTCCCAAACAGCTATTAAAATTAATTAAATGATTGCTTGGACTTTATGTAAAATATTACATCATGCTCTAGTGCCACATTTGGGTTAAAATTAATTAAAAATGATTAAAGTAATTTTAAAGGAATCAAAAGAGATGTAAAAGTAATGAAAATAAATAATAAAATTAAAAGCGAGAATGGGGAGAATAGAAAAATAATTAAAAATGGGTCTAACCATTTTTATTTTTATTATTTTTATTTTCCTTCCCTCTACTTTTAGTTTTTTAATTTTTTTTTCATTTTTCCCATATTCCTTTTTTCTTTATTTCCTATCCTTTTTCTTTCTTTATTTTTTCCTCTCCTCCTCTCCTCCTCTCTTGTGTGTGGAACACCCCCTCTCCCTAGGTGGTGCACACCACCTTGCTCCCCCTTCAGAAGATTGTTTCACCTCTATTCATCGTTTGTTTTCTTCACCGTCAAGTTCACTATAAAACTTAAGGAAAAGATTATCATATGCATTTGGAATCGTAGAGTTTCGTTGAGTATCCTCTGCGCAGTTCACCACGAAAGGATTTTGCCCTATTTTGGGGTTTTTCTAAAATCATCCATTTTCTTCTGTTTTAGGTCAAATCAAAGCCTATAATGGATCATAAGATCAATTGCGACCATAAGGTAGGGTTTATACTCTCTTTTCCCTTATTTCATTGCGATTTACAAAAACGCACGATTGTGTCATTCATCAGTGCCTACCGACATTGGGCAAATTCGCCCAATATTTTCAATTTAATTATTCCTCTTAAGTTTTGTAGCCCTAATTATCATAAATTAAATTGTTTACATTTTTTCAATGTGTTCGGACACCCCTTTGGGTGTGCTGACGTGGTCGGTAAAAATTCCGTTAGCCCAAGTATTTAATTCATTTAACTGCATGTGTTGTGCAGCCTATTTTGTAGTGTTTAATTTAAATAGTTATTTTAGAATAATTATGAACCATGAATTTTTGGATATTTGGTAGTTGTTTGTGCTGATTATTTATTTATTTTAATGTGCATGTTGGGTATTTAATTTAATTACCTTCATGTGTTGCGCAGCCTATTTTTGTTGTGTTGAATTTAAATAAATAATTTAGATAAATTATGAACTTGAATGGTTGGATCTTTAGTAGTTGTTTGTTCTGAATTTTTTATTTGTTAAAAATTGAATTTATCTATTTATTTTTATGTGGTATCTTTCCTTGTTAAGATTGTTAAGCTTCAATATATAATTTATATCTTATGATGCATGGGTGTATCTGTTTAGTTTTCAAGATGCAATTTCATATGCTTATTATGTCATATATACTATTGTGAAAACTTTAATTAAATTAAAGGCGTGGAAAGAAGGTGGGTCCCATATTAAGGGCCACGCTTAGACCCTTCATTCCTAACTGGTTACCACTATGCGCCGGGGGTGGTGTCTTTGGCTTTTCTAGACCAAGACTTCCACACGCTTTCCAATACTTATGTGTGATACCGATTCCAAAAGGGTCCATTAGGGATGGATCCATTGAAAATGTGGCTAAGCCAGCCTCAAATGATGCTTGACCCCTTTTGGTGAGATCGGGACGGACTCAGGGTAAAGCCACACCTCGAGTGATACTTGGTCTTCCGAAATATTGCCTTGGACAGGCTCGGTGGTATTGGATAATTTGAAGGATGTTTTGTAGAGATACCTTCGTGACAGGATCAGACTCCAACTCTCAACTTGAACACTAATAATGATGCCCTGAAGGTTTATGTTAATGAAACTTTGAGTCTCTTGAAAATTGTGATATTTTTCTGGTATATTGAAGCACACCTGGTTGACACATGATTTAGACCCCAAGTTAAAGCACAATCTTGGGGGTATACCTCTTCCTTGTTTACCTTGATTTTTCGGGCTTATATATATGCATATGTGTATTCAGCTTATTACAGGTACTCCTTTCAGACTTCCGGCTTAGGCTGAAACAATTGATTAGGGATGGGTACCGTTGGGAACCCCAACTGAGTTATTTAATTTATTGTACTTAATTAATTATATGCATTTGTTATATAATGGCACACTGCATTTTATTACTGCACGAAATAGAAAGGTTTAGACATCGTGGCTGCTAGCATACTGAGATTTTATCTCACACCCTACACAGGCGTCGTTGACACCTGAGTAGATTATATGCTTGTAGTTATTGACAAAGGTAAGTGTGCTGCTTCCAATACTTGATTGTTTCTTGGTACATAGGATGGAGACCGGAGGTAGAGGACTGAGCCTTGCTCATGATGCAGTTTTCACACTTTGTGTCTTTTCATTTCAGTTGATTTCATGCTTGAGTTTCTATTTTCCGTGCTTTTAGTTTAGATAGACATCATGGCATGACATTTTATTTTGAGCTTCCACACTTTATTATTATTCAGTTGGATTATTCATATTACTTCTGCTGCAGTTTAATCATTTATATGTTTCTTCTATTGATTATTAATTGTTTTTTACTTCCTCTGTGATATTACTTATTACCTATAAGGGAATAGTCTCCCCCTCAAAAACAAAAGGCCCCCACTGCTAGTCAGCAGCCTTTGGCGTTTAGGGAGATGCACTTGAGGTCATGTAACCCACTGGTCCGACCACTATATTATAGGTGATTCGGGTCCGAACGTTACAAAATGGATGTCCAAAAATTAAGTTTGATGTATGGAGAACTAAAATATACTTTTATCAGATCTTAAATCCCATAAAAGAATGAAAAGTATAACTATTTATCTCTAACTATTATTCAAAATCACTATTGTTAATGCATTAATCTTTAAACTTAAAAAGTAACAATACTAGTTCATCATTAATATTTATTCACCAAAAATAATTACACATTAACCAAGACATCACATAGGACAGTGGTAGGTGTGAAACCCATATCGTCTTTTGGTCATGGGTTCATGTCTCATGGACTTACCGGATTTGATTGGTTATTACCCAACTTATAAGTTGTCTTTTTCTAAAACCATATTAGTATAATTTCCAAAAAAAATATGATGTAAATCCTTGAAATAATTTTAATCACTAAATAACCTTTTAACAAAGTATTTCAATACAACATCAATACATGAATACTTCATCATAAGTTTTACTTAAACTTTCCATAAATTTCAAACCTTATAACCCTTCGAAAATATAATTCACCCATTTTTCCATAAATATTCTCTTATCTTATACCAATTTTTCTTATTGCATACTTGGGTTAATCCATGCACTGATAAAATATTAAATGTGATTTTATTATTCTAAAATCCTTGTAAAGGGATAAAATCACATAAAACTTCACTAAAGGATGAACAGTAAGATTATAATAGGGATCATTCAAACAAAATAAAACATGAAATTCCCAACTAATGGGGGAAAGATAAATTTTTCATTAATTATCATAATTTTCTTCATCCATTGTGATTTAATAAGCTTTCACTTTATCTATTTTACTCAGAAATTTTTGTGTCCAATCATCCATATTATCCCTTGGATTGGGGCATTGATTCACATAATGCCCAAAATCCATGCACTTGAAACACTAAAGTGTGGTTCGTTCATTCTGTTGAGATTTCTCTCCATTCATTTCATTTAATTTCCCAATCACATCACTTTTACATTCTTTTTCTTGGTGGCCAGGATTCCCACACTTGAAACACATTCTTGTTCCTTTCAGTAAATCTTCTAATTTATATTTCCCATATCTTTTCCACATAGGAGTTTGAGACTTTTTCTTTTCTTCAGGGTTTTTAGATTTTCCTTTGAGATCAATATTAATTTAATTGTTAAATCCATGAGATTGATATGTAACTCCAATATCCATTTCAACTTTGATTTCACAATAAACAATATATTCATAGATACTAAAGTATCTTATGTAAAATTGCCTTCTGAGACTTGGATTTAAGCTATTGAAGAACCTATCAACTTTACTTTCAAGTTGGATGATAATACTAGAAGTTTACCTCACAAGTTTTGTGAAATTGTCCTCATAAGTACCGATAGATTCATCATCCCTTTTCTTGAACTCAAGGACCTCTTTTTCTATCTTCATATGAAGTACATAAGGAAAGTACTTATTGAAGAATAAGTTCTTGATCTCATCCCAATCCATGGATTCAATTTCATTTTTATTCCTCGTATTCTTGATTAGAGTCCACCAGTGGTATGCTTCATCTTCTAACTGATAAATAGCCAGAATGAATTTCCCATGATCCAAACACTGGAGAATAGAGAATATCTTTTTAGTGGTATTGATTCAGTGTTTAGAAAAAAATGGATCAGAAGACCCTATGAACGAAGGTGGATGTTGCCTCATAAAGGAATCAATATGATGTTGTTCCCTTATTTTGTTTTTTGGAAGATAAGTATGATTCATATCTTGAGAAATCTGTGTGAACATAGCAATGAGGTTTTCCATTTCATCTCCCAAAGAATTCAGATACTCAGTAGGAGAATCATTACATTATCCACCACAGTCACCATTAACATGGTTCCTTAGGGTTCTTGACATTGACTAAAACCAAATAGAATAAATTAAGAAACTTTTTTCAAATTGAGGAACCACATAATTTTGAAAAACCACTTACATGATGTCTAAATTATGAAACCTTACTTAATCTATGACACTATAGTTTTATCCTATGTTATTCATAATCATCATCTATTTAAATCCTTCATGATAGTTCATGAAGAGTTTGTGAATTCCCAAAGCATATCTTCTAGGAGTATCGAACTAGGTGTGTAGTAAGGCTTGTTGTCGTGTACCAGGTTACACTGAGTCAGGCCCAATACACCTTGTCGGAGTTTTTACCACTAAGTATATATGTTACATAGCCATATCCACTTGTAGTATCTTGATAGGGCTGTATTTCTTGGAAACCATTGACTCTATCCTTTACTAAAATTCCAAGACATTTTACTAAACGTTAACTCATACTTATACTTATCCTTAGAGATATCCCTAGACATATCATTTGAAATATTCCTAGGCAATACACTAAAGTTTTCTAATCCTAGTTTTCAAAGGTTGACTAAACTTTACTCTGATACCAAATATAACAAACCAGTTTTAAGTTATATAGACATTACAATATTTTTGTGGAATACTTAAAATACTACACAAATAGATTCCCAAATATTGTATTAGTATAGTGAATTTTAAGACATGAAAAAAATACTATAAATCAATTAAATATCTTCAATTTTTTCCACAAAGATCTTCCCCTATAGTAGTTATCCTTAAAATCCTTTCTTTATAACCTGGTGAAATAAAACATAATAAATAAGTGAGATCAAATGCTCAGTAAGGGTGTATAAAGGAAATATGTAAGAATAACATGAACATAAGGGTATGAGAACATTATCATATCATTAGAAGATCATAACCTACATATAAAAGATCATAATCATGAATCATGGCCTGAATATTAGATGTTAATAGGACATAAATCATAAGATAATCAGAAACATAAGAAATGAAATCCTAATATATGAATATGACATCGAATTATAGCATACACATCAATATATAACATCATGAACATGTATAAGTAGAAATAGGTTCACTAATTATGTTAAGGACATGAAATTGGTCCCTTAAATAAAATTATGGATATGGAACCAGGTCTAGTCATAATGTTGTGAACATTCAATCAGGTTTACGTATAACATTGTGAACATGTAATCAGGTTCACGCATAACTTATGGACATGCAACGATGTCCATGCATAACATTGTGAACATGTAATCCGGTTCACACATAACATATGAACACATAATAAGGTTTACTCCTAACATTATGAACATGTAATCAGGTTCACACATAAACTTATGGACATGAAACCAGGTCCATGCATAAAATTATGAACATGTAATCGGGTTCACACATAACATTTATACTCAGGGGTCATCCATCATTACCTAATTCATTGGAGGGAGATATAGGTCCCACTCATCACATAATAACTCACAAAAACATGTGCCACAAGATAATAAAACTTTCATCATAGCATGACCCCTAAAAATAGATCATATCATAACCCATGAAATGAAATCTGTATCCTAAACATTTAATAATATCATATCCTAGGAAAAATATATAATTTTCATAATCATTTAATCCTAGAATAACCTGTGAAAGGAAGTTGGTTTTATAATAATTTATCATGGTATATCCCATTGAATATAAATGGGTTTCACAAGAATATAATCCATGGAAGAGGAATGAGTTTCATAAACATATAACCCATAGAAGATAAATGGGTTTCATAAACTTATAACCCAAGAAAGAGAAATGGGTTTTCATAAACGTCATTCTATAAAAAAATACCATTTAGAGAAATAATATGAATGGAACATTTGGATAATTTTCTATAAATTCTTAAGTAACATAAATAGATGTCTTCTTAGATGGAAAATAATTTTGAGATATCCTTTAAAAAAATTTATTGAGAAAAATATCCTTTCTACTTTGAAAAATGATTTTTTAAACATAAAAAATTTTAAAAACCATTTTATTTGAAAATAATTTGAAAACATATAAAATAATATTTGAGATCATTTAAATCCCTTTATTTTAAAATAACCATTTTTAAAACATATAAAGGGTGTTATAAAAATCACTTAAAACACTTTTTAAACATAAAACATTTTTTGAAAACATTTTTCTTTAAAAAATACATTAAAAACGAAATTCAATAATATTAGGAAAAAGTTCTCATTTAAATAAAAAACAACTTGTAGTATTTTAAAGGAATATTTAAGGTAATGATAGTCATGATGGTGGGTAAATCTGTATACACCGGACATTCCTTTTGCACTGTAAAAAGTTTAGAAAAGTTCCTCAGCCAGAAAATGGCTAAAAGATTTTTTTTTTAAAACACATTTTTTAATAGGTAAAACAAGGTTTGAAATTTATTTTAAATATCAAATGATAATCTTATAATATACTTTGAAACCTTTTATAAAACATGGTTTATAAGGAACACAAATTTCTGATCGAAGAGTGTGGTAAATTTAGAATTTTTTAAAAACAATTTCTTGATCATTGTATGTACCAAATAGTGAAAAAATGGTACCATTACTTGAATATAACATGAATATCTATAATTTAAGAAAACTCATGAGATTTATTGATAGATTGATCATAATATTTCATTAATGGGAACATGATCATTAACAATCTCGATAAATAGGGAGATTGTAGCTATAAACCATTACCAATTTGGTAAATTTGAATCAAAATAAAATGGAAATAATAACATTAAATGAAGCTTAAAATATCATTAAAATAATTATATTCATTATATAACATGTCAAATTTATTATATACACCTCATGGAAAATTATTGGTGCATAACATGGCATGTGTCTCAAAGAAGGAAAATTGAGACAAAGTTACTTTATCGATTTAGTAACTTTTAAAACATAATCCCCATGGAATTAAGATCATAAAAAAGATATTTAAATACCTATAAAATTAACTACAAGAATCATAGAATAAATCCATGGGCAGTATACACACCACACAAAATAAATAAGTGGTGAATAAGACATGAATCTCATAACAATAAAAAGTGAGATGAAATTCCCTTATCTTATGTGTTGACTCTTTTCATACTCATAAAAAACTCCTTTATAATAAATATAAGTTTATTATACATATTTTATAGAACCATATTATTATACATAATACCATATATGGTTTTATTATTACTTTATATCACCCTCTTATTAAGAATTCCAAGTTAAGGTCTCACTTCGGGTAATATCTTCTTGGTTTTTATCATGTGTCTTAATTTGTTATATTTTTTGTCCTCATAATTATATAATGATTTCAAGAATTTAAACCATGATATAAATTTAATTTATATTCATAATAAAAGTTTTTATAATAATCCATATAATATAAGAATTTGAAATGGAATACATCATTCGTGGAGATGGTAGGTCGTACATACGCATGAACGCTATTTCCATTTTTCTTTGTAATATTGAAAGAAAGAAAGTAAATGAAACATATATATATAATATAACTTAATACTAATTAATATTTAATATATATCATATACTTTTTCTAAACCCATCCTTAATACATTCCATGTAGTATGTGAATAAATCACATCGCTTTGAGGAGGTGGCAGTCTACACTTCCCCAAACGAAATTATCGTATTTACATAAGATAAAAATTATAAAGGTATGTGCTGTAAAATAATTAAATAAGCATGAATACATAATAAATATAATAAATATAATATATAAATATAATTTCCATCATAATATCCAACTATTAAAGTGTGTAAAGGAAAAATGAACTTTCATCATTTTGTGAGGTGGTAGTTTTCCTAACACATAAACATAATGTTCATTACGCATTATATGGAAGTGTGTGTAAGTGTAGGTTTAACCCTTAGTAAAATAATATCTATGTATATTTATGATACTGTTGTTATTATATAATCATGTAATAATGAGATTTTAGGGGTTATATAATGAAAATAAAATGAAGGATCTTGAGAAAGGATGTTACCTCTTCTTTGGATAAATCTACTTGGTTTGCATCAAAGAGATTCCTTGGTTGGATTTATGCCCAAAGGGAGGATTAGAGGAGGAAGGGAGGTATGTTGGGAAGTTTATTGGGTAGATATTTTCTGAAATTAATAGTTTTGTAGGTGTTAATAAATGGTATATGTGGTGGCCTTTTATAAGGGAGGGAAAGGACACACTTGGCATTTTTGAAAATAAGTTAGGTGTGCCCATGTTTCAACATAAAAAAAGTCACCAAAATACAAAATAAAACTCAATAATTGGAGGTTTATGGGGGAATATTTCTATAAAATGGGTTTTTTACAAGTTTCTATGTCAAATGGTCCCTTAAGATTAAGGTTTATTCCCTTGTTAAGCTTAATTTTACCTTAATCATTGTAATTAACCTTAATCACTTTCACTGATGTTTTTGGTCAAAAAATTAAGTTGATGTTGTTAGACTATAAATATAATACTTATTAAAACATTTGATGTCTATTTTTGGAAATTAAATTCACATAATAAGAAAAATTAAGTTTAATGCTAATCCCACGAACGGGGTGAGAAAGTGGGTTTTTAAAGTTAGAATGTTCAAAAAGTTCATTAATATTTTATATTTAAATTCAGCATCAAAATTATTAAAATTAATTAAATTGTATTAATATATTTATAATTTATATATTGTGACTTTATAACTAACTTAAAATATAATTTAACTATATAAATAAATTATATGAAAAAGCAGTTTTGGATTAAAATTTCAGTATTTTTCATTATTCATCCAAAAATGAAGTTTCTCAAAAAAATCCCAAAAATTCACACTAAGATAATTTAGAAATTATTAATTCCAAAATTAATTTTATTTTATAAAATTAAATTTCTAAAATTTTCTAAAATTAATTTTATTGTTTTTCACAAAAGGCCATTTTTTACTAAGTCATCTCCCTTATCATTTCTTCTACACAGCACACACAATACAGTTATAAAAAATAAGATGTTGTAAAACATAATTTTTTATTTTTTTATCTTTAAAAATAGTCATTATAAAATATAAATAAAAAAATTATTATTATTAATTAAAATGTGGGTATTCTTAATTAAAAATCATAATATATTTATGAATTCAAAATTTATGCACAAAAATAATCTCATCAAATCACCCACAGATAAAACATGCTTATCCTCAAGCATAAAACTCTACTAATAATTAAAAAAATCCCATTCTACTAATATTAAAAATTCAAAATTAATGTGAAAAAAAAATTATCAATGGGGGAAAGGAATTTCCAAAATTTACATAAAGTAAGTGATTCCAAATCCTCAGTAGATACAATATATTTGATTTTCCTAATGAAAAATGATGGGACTTATCATCTCTTCCATTCAAGTCTTTTAATTCATCATTATTAACATCCATGTTCTTATATGCCTCACCATTTTTTCTTCTATAATCAATCAAGGTAAAATTTAAATGTGAAGTACCTTGAGTACATGCGACAAGATTATGAATTTGATAATGATATACTTTATCCACTTAGTAGAGACAAATATCCTTAAAAAATAGGACTTTGGAATATGGATAAAATGATTATGAGGTTAATGTGTGGTAGGAAATTTATGAATAAAATATTAGCTTTAAAAGAAGGTTTATCTCTAGGTATTAAGCATGTCAAACAAATTAAACACAATGACATTCTCCTATTATAAATTAAATCTTTCCCACATCCCCAACCTCAAAGTAAAGCCATGATCAATGAAAGAAAAATGAACGAGTTAACCCTATATTTTTTTTCAATTTTTCAATTTTTTAAAAATTTATCTAGGACAAGTATCACATCCATTACCCAACCCCAAATGATAAAAATAATTTGTCATATGATGGTGATTTTTGAACCTCCATAACTCAACATATATTTTTCAAAAAAAATATTTTTATTCTTTTTAAGAGGGGTAAAAAATAAAAATAAAAATGAAGGAAACACAAACCTTATTCCCAAAACCTATTTAGAGACCCATGAAATTCTTCTCAATATAGCTTATCTCATTTCCCGTGAAATCCATCTCTTCCACAATTGAACTTCAAAAATATGGAAAAAATTGGAGTATGGGTATGAATGGATAAATTAAAATAAAATGTGGCTATTCCTATCAAATTAAATTCATAGTCTCTAAGGAATAAAAGGAGGATTAATGTTAGGTATGTATCAATGATAGTGGATAAATAAAAAAATACCTTGATCATTTTTAAAGTGAAATTGTACAATCATCGTTTTGAAAAGTTCAAATTCAAATCCTAGTAGGTAAAATGTACCAAGTTTTCTCAATAAATTCACCATGAAAATTTGAAAAATTAGCCTCGAAACCTCTCAGTGATAATATAATGTAACAAAAATCAATCACTGATGGCTTGTGTCATAACAAAAAATTAATCAACACAAACTTCCGAAATTTAAATAATGAGAAGATGGAAGGGAATTTTCATCTACATGTGACTAAAAAAAACATGATTCATTAAATTCAAGTTCCTATGATTCACTCTAATCATCCACTTTCCCCATCATATTCATTTAATTCCATTTACTTGAAATTTAAAACACTGAATAACGGGGTTCCTAGAAATACTAAGTATCATTGATCAAATGTAAAGAAAATATCTAAAAGTGGGCATGCATTTTTTAAATATCCAAAATAGTTGATGAAAAATACAAGGGAGTATAAGTAAATACTGAATTTTAAAGCTTACTCCCCTTTTCATGAAGCTTTTATTTTAGTCCCCTTACTTTTCGTAATATTCCTTATACCTTAAATCTTCATAGACCTAAAAATATAAGACAAAAACTGAATGTGCAATACCATTTTAATGAATGTTAAAAAATTAAAAAGGGAATGCACACCATACTAGTCTCTAAAAATAATTGAAATTGATTTAATAGAATAATAAAAAATGAAGGTTTCCTCCCAAAAGTGATTTGGTTATTATCATTGAGCTCAACCTTACATCTCGAAGTCAAGTGATTGAGGGTAGGAAAGAGGTTACCCTGTTCAAATCTAAAAATGTTGAAGTTGTGATTCTTCCATGTAGATAGACCCTATCCTTTTTTCTGAAACTAACTTCACTATTCCTCTAAAGTGTATATTATATATCTTCATGGGTCCAATCCAGCGGTTTCTAGAACTTCTTGAAAAAACAAAGAGCATCTCACTAACTAACCAAACTTATTATCCCTCCTTGAATTATTATTAGAAAACAACCCCTCCATTATCTCTATATTTTTATAGTAACTTCTTACCCTTCTTATCCTCTTTTACAACTTCTTCTTTCATTTTTATAGAAACTACATCAACCCTTCTTTCATAGATAGTAGTGTCCTCAACTTATGAAAAAATATCCTCTTTAAACCCATCACTTTTCTCATCCAGATATTTTATCACTTGGTTAATATTGAATTTCACCTCTTCTTCACCAAATATTAAACATAATTCTTCACTTTTACCTTAATGAGTTCCCTTCCTAGTGCTAGTAAGGTTATTACCAAGATGATTGGGGTCATCTGCTCATCCATTTCCATTATATAGAAATATTAAAAAATATAGAACATGTATACCTTGAAAATGAAATCCCCAAGTAGTCCTCAGGGATGTCTCACTGTCATTTCTGCTAGTTGAAGCATAACTCAAGTTAGATTAATCTCTCTCAACACCAATCTCATGAATGTTGAATATGATATAATTTTTATAATTGTACCTAAATAACAAAAAACACTACAAAACCCATTAGAAACTATGTTAATTGGGATAGAAACACTACTTAGATCACTTTGTTTCTTTGGTAGGCTCCTTGATAATATGGATGAACACTCCCCTTTCTGTGGTATGGTACCAAATTCTTCCTCATGAACTTATCATAGGTGGGAATTTTCACAATATTCTCAGTGAATGGTATGTTCATGTGATGTTTCTTGAACATTTATTGAAAAATAAAATAAAATTTTCATCCAAATTTAGTTGCCTTAATCACTCTAGAAACCGTGGTTACGGTCAGTATAGTAGTAGAGATTATTCTTGAACATACTTATTAGATTCTTTCAATTTTTACCTTGTTATCATAAACTGATTTTATTACTTATATTTCTTATTGTTTTTCCTATCTTTAAACTATTACAACACCTTCTTGTCTTGTTTTTATGCTTCTAAAGTAAATGTATTTCATCTCTCTGTGCCCTAGTACTTTAGTGTCACCTGGTAGGAATCCTCTTAGCCTTTCCTTTAATTGGTTGTCAATATGCCCAACTTGGATTTCCAAGTTCATCATTGCCTCTATTTTGTTTTTTGAGTCATCTCTAAATTTCTGGATGGAATTTCCTTGGTCTTTATAATAGGTTGTCAACTTCTTGAGTGCATCTCTTGTAGTGGTCATGAAACATTTTAGGGTCTCTTCCAATTAATGTACTTGACTCATCAATAATGTCCCTTGGTGCTGAGGTTGAAAATATTATTGTCTTGGTTGTAATACTTGGACTTGGCGTTGATTATGTTGTTTTTGTTGTGTTGGTTGTTTTTTCATTCATACTTTCACATATTTTGGATGATTACAATCCAAATAATTTATAACTTCACAAAAAATACCTTGTAGATTTTGACTAGCCATCATAATGTCATGTTTCTTTTACATGACTTTCATTTGGGTGGAAACCCTCCTATTTTCCACCATGTTCAGTCCTTTCACTACTTGTAATTGATTTAAATACCACTAAAAACTATCACTGGACATTTTTTCTAACAATTCAAACCCTCCTCTGGTGACCTTTTCATGATCGAACCTCTAGTGGATGTATCAAAAATTAAACAATTTCCTTGTGATAATCCTTTAAAAATGGTCTAAATTAGTAACCAAGTTTTGATTCCATGATGATGAAATCATCTTATAAAACTCTAAAATCTTTCCCATGCACTATATAAAGACTCTTAATTTAATTGATAAAAATTTAAAATACTTACCCGTAAATCCATTTACTTTGAGTGTGGGAAAAACCTTGTCAAAAATTTTCTTATTAGATCTTCCCATGTCATTATAGAGTGTGGAGGTAGACTCTAGATCCATTCTTATGAATTTTTCTTTAATTATAATCTTAATAAGCATAATATAAATACATCACTATTGAATTTTTCTGAATTAGAATATGTCACACAATTCTAAAAAACTCATAATGTGAGAATTGGGGTCTTTATATGGAAGCTCAAAAAATTGTATATAATGGTTGATCATTTGAAAAATTGCTAGCTTGATTTTGAGGTGTTGAGTAGTGACATGGGGTATGAAAATGATTTGATGGACTCCCACATTTGAAGGTCTTCTGTAATTTATTAGTTGTTACATCCTTGGGTTCTTTCATTAGAGTTCTTACACTGCTCCCTGTACAAATTATTTCACTACTCCTTGATATTCTCTTTATCCTTGGTCCCTTTAGACCATATTCTCTTATTGTGTGTTATTCTTATGACGTCTTATGGTCCTTTTGATATTGAGATCAAAAAGAGGATATCATTCCTCCCACTACCCCTGGTATAGTATCCATGTATTGAATTTTTTCATAAAATAATTTCAAAATAAGACTAAGCATAAAGAGGGGATAAAAGAAAAGAAAAAAATAGAAAATTACTAAAAATTATTATAAATTTTAGTCATCCAACCCTGATAATGGCACAAGTTTTTACATCACCCTATAGTGTGTTCAATTCTCTTGGGGAAATCAAAGAAAAAATTTATATGCTCAAACTGCACTAACTAATATTGAAATGCAGTTGAGTGGTGATTGAGGTCTATAAATAGAGAATAGTGTTAAAATAGTTTTAGAATGTTTAAGAAAACTTTAAATTAAGAAAAAAATAAGATTTAATTGGTTTGGTTTCTTAGATAATTTATGAACATACCTAAAAAATATAAATCTAGGTTCATGGACTTAGTTGAAAAGGTGGTGTAATTTAAATTATATGTTGTTGGAATTGAACCTTAGAAAACCACCTCTCATATCACTCACTCTCTACTTCATAAATTCCCTATTCCCCTTTCAGATACTTGGTTTAATTTATAGGTACATATTTAAAACCTCATTTAAACATAGTTATACCTAAATCATGAATTTTTTATTCCATGAGAGAGAAAAATAGTATATGTATTTTAGGCAGTATTCCCTCCTCTCACAACATTGGTCATGCATGAGAAAGGGGGTAATATTGAGTTGATAATTAATGGAAATATTAAACTCATCATAAAAATTAATCACACACACTTTCCTAAACTAATAATAAGACCCTTTATTTACATCACTTGGTTCATAAAATATTTACCCCCTCATGCTAGTCATGAGGGGATACAAAAAAAAAGAAAGTTCCTATAAAAGGATCACACTACAATAGTAGCCTCCAGTTTAGCATCTCCAGTCATCTGGTTCTGTTCCAAGTTAAAGTAATCTTTCATAACAAATTATCCTTAATTTTATTCTCTATAGATTATCTCCCTTCTTTTAATTTTTTAAATTTACCTTATTTTGTTATTAATTTCTCTCTTGTCACTTTACTCGGTCCCTTATGTCATCATCATTAGGGCTTCCATAAAATTATCAAAGTTTTTTTGAGTCTTCCTTATTTAAGGGAGTGTTTAAACTCCTACATGTTAGGTGCCTTCCACATGTTGGTTTCTCTTTATTTATTCCCCAATAATCAGAATAAAATTATAGATATCCTAAAAAATTGGGTATTTAAATTTCCAAAAGCACAACACCCTACAACATAGAGGTGTTCTACTTTACTAATCTCAGTTTTCATGGATATGGCGTATTCAGTTTTCTACAATGCAACCATCTTCTTTCTTAAAAATCCTTGATTATTTCATTTTCACAACATCCACGATGGTGCTAGAAGCCTATTCCATAACTATCTTGTTTAACATTTTGACTATAGGGGCTATTATGTAGTAGTTTGGATGATGTTGTAGTGTTGTCATTATCAGTTTGATATCTCCTATACACTATGCCACATAGCCATGATTGTGATGTAGTTGAACTAAAAATGGAAGTGGTGGTGGGATATTTTTTTCATTGGCCATGGAAATCCTACAAAGAAATAATGGAGATTTCTACATAGATCAGTGGAAGGTGTGTCTGATGAAGATGGTATGAGGATGTACCATGATGAAATTGTTTTAGTAAGTGAGCAGTTCCCTAAGTGTGATATGCATTCTACATAAAAAGTGAAGAGGTTTTTCCATCACTATTTGAGTAAAACTATGGTGGATTAGCAGTAATCAAGTTGAATTAGTGTCAAAGGATTCCTTCCACCACTGTCTACTGACCTGCGCTAGGGACTCTCACCTCCCATTTCCATGTGGAACTAGCCTCCGCACATTGGTTATTATTCCCATATATTCACATGATCCTACCCCTACACCGACCTGCAAGGGGGTCACTTAAAAAGAATAACCTTTCTGAGTATGGTTTTGGAAGACACACCCTTCTTGGGCTACTATGTGGATTGACCTCCTTGATTGAGGAATAACCAATTGTGGGACATTTTTTTACTAATACCTCTCCCTTTTCATTTCTCCTACACAGTACACACAACACACTTAGAAAATATAAGGCCTTTTAAAACATGAATTTTTATTTATTTTCATTTATTTTTCAAAATTGTTATTAAAAAATGTAAATACCCAAAAATGGTCATTATTAATTAAAATAATGGTATTATTAATAAAAATAAATAATATATTTATGAATTATAAATTCAAAATTTATGCATAAAAAAATGAGGCCATCAGTCAAACTATATTTGAAACAACTAATATTATTGGCCTTCTTATCAGATATCATTCATTTAAAATGGGAAACATGTGGATCATAAATTTGGGGTCTTTAATTTTATTTTAATATGTTTACTAACCCTATTAATTGATTCAACCTTCTTGACCTTTATGAATATTTGATCGATACATTTTCTAAACAACTTCCATATGATCTTGGGTGAGAATGAGATTTCATTTTCTTATTACTACTGAGGGAGGTTCGTCCAAACCAATCTAGGAGGTCAAATCTATGGTGATGGTGACTTGGACCTTCTATTCAATGATGGATGGATTTGAGGATCCCTAGAACCGATAATGATCACATTGAATTTTTATTGTTTAACACTTGATGATGAATTCTCCTCCAATGATTGATCTAATATTAGGTGAGGCATTTGTTTTCATGGTTTAGTTTCCCATTCTTAGTTTTGAGATGAAAATAAATTAATTCATTAAAATTTAATTTTTTAATCGCTCATGTTGGTTATCTAATGTTTTTTTCTCTTCTTAGAATTAATAATTTGATATTTATTGGTTGTTTTAGAATTTTTCTATTATTTAACCTCCTTATTCTTCAAATTCCATTGATGATGAAAAAATGAACATGACCCTTTTTGGATGATCACCATTGTGTTTCTTTAATTTCTATATTTATTATATATTTATTGTTGGGATTTTCTTGGATAATGAATTGGCTATACATGGGAGCCCATTTTTCAATGTGTTTGGATCTTCATTCCTGTGGATTTTTTTTGTGGGTTTGATGTTGATATTGGATATATGATAGAGAGAATATGATGTCAATGGAAATACGATGTTAGTGCGAGTGATGAAAGTTTTATGAGCTAGATTTTTTGGTTGTTTCCTTCCAGAGGTTCAGCAATGATGACTCCGGCATGGTAAACAGAATCTGTGGGATTTTTCGAAAAGTCCCATGATAGAAGCTTGTGATATAGTGACATGGGTCGTTATTCATGTAATATTTATAGTTTCCAAGAAAATAGAACCTAAAAGGTGTGTAGTTTGGAAGATAACACATTATGTGGACCCCATCCTTGTGACTATTATCCTTTTTGGATGACAAAGTATCACATGGTCATGTACGTTTTTTACATTCCATGTGACTCTTTGTTTGGATTCAATTTGAGTGAGTGTGTGTGTTCCCTAGAACTGTTTTAGCATGGGTGTGTTTCCTTATTTCTATTTCCATTAGGGTATAGTCAGGAAATGCATCCCTAGTAGAGGATGAGCAATCCCCTTTGTTCATAGGTTCTAGATAGATTTGGGTATCTATCCACATGACATAAGGTGTGATCCTCTATCTCTTCCTCCCTAGGTTGGGTTAGGTATCCCATGACCGACAACCAGGGCAAGTGATCCCCTTCCTAATGGGTTATTTTATATAGGTTTAGGTATACCCCATAGTCCACGAGTGTGATCCTCTATCTTTATATCTACATCATATGAGTTATAGTGTATACTTAAACTTGTAAAGGCCTAAGGTGTATGACTTGTCAGATTAGTGTCATCAGTTTTGGTAAGAGTAGTGGAGTGAGTTCCCTTGCACAAGAGGTGACATATAGATTTATAACGAACCCCTAAGCTAGTAGTGAGGACATATCTTAAATTAAACATGGAGTCTTACTTTGATAATATACAGGTTTTTATCTTATTATACCTTGTTATTGTGATTTAATGATGAATCCTTCCCTGATAATTTTTTTTAGTGTTTTGAGGGTGTTCTACTAGGTATGTTTATACTCACCCCTACATGGGATCTTTCCACATGTGTTGTGTATTATTCAGACGATATACCTTTTGATAGAGTACTAGGTAGACCTATAGTTGGTGGATATTAGTTGTATTATATCGACTCTAGATGGATTTTGGATTTGTAGTTTGGTAGCTGTTTCTTTTCTCTAGTAGGTCAGACTTCTTTGCAGTTTTATTTGACATGTATTTATCCCTTTGTATCTTTCTCTAATCTTTTTTCATAATTTTCTAGGGGTCAAGAAATTTTTTATGAATTTTTAGTATTTTTTTATATTTATTCATTATAATGGTGTGTGTATATGTGTTCATGTGTATAATTAATTGGGATATGACATCTATTGTGAGTGATATGCCTACTCAAGTCTAGTCACCAGCCCCTAACCTATTAGAGGCATGCTTGGGGAGCCACTCTCAACTTATCTCCATCCAGGAATACCCTAGTGGGTTGGATCATTATAGATTGGTATCCAAGATAGAGTATTTTATCTTTTCATTTATTATTATGCTAGGGTGTTGGAGAATTCCTTGGTTGTGGAGATATTCCTAGAATAAAATATTTTTATTATAGGTTCTGGCAGTTGAAACTCTAGATTAGAGAATTTAGCAGCTGGTAGTTGACAACAAACACATGGATTCAGGAACATGGGGTGTTTTTGATGATGGTCTCAGGATAAAGGGTCTTCCACCCAAGGCTCTTAGGGTTATTCTAGTCATATGAAGGAAAGGAGAGAATACTCCAATGATGAGAGAGGTCATATCATATGGAATTGCCTAAACCTTTTTGCAGTAGATAGGGATTTGATTGATGAAACACTAAGGTAGAGACAACGGCTTGAGCTAGGAGCTACTCAAGGTGGCAGGATTGGTAAAGGAACTAAGAGAGCGGTGGGTAGTGGATAATGTTATGATCCATGACCACTGTTACCTCCCCCAGGTGATTAATGCTAGGCTCAAGGAACTGGTGGTCAGGGACATGGACTACTTTAAGTAATTAAGGCTTATGATCTAGAGGATCTAGTTATGATATATGTCTAATATACTTAATCTATAGTTTTTATAGAAATATATGCAATCTACTCATTCCTTGAAACATCCCTTTTTTGAGACTTAGATATCC
Source organism: Viscum album (assembly GCA_963277665.1). Lineage (NCBI taxonomy): Eukaryota > Viridiplantae > Streptophyta > Magnoliopsida > Santalales > Viscaceae > Viscum > Viscum album. The sequence goes on along the minus strand of OY728160.1, from coordinate 1,355,501,427 downwards.
CATTAGATCCTTTAGCTCAATCTTTACGCTTAGAGGCTCCTACTGGGGGAGTTATACCAGCCACACACATTTTTTGACAATGTGACCTAACTCGTAGAAGAGATATATTTGTTTGGGATATCTTTGTAGCTATGATGAGAAATTATTATTTAATTCTAGGTATGGAACATCTCTCTACAATCCATTTATATATTGACTATTTTAGATAGTGGATGGAGTGTATCTGGGTGGATTGGATGATATTTTCCTTCCTTAGTGGGAAAGAAACTCAAGTTGAGTAGGATGTTCGCATATGCTGGCATATATAACCGATTTATCATTATTTGGATAGTATATCCCTTGGAACAGTAGATACTATGATCTTTCATATTCCTGTAGTGGTGGTAGAGTATGAGGAAGTCTTCCTTGAAGACATTTCAGGATTACCTCCCCATCAAGAGGTATACTTCTGCATAAATATTCATCTAGGGACTACCTTGAAATTTTCTCCAGCATATCAGATGACACCAATAGATATTCATGAGATGAAGGTGTAGTTAGAGTATCTATAGAGGAATGGATTCGTTATACCTAGTGTATCCCCATGGTTATCTATGATTTTATTCACCAAGAAGGTGAATGAGGTTATATGGTAATACATGAATTATTATTTCCTAAATTAGGCGACCATCGATAATAAATATAAACTAATAATAATCAATGATCTATTTTACCAACTTAAAGGGGTGAAGTGTCTCTAAAATATTGACCCCAAGTCGGGTTATCACCAGCTCCGGGTTTGAGAGGAAGAAATGTCGAAGATGACATTTTGGTGTCATTATGGTCACTGTGAGTACTTAGTGATTCCCTTCGGCATGAATAATTCCATAGAAGTCTTTATGGGACTCATGGTTTGTTAGTATAAGGAACTGAAACATGCATTTTTAGAAGAAACATGTTGTGGTGTTGATTTCTCAAGAATAGAAATGGGCGTTTTGGCTTCATCTATATTGCGGAAACTATAAAAATTTGTTTTCCAATATTCTTCATCCACTCTAAATTCATACCAAATCTTGATAGATATGAAACTAATAAAGGTGATATAAAATCTCTCATACAAACATGTCCAATGTGATATCCATCTGAACGTATCAAATAACTCCATTTCCCCAACTCTTTGGGCTATGTAACTCTTTCTATCGACAATATAACTATTAGGAAAAGAGCCACACTTCCCCAATATTCATGTGTGATACTTCCTAGGAATTTGTTAACTCTTTAAACTTCACATTTATACCACTATTGTTGAGATCAATTATCTCATATGAACATGCCTAGTGTGACATATATATTCTAGGTTTCGAACACAGTGAAAGTGCCTTTGATGGTATGAAATACTCAACTTTTAGTCTTAATTTATGAATTATCATTATCACACATGGAAAATAATGTCATGAAAAATTAAACCCATATATTAATTGACCAAATAAAATATTGGAACTAGAAGAGGAGGATCTTCACATGTAATTTATAATTGATTTATGAGTAGATATAGAATTACCCTAGATTTTAATTATCTCTTTATTGATGATTTGGTTGACTATATCTCATTATACCATCATTGTGATGTAGGATCCAAGTGTAAAATACCTATAAAATTTACCCAAAAAAGCACCAAAATCTCTGAACATTTCCATAGAATCTTTGGGTACTAGTATGGCCAATCTCGATCTCTTGCGTTGTTTGTGGTTGATCATAGTAGAATTATTATTAAGGAGGAAGAACCCTTGATGTTCTCTTGATGTCTTGATAAAGAAGAAATAATGCATTCTATATATCTATATCTCAATCTAATACTTGATATATTCTCTCTCTATCCATTATTCACACCAATAGTGATTATGGAAAGTGATATAATTATATATTTGTTATGGAGGGATTAGGGATGGCAAATCGCACACAAGACCCTTTCTATCTTTATAATCCTTAATCGACCTCATGTACATTAATAATAAAATTATTATCATTAATTTCATTACATGTGAAACACTTTAAGAATATAAATAAGTATCATTTATCCTATTTCAATTCAAACCATTAATCTTGGTCTGCTTTCACTCTTTGAGATTTATCGATCCTTGAATAATGACTATGTATTTAATAAATAAACATAACTTCATTATTCTCCAATAAATATAATAAATATTACCAAACCTTATAAAAAATATTTATTATTATTATTTAAATCACTTATTCTATCAAATAACTTGTGATTAAATTGTGGTGATCAAACAAACCTAAATAAATATTATTTATTTTAATATATTAAATTCAATACTTGAATTTAATTGATATTGTGAATATGATTATTATGTGACCCTCTTGACCTATTTATCAATTTTATTAGGAAAAATCACCTAAAATACAATATTAGAATCTAGAAACATGATAATGAATCTATTGAGAAAGAAGTTAACATCACAATGACATCCAACCTTCTATGAATGTTTACCATATAATATAATACATTTATCACAATATCTCAAATCAAGAAAGTTGCATGTTGATGTTATCAACCTATATACTCGATGTCTCTTTCTTTAAACATTCAGAAATGAACTCACCAACCAAACACTATGGCCATGGATTTATGCAGGTATTTCCATTATCATAAAATGGCCGAATATATCAACTTTCATGAAGGGACAAAAGGGATAAGTCCTATCTCGTATTATCCATTAATGCAATATCACTTGTGACACACCCAATATATTCTTCTTAACTATGAACATATGTCATAATAGTTTTCATTAATATAATAAATTATTGAGTCATGATATCCATTAATAAAAATCTTAAAGGTCAAGGATCAATACACACACTCAAAGATAGGAACATCCAATGGAACATAAAAACATAGATTTCCTATTGGCAGATTTTTTCTCATAATCTATTACACTATAAATTACCAAGGGCGTACACCATGATAGGGTGACTCAAAGTTCTATGAGTATACATCCCTAATAGATTATATCTTCTATGTCCCATCAAATTATATCATTCAACTATAGAACATATATTCAAGAATATTATCATGGAACCTCTTGGTTCGCATCATAGTGGGAAACTGCTATTACCTCTCAATGAGACATATATTATTAGGAAAATATCACAAATAAAATTAATATAGAAAAAAAATAATGTTGTGATAAGAAATATTTATCAATAATTAAAACATGTAATCAAGTAATAAGAAAGTCAATTCTAGGGAACCAACTTCAACAAACTCCCACTTGCACTAGAGATAACTAACAAGAAATTTCATTCCACCAGATCTCATATGATACTCATGTATCTGCTGAGATAGAGCCTTCATCAAGGGGTTTTTCATTTTTTCCTCCATGAAAACTCTAATCACCACAAATTCACATCATTGAGAAAAATACCTCAAGAGATGAAACTTTCAAAGTATGTTCTTTGTCCTTTAAGGTAACCTCAACTCTCTGGAGAGAGTCATTATGGCACTATAATCATAGTAATTCATGATATGGACTTCACTACTATGATATTTATCAATCTCTTTGAAAAATTAATGAATCAAAAATACTTACTTAGCTACCTCGAAAAACACAATATACTCGGATCCCAATGTATAATAAAAAACAACCAGTTGCTTGGAACTCTTATAGATCACAGCTCTTCCATTGAGACAAAATTCATATCTAAACTACAACTTTATATCATTATGATATATCTGAAATATAGAATCTATATAAACCTTGATAACTAGCTCTTAATCTCATCCATACACTAAGAACATACCCTTATTTTACCTCATATACTTAAGAATAGATTTAATAGTAGTATTATGTTGTTCCCCTAGATCTACTTGATATTTTCCCGCAATGATAAAAACATAAGAAACATCAAGCCTTGTACATAACATGGCATAAATGATGGATCATACCATATAATTGTATGATATCTTACTCATCCTATATATTTCCTCTTATTTCTGAGGATATATTTTCTTGGAAAGATGTATACCATGTGACACTATAACCAATCCCCTCTTTGATAGTTCCATACTAAACCTCTTTAGTTTTTAGTTAATTTATATACATTGACTTAGTCCAATAAGCCTCTTGGATCTATCATGAATTATCTTAATCCCTATAATGTGGGTTACCATGACAAATTACTTCATAGAGAATCAGTTTCTCAACCATTCTTTAACCTCTTGTAAGGATGGAATATCATTTCCAATTGGTAATATTTCATTAACATATACTACTATGAAAACAATTTTACACCTACTAATCCAATTTTAAAAACATGTCTCGCATTAATTATTAATGAAACAAAATTCTTTTATGGATTCATCGAACTAAATGTTCCATGACCTGGATTATTTATTTAATCTGTAAATGGATCTCAACAACTTTTATACATTTTTTGAATTTACTGAAGTCACAAACCCTTTTGGTTCTCTCATATACACATCCTCTTGAAGGTTCCTATTAAGGAAATAAATTTTGACATCCATTTTCCAAATCTTATATTCATGGTAAGATTATATGTAAATCAAAATTATGATGGATTTAAAAATATAAACTGGAGAAAAGGTCTATTCATAGTCAAAAAAATTATGTTGTGTAACCCCTTTAGCTACTATCTATATTTTATAGGTATTTACATTACCTTTAATGTCCATATTTCTCTTGAATACCCATTTTCACCCAACATGATTTACATCAAATGGTGGATCGATTAAAACTCAAACTTGGTTTTGATACATGTAATATTTCTCAAAATTCATGGATTTTTTCCACCTTACAGCTTTTAAGATCTCTACTACCTCTTTATAGGTGAGAGGATCATTATTGTAAACCAATAATGAGTCACCATCATTGGATATTATATAACCATATCTCTCTAGTTTTCTAACCTCGATGACACTCCTACAGAGTACTTGTGTTTTAGGAATGACTTTTTCTTGAACCTATGGAATATTTTCCTGTAATAACTCTTTTTTATTTTGAGCATCAACTTCATTGAATTAGATCTTACTCACACTATCCTCCTTGAGGGTGTGCTCCCACTCAAGAAATACAACCTATCTTGTGATGATTACTTTCTTATAATATGGGTTTTATAGATAGTACCCCTTGTTTCTATGGGATACCTAATAAATATACACTTTATGCCTTGGGGTGTCAGTTTGTTGCTTGAGCTAGACTTACCAAATTCCTTGTAACTGCATGCATTAGCATGTGAAAAAAAATGTTTCTTTCCACTCCATAAGGGAATACCATTTTCCATTTTGGTTAGTACTCGGTTTTGTAACTATGATGTCATCTGTAATGCATATCCCCAAATGGAAATTGGATGGTTTTCATGACTCATTATAGACCTTACCATCTAAATTAATGTATAGTTCATCATTTCACTAAAATTTCTCCATTATGGTGTATAAATGGGAGTGAGTTGATATAAAATATAATACTATCATAGAAATTAAATAAAATCTTGGTTAAGATGTTCACCACCTCGATCTAATTGATGTTTCTTTATCTTCTTACCAAGATGATTCTAAAAATCATTCTTGGAATCCTTGAATTTCTCAAAGTACTTAGACTTGTACCTAATCCAATAGATATAACCATACCTACTCAAGTAATTAGAAAAAGTAATAAGGTATTAGAATCCACCTATAGCTTCTACTTGAAAAGGTCTGTATGCATTAGTGTGCACTAATTCTAGAATCTCTACAACCCTTTCACCCTGACTAATGAATGGTGGTTTGGTCATATTCCCATGTAAACAATATTAACATATTTTAATTATCCAAATCCCAAAATATTCTAAAAACCAACTTGATATAGGTTTTTCAAATGATTCTCGTTTATATGAACAAGATGGTGATGCCATAGGCGGGTGTTATTTGAGTCTCACATGTCTATTTTGTTAATAATTTACAATATTTGGTTTTCATAATTCAATACATAAGACTATTATTCAGTTGTTCCAAACCATAACATATATTATCCTTATAAAAGTAGCAACTCTTATTTCCTAGACTAAAAATAAATCAATCCATGTCCAGGTAAGAAACTAAAATAATGTTATTGGTAACACTAGGAACATAAAAAAATTATTTAAAACCTAAACCAATCCCTTTGGAAATATTGGATTATAGTCTCCAAAAGATAGAGTATCCAACCTCACTCCATTATTATCCTATATATCCACCTCACCACTAGAAACCTTCTGAAATATACTTGGTTCCTGTATTTGGATACAAATGTGAGAACCACATGTAGTATATAATACCCAACTTGTAGATATAGAAAGATTTTCCTTGTTAATGAATGAACCGGAAGTTTCCCCTTTCTTCTTTAACTAGGTGAAATTCCTCTTATAGTGGCCTTGCTTTCCACATTCAAAACATACCACATCATGTTCCTTTCCTTGCTTCAAGATCATATTATTCTTAAAAGAACAATATTATGGAGACTTATACTTGGAAATGAGTCTTTATCCCCATTTACTTGTTCATCCTCTTCTTATTTACCATAAGGACCATTTTTTTACACCCCATGTCTTTATCAACTTAGTGAATAAGAGTAATAAGTTCTGGTAGTGTCTCCTCATTATTAATCATATTATAATTCATAATAAAATGATAGAATTTTCAAGGTAGTGAAGAGAGAATGAGATCTGTGCGCAACTCATCAGGGATCATAACCCCCAAGATGTACAGGAACTCAATGTAGCCAATCATCTTGACTAAATGTGTCCCATTTTGCGCTAACTCTCCAAGATTTTACATAAACAGTTCATTAGATATCTCATATCTCTCTGATCTATCCTACTTTTGATAGAGACCTTGAAGGTGATAAATAATGTTATATGCTTCCATATCCTCATATTGATTTATATTCTCATTCTACATGGAGAATAGCATTAAACATTGGATATCAATGGCATCATCCACATGCCTTAGATAGAGAGATACATCTTCCTCACTAGCCTTTTGGAAATTGACTCTAGAAGTGGGGTTTCCAATATTTATAATTTCTATTTGTGGAATAGTATAACACATAATCACCTATACCATTCTTAGAAATTCACATTGGTGAGAAGTTTATCCTTCTCTAGTATGGATCATAGTGATATTATCGATGCGGTTTGAATTTACATTTCTAAAAATTTAGAGCAGATGATTAGTACTTGTTTGATTATAAAAACATATTAATAAATTTAAATTTAATTAAATTCTATTAATCTCACACTATTTTTTCAAAGCTTAATAACCATCACCATTATTTTCAAAATATATTTTTCCATAGATATTCTAGTGACAAGGATCCATATTCCACTTTTTATAACTCAAACTTGGGCCTGAAAAGTTATTTGAAGTGTTTTATGTAGGTGTAATTTTCCAACTACATTAACTTGAAATTCCTTTATACATTGAGTGGACTACCCAATCCTAAAATTTTGGTTAAATATTTCCTCAACCCTTTAAACTTAGTTACACCAAATGTGAACTGGGAAGTCAACTCTTGATGTGAACCAAGTTAAGTCAACTCAAAACTTTAAGCTAAAAGTTCCACTATAATTAGAAGCACCCCAACTATGAGGAATTTTTATATTTATGCATAAAATCCCATTTTATATTTTTTCATGTCTCGTTAATATTATGTAAAAATAAATTAAGTTATTAACTATGTCTAATAAAATATTTATGCATAATCTCTAGATATTATATTCCATCTTGCATGATTATTAATTTATTTATTAGGTGATCACACAACATCCAAAAATATAAATAATTAACCACAAAACTAATAGAAATAAAATATAAGTGATATTATCATGATATTATACAATTTTTATTTCATCTACAGGATGATAAAATAACCCTCAACCCTAGGGGAAAACACCTTCAACCATAGCTTGGTTCATGTTGCGACATTCCACCTCTACTCCTTTGTACCGCCTTGATTGGTTTCACCTCAGCTCCTAGACTTTGTCTGCCTCCTATCACATGGGATCTCCATCCTTACATAATTTTTACTCAAATACATGTGAAGAGATCCAATGTATTAGATAATTGGGGGTTTAAAAAAAATAAACCTTTGGCGTGTTGACCATTACATAATAAGGAGAAGGGGATGAAATGTATACCATCAATTCTAATTTAATAATAATAAATTAAAAATAAACCAACCATATACACATGGATGATCTAATATCATGATCATACATATAACATACAATGAGAATGAATATACAATTTTTTATCATTTACTTCAATTAATTTCATTAATTAATATAATTCATAATAAATTAATCTAATTAATTCAACTTATCTTAGTTTCATCCATACATCCTTAACTCACCATCATTCATAATTTAAAAAAAATATATTATTTAAAATTAATGAATAAAACAAATGTACTTAGAGGTAATGGTGTATACTCATCCAAAATTTTAACATGGAAGTCAATTTAATATTTAATTATCAATCTGAAAATATTTCATGTTTTGTTAAATAAATTAAATACATAACACAAGTGAATAGGTTTAATTATATATTTAATTCTTCTCTCCACATAAAATTTATTAAATTGTCTACAAAAAACTACATGGTGTGTACTATTTTACACAGTATGTACTGTCTTATACCCATGTCTACAACACACACCTTGGGGACTAGGTGTGTTTCATATCATAGATGACTTTGAGGTACATAGTGTGTAGTCTGTCTTATAAGGTGTGTGACAACATATTTTCATGGCATGTCATTCCCCATTTCAAGTATTTGATACATGACATGAAGGGACACCTTGTATTACTAATCACATGAAAATGGGAACTACACACTGTGTACAGTGATTACACAGTGTGTAGTTCTTCAAGTCGTGTATCGGTCTATCTAGATCTACATGTTGGTTTACTTTTGTCAGATATTAGATCTGATGACCTTAGATCTATTCAACTTTATCATTATGTGCATATTTTAAAACTCTAATACAATGTGTGTATGTTGGAATTACACATTTTATACTCTAGTTTTTTCTGATAAGAACCTTTGGCACCTCCAGATGGTATTTTTCATATGTTTCTTTGTTTTTTAATCTTAACCGTTAACTAGTTATGTTAAAGAGAATAAAGAAGGAAAGATATGAATTCATTGGATATTAAAAACAAATTTATCAAACTAAAAGAAAAATAACTCATGAAAACATTCAATGAATAATAAATTATTATAAATTAAACATGTTTCCCCTCTGATACAACTTCTAGGTTTTGACCGTATCAGAAGCTCCCTGGATGAAATGTCGAAATCAGATTTATTATTAATTTATGAACAATCATTGTCGCACAAGAAAAATAATTTCATGTACAATGAAAAATTTAGATAACTTAACCAAATAAAAATCTGGAACCAAAAGAGGAGGATCTTTACATGTAATTTATAATTACTTTATGAGTAGAATTAGAATTACCTTGGATTATAGTTCTCTCTTTATTGATGATCAAATTGACTAGATATCATTATATCATCATTGTGTTGTAGGATAAAAGTATAGAATCCCTCTAGAAGTGATCCACATGTGGATAAAAAATCCCTAAATGTTATCATAGAATCATCGGGTGATATCACAGTCGATCCTGATCACTTGCATTGTTCATGGTTGATCACAGTATAATTCTTCTTAAAGATGAAGAACTCTTGATCTTCACTCTATGAATTGATAAATGAGTAATAGAGATCATGTTATAGATATCTATATATATATAGGGATTGGTAGAGTCATTATCTACCCTTTTTTATGCTAATAGTGATTATGGAAAGTGATATAATTAGATATTTATTATGGTAGGTTTAGGGTTGGAAAATCACACACAAGCCCCTTTCCATCTTTATAATTTTTAATTTCCCCCATTTCCATTAATAATAATAATATCATTCATTAATTGACATGTGAAACACTTTAAGAATATATATAAATATTTTTTATCCCATTTATTGTAACACCCTGAGATTTTAAAATAACACTATGTTCGACAGTGTATACGACATGCAACACCAATCTTAAACAAACCACAAAATATTATTATTTAAATATGACAATTATAACCTCTCCATTAAATTGATGGGTATGAATAATATTAACTAAATTATTAAATATATATAAAGTATCTACTCAATCATCCAATGGACCTAAGGCCTTCATTTTTTATTGATTTTTGATAACCCACCTTTGAAGGGGTGTGGTGGAACCTTTACATGGCCTGTAGGAGTAAGTATTACATGGCCCATAGGCCTTGGAGGAATTCATTTTCCCGTAGGCTTCAAACATTATATACAACCCAGAAATAAAAACTTGGAACTTCTCCTTCCGAGCATCTTCATCATGAAATCATCTTTCCACCTTCGCATGACTATTTGGCTAGGCATTCTCGTGCATGCACAGGCTTGTCCTGATGGCAGGTGCCATACCCTCTTATTCTTGCAATCCGTTTAGCTTCTACTGTGGTGAAAGCTCCTTTCTCATCCTCCTTATAGAGCTTGTTCCTCGTAGGTTGTCTGGTTTTCAATAGCACTGAATGTGGCTTGAAGGCCTTGAGGTGGCCCGAAGGCCTTACTGACCCGAAGGCCTGGGTGGCCCAGAGGCCTTAAAGGACTCGGGGACCAAATCGGTGGCCCGAAGTCCCAAACGGGGGCATATTCCCGGCTGCTATAGTGCCAAATAGTACCTGCTACAGCTTCCGCTACAGTACTGCACAGTTCCCGCAATAGTACCAACTACAGTACTACACAGTTACCACTACATTACCTTATATAGTACCTTCTACAATACCTGATACAGTATCTGCTATAGTATTGCTACAGTACCACCGGAAATAATGTCTCCACCTGGATTTGATCTCGGGTCTCTCGGATGCACTTACAGAGTCCGAACCAACTAGGCTAAGGCTCATGTGCATAAAGTATCTACTCAATACAGATGAATTTATTTATTATTAGGAAATAAGTACTCAATTTTCAGAAGTGTTATTTTATGCTTCAGAAATATGTTTTCATAAAAAAATGTTGTTTATTTTTTTTTGTGAGAAATTATTATAATCAATTTATGGAAATTATATAAATTTTATTTTATAAAAATAATATAATTTTTGAAATCATCATTCCAAAATTATCTTAGGCTGACATATTTTGGATTTTTCTAAAAAGATTGATTTTTCAGTGAATAGTGAAAATATCGATTTTATTGAAAATTGTATTCTTATTTCAACTATTTGAAAATTTTAATTTATTTAAAATGGTTTAAAAGTGAAATTTGTTATATTATATTGTAAATAATCTAATTATATTAATTTTAATCAGTTTTATAATTGAATTTGGTATAAAAACATTTTTTATATAGAAAATGCATTTTTTAGAAAAACTGTATTTTTCTAAAAAGTGGTTTTCATCATATTTTGGGCACTTATTTTAAAATTAATTTCTAAAAATTATAGGTATTTAATTTGATAAAATGGATTCCATATTTTTAATCAATAGATTCAAATTTAGTAAACATGACTCTTTTATTTACAGATATTATGAATAGTAACTGTGGTAAAATTTATCACCCTAGTAAAGGGTAAATTGGGTAAATCTAGGTTAAAACTAAGAGATAAGACAAAAAGAATTTGTCCTAATTCTTATTTGATGAATTTAATTGAACCCTAATCACCTTATTCTCTACATTTACTTGTTTAATGGGCACTTTTCCATGAAAATGACCCTTATAATACATAAAGTAATGAAAGTTACAAAATGTCACTCTCTTTGTTTTAAATATCTATTATGTGTCCACAGAGGGACAAAAAAAAGATATAAATGAAAATAAATATCAATTTTGATCTTAATGAAATTATTTCTATTATATAAAATTATTTATAATTTTTATAAACTATATAATTACCTTAAATGCTTATACAATGTTAATATAATAATTTTTTAATTAACAAAAAAATAAAAAAAAATTAAAAATATTAAAAGTAAAATAAATTGAATGATTTAATGTGTACCATGAGTTTTCTAGACCTATATGGAATATTAAAGAGTTTTAAAATCCTTATATTCAAATTTCCCCATTTTTTTGATATATTTACATTCAAATTAAATGAATAGTGTTAAAAATGACAATAATGATATTTTATAATAAATAATATTTTATTAAATGATTTAAATATAAAAAAATATTATATTTTTCCAAATGAATGGTACATGGTTTTAAGCATCAACCACGGTACATTTATTGGTTTTTTTTTATTTTATAGTAATATTTTTAACACAAAAATGGTAAAACAAATATTAATATTATGATAATTATCGAAAAGGTTAATGGAGGGTTAAAACTAAAATATAGAGATGAAAAAATACCCAAAATTTGTCTAAATTTTATTTTTCGAGATTATTTAGACTCTAAATCATGTTATATTCTAGTATTATTAAATGTTTTCCATTTTTTCATCAAAATTAATATATATTAATTTAATATTTCATGAAATTCCAAGAATGCCCCCCCCCCCAATTATAAAAGGATACTTCTTCTCTTAGTTATTAACCCCACTTTGAGACATATATATCAACCATACCCTACCCATTTCTATTATCAACATCATTATCCAAGTTTTTTAGGTGTTGGTATCCTTAAAAGACCAAACCTAGCACCCTTAAGAGGATATCCAATAGAGTTCTGCCAAAGAAGAGGTAATCGCCTTAACCGATTACTTTTTTTACTTATTCTTTTAAGTCCTCTAAATACATGGTATTTCTCATAAAATGGTAACATAATTTTATTAAATATACTTAAATGTTATCATTATTATGAAACCATCATTATACACCCTCATTCCAGTCAAATGGGAAGTGAACATATGGCTCGTGCATACGTACGACTTATCATCTCCATGTAGAGATACAATTAAATTTTCATCACCATATTTTATGGATGGGAATTATTATGGTTTTAATATCTATATATTATATTTAATACATATTTATACTTTATTAATGATAATATCATATTTAGCTTCTTGCATTTCAATATGTTGGGAAATGATAACGTCACTTGTGTGTACGTGTGGATTACCACCTCCATGAAGTGATGCGATTCATTTTTCATTTCTATTTTACATGGATGGTAATGAGGATGGATATGATGAATATATATTATTAATATGACATAATAATTCCATAAAATTGAATTATTATTTACCATTATTTTATTCCATCCATCGAAAAATGGAAACAACATTCATGCGTATGTCCGACCTACTGTCTCCATGAACTGTCTTTTCATTTTTCTATCTCTAACTTTTATAGATTACTATAAATAAATATATAATTAATATATATGATTTTTATATCATTATTAATTTTATATATATTATATAAACTTGATCATTATACAAATACCAAAACTACCTTACTAAAACATAAATGAAAAAATGATGTAGTTATTACCCAAAAGACAGATTTTAAAAAATAATTGTTAATAAATGGGTGATAAAGGATTATAATTAAGTAATATATGATATGATATATATGAATATTTTCCTATAATATATTTATAATAAATTTATATTTTTTATATAGGATTTTTGAACATATATAAAGGAAATCATACCTAAGGTAAGTGTTTCTTTCACAATCTAATCATTATTTAGGATTGTTTATATTTAAGTTTCCCCTGGGGAAATTATTTGATATTTATTTCTTAAACCTATTTTTTTTATTCCCCTATAGTTATTCATTATTTTTTTAGAAATTGTACCATTTTCCTCTCCTCGTTACTTAAAATAATTGAGAAAATGTTTTCAAGAAAAGATGACTTTATTTATCTTTTGGGTTGAAAATCCTTTTATATTCATATACATGTTTTCCAAAACTATTTTCAATAACATTTTAAAAATTCTCCAAATGATTTATTAAATAAATTTTTACCAATTTGTTATTTTTATAAATTAGTTTTAAATTAATCTTCTTATCATTTTCTGAACGAGGTACTTTTAACCTTTTTACAATAGTATGAAATGAATGTTTTTAGCTTATTCAACATGAATGGAATTTCCTACCATCATGGCCATGATTTTATTTGAATCTTACTTTACATGTTTCCATGATTATTTTTAAATTAAAAAATTTTGCAAAAATTCATGAAATTTCTAATTTTTTAAAGTTATTTTCAATAAAAAAAAGGGTGTTTTCCTCAAGAATGTTTTTAATGAAATTTTTATGCCTGAATTTCCTGAAGGCCATCATTTTTATTGATTTTTGATAACCCCCCTTTCAAGGGATGAGAGGGAACCCTTACAAGGCCGGTAGGCTCAGAGATTACATGGCCTGTAGGCTTAGGAGATTACATGACCCGAAGGTCTTTGGGAATTCAACTAGACTATCTACAAGGAACTGCCCCTCACCAACATCTGCTTCTTGATATTAGCTCTCCACCTTTGTATGACCATCTGACTAGGCTTCTCGTGCAAGCACAGGCTGGTACCGATGGAATAGACATACCCTCTCATTCTGACAATCCATTTGGCTCTACTCTGGTGAGTGCACCTGCTCTGAATCCTCTTCTGGGGCTGCTCCTTTTTTTTAGTGTGTCTGGGGCCTGCATTCAAGTGGCCCGAAGGCCTTGGGGTGACCCTAAGGCCTTAATTTATATGGATAATTTATGATCATTTTGACTAGGGATGTACAATTTTTATACCATTCAACCTATTAATCTAGATGGTTTATGATTATGTTTATTGATTGGGGTAATTATTAACATTTTGAATAATAATTTCAATAAAAATGCTTTATATTGATTATGTTTCACCCATTTCATATGAGGAATGAATTGGTGGGGCTGCTGTATCCCCTCAATGGATCGATTGGTCTCATGATATAAACTAGTTTGGGTATTGGCTATGGCCTTACCCATTTATGTAATATGTCTTGGCATGAGGTCTCGCTGATATGTTTATGGTGTCTATCATTATGAATTCCCTCATTATGAGATTAGTTAGTGATTTACATTTGATTATTTGGTTTTATATGATATATATGGATAATTTTATATCTCATGAGAATTTTTATATGGAATTATTTTATCATAATTTATTCTTTCCATATTTTTTATTCCTTGTTTAGATTCTATTGTATGCATACCCTAAATGAGAATTTGAGCTCACCTATTTCTTATGTTTCCTTTCACCATGATACTAGGAAGTTTTTTATGGTTGATATATAGAGATATACTAAAGGGTAATATGGCTTTCTCAAAGAAAATACTATGTTTTATTTTATATTTTCTAATGTAATGTTTGATTCAAGTATGTATCTAGTTTTCTAAGAATTAAAAATTATTCAAACATTTAGGGTGTGACATATTGATAAAATACTCTATTTTATTTTATATTTTATAATGTAATGTAATGTGAGATTCAGGTAGGGATTCAGATAGAGCGGAACAAATTATAACTATATTGGGACAACTAAATCAGGTTATGAGAAATAACATTTCCCATATAGAGCATCCTAATGATCCACAATGGGGTGTAATAATGTTAAACCTCTTTAGTGTTAGTAACCTCTATCGTTTAATGGGAATAAAAATCCATTTGTAGCTAAGAAATAGATAAGTTCCTTTGAGAAGATATTTCTTTCTTTGGAAAGTAATGAAAGGGAGAATATTGTTATGGTAGTTTATCGTATGTCAAGGGATGTGGATCAATGGTGGTCCTTGATTAAAATCACTAAGAATGGGGAGGAAATATATAGTATGGAATGGTAATATTTTATGGATATTTTCTTGTAAAAATATTTACCTCATGAACAACAAGTAGATATGGAGATACAATTCCTGAGTATGAGACAAAAGGAAGAGGAAAATGTTTTTAATTATAAATATAACTTTACATGGTGAGAAAGGCACACCACAGACTATGTACATAATCCAAAGAGCAAGATTGGTCATTTATTTGATGGTATTAATCCAATCCTTTGAAGGGAACTAGTATCCCAAACATTCTCATCATATAAGGATATAGTATCATGTTTTATCAAGATAAAGAAAGAACTATCCAAGTCTTATAGCCTTGAAGGAAATTAAGAGAATAAAATGATGGAAGAGTAAAACATTTATAAATGTAAGAAGGTAAATAAGGACTTTCCCACATGTGATAATTATATAAAGAAACATCCTGGTACTTTCTTGAAAGGAATGGTAGTTTGCTATAGGTGTGGAGAGAAAATCCACCAGGCTCATAAATGCATAGGAAATAAAGAAGTTATCAATGTGAAATGATTCAACTGTAAGGGGATGGGGCACTATGAAAATTAATTCCCCAAGAATCAAGGGAATATAGCTTAGAAAAAGAAAATTAATCATGGTTAAGCTTATGTTGTTATTATAGCCACAGTGGAATTATTAAATTACATGTGTATTTGGATTGAAGAATTATGTTACTGAAATATTTTATCGATGATATTTGGGTTATACGAATCATGAAATGTATCAGGATTGTACTATAATAGTTTTCTTAGGTATTTGAATGTACATATTGAATGGTACTAATAACCAAGAAAATTGATTAGTGATATGGTGATATTTGTGTAGAAAGCATGAATAAGAGAAAGATAACCCTTTATGAATTCTGATGTTGAGTTAATAATGTTTAGTTGGGATAAATAGAATATTAACATTGACAAATTTAATTGGGTGGTATTTGTTACCTTGAAAATGTTTAGTGATTTGATGAAAAAGTACTTTATGATAGAGTTTACAAAATTTTTGGATTTATGGGTTATATGGAATAAGGATAAAGTTAATGGTGATTCTTATTATTAGTATATGTGATCATGGTATTAACATGTTTTTAATTTGACATTATAAACTAGATTATATTGTCTAGGGATAAATTTTTATCAAATTTTTTGGGGTTTGAATATATTTTGTAATATTTTGGAGGAGTCTTAAGCTTAACTACTTGTGGAATGGATTTAGTTGAACTTTGGATATTATTGTTTAAGTTCAATGTATGATTTTTCATATTTGATAACTTGTGATGACCATTTTGGTTTTGGTAAATATTTATAGTTTGAATTAATAACATTTAGATCTTATGATTCATTAAAATTACTTCAATAATGAAAAAAATCATCTCAAATATCCATTTCTTGATGTAAGAGATGAAGTGGAAATTAATCGAAGCACGACCAAAGGATGAGATTGTTCTTATGACATGAAAATAAATCAAGTAATTATATTTTATTGATTGATTTATATGAATATTAAAATAATCCCTTGTCTTTAAAAAACGGTCCTAAAAAAACTTTTTTCATTTAATTTTCTTATTTAGAAATCAATGGTCTTTTAACTCATCACAATTTTATAGTTTCGTGATGTTTAAATTTTTCACGAACATGTTCACTATCACTCTTAATTAATCATTGGGCATAATTTTTCTCTTCCTTTTATATATTTTCACTTATCAATGGTTTTATCCTATTCAAAAACCTAGTTTTGTGGTGACCTTCATACTTCCCTTTCCCTCTTTTTAAGAGGTTATTTTATTAACCCATGTTACGATGTGGGTTTTCCATAAAGGAATTTCCAAATGTAAAACCCTTGATTACCTAACACAAGTTAAAAATTGTGAGGATGATATTTATTGATAGGGGATAATGTAACACCCTGATATTTTAAAACAACTCTATATTTGATAGCATATACGATATACAACACCTATCATAAATGAACTATGAAATATTATTGTTTTAATATGACAGTAATAGTCTAGAAATTAAATTGGTGGGTATGAATTGTATTAAATTAATTTTTAAATATATTTAAAATACCTATTAAATAAAAATCTATTTATTTATTATTATTAAATAACTACTCAATTTTCAGTAATGTTATTTTATGGTTGAGAAATATGTTTCCTTCAAAAAAATGTTTCCCTTTATTTTTTTTATAATATTATAATCATTTTCTATAACTTATATAAATTTTATTTTATAAAAATTATAAATTTTTTAAAATAATCATACCAAAATTATCTTAGGGTGAAATTTTTGGATTTTACTAGAAATATTGATTTTACAGTGAATAGTGAAAAATATTGATTTTTATAGAAAAAATTATTTTTATTTCAAATTTTTACAAAGTCTTATTCTATTTTAAAATGTTTTCAAAGTAAAATTAGTTATATTATATTATTAATGATCCAATTCAGTTCATTGGAATCAATTTATAATTTAATTTGGTAAAAAAACATTTTTTATACAAAAAAGGATTCTTTAAGAATAACTGTATTTTTCTAAAAAATAGTTTTCATCATGTTTTGTACACTTGTTTTAAAATTAACTTATAACAATTATAGGTGTTTAATTTGATAAAATGGATTCCATACATGGAATTAGAATTTTCAAATTCGGTAAATAGGTCCCTTTTATATTAAGTATTTTGAATAGTAACTATGGTAAAATTTATCACCTCAATAAAGGGTAAATTGGATTAATCTATGTTAAAAATATGTAAAAATGCCATAATTTTTCATCCTAATTCTTATTGTATGAATTTAATTAGACAATAATAACCTTATTATTGAAATTGAGTTTTCTAATGGACATTTTTCCTTGAAAATGACCCCTATAATATTTGAAGCAAAGAAAGTTACAAAATGTCACCCTATTAGTTTTAAATATCTATAATGTGCCTCCATAGGGAAAAAAGAAATATATGAACAAACATAAATATCAATTTTGATCTTAATGAAATTATTTTCATGATATAAATTTATTTATAATTTTTATAAATTATATAATTACCTTAAATGTTTGTGCAATGGTAATATGATATTTATTTAATTAACATAAAAACTAATAAATAATTTTAAAAATATAAAAAGTAATATAATTTGAATGATTTAATATATCACAATAATTTTATAGAATATATGACATATTATATAGGTTTTAAATAATTATATTTGAATTCCCAATTTTTATTGATATATTTTAAGTAAAATTAAATGAATGGTGTTAAAATGACATTAATGATACTTTATAATAAATAATATTTTATTAAATTGTTTAAAAATCATAAAAATATTAGATTCATCCAAATGAATGGTATGTATTTTTAACATCAACAATGGTCCATTTATGGGTTTTTTTCTATTTTATAGTAAGATTATTAATACTTAAAGGGTAGAACACTTTAATATTATGACAATTGTCAAAAGGGTTAATGAGGGTTAAAACTAAAAGATAGGAGATAAAATATACCCAAAACATGTCCAGATTTTATTTTATGAGATTATTTAGACTCATTATCATCTTATAGTTTAATATTATCAATTTGTATCCATTTGGACATCAAAATTAATTTATATCAATTTAATATTTTATGAAATTTCAAGAATGTCCCTCCCCTCAATTATAAAAGGACACCCCCCCAATTCTTGACACCACTTTGAGCCATCCATATTGACCAATATATGGTATTATCATAAAATAGTAACATTTATATCCTCAATATACTAAAATTTTATCATGATTATGAAACCACCATTATCTACCTTCTTTCCCATTAAATGGGAAGTGAAAGTGTCATTTGTGCATACGTATGGATTACCATTTCTACATAGTGAAATATTTCATTTTTCATCACCATATTTTATGGATGAGAATTATTATGGTTTTAATGTTTATATATGATATTTAAAAAAGTATTTAAACTTCTTTAATGGTAATATCATATCTACCTTCATACCCTCTAATCTGTTGTGAAACTATAGCATCGCTCGTGCGTACATGTGGACTACCACCTCCACGAACAGATGCGATTTGTTTTTCATTTCTATTTTACTTAGATGATAATGAGCATGGATTTTAGGGGTATATATAATTTTTATGATATAATAATTATATAAAGCTGAATTATTATTTATCTTTATTTAATTCCATCCATTAAAAAATGGAAACGGTGTTTATGTGAACTTATTCCCTACCGTCTCCATGAATGGTGCAGTTAATTTTTTTATCTCTAAATTTTATAGATTATTAAAAAAACATATATAATGAATATATATTATGTTTATATCATTATTAATTTTTTTTATATGATGTAAACATGATCAAATTACAAAGATAGAAACTACCATACTAGAACATACATGAAAAACGCAGGAGTTATTACCAAAACAATAATTTTATTAAATAATTGTAAATAAATAGGTGATAAAAGATTATGAGTAAGTTATATATGGTATGATATATATTATTATGGTTTTTCAATAAATTTTTAAAAAAATTATATTTATTATATGGGAGGTTCGAACACGTATGAAGGAAGTCTGAGCTGAGTTAAGAGATTATTTCATAATCTTATCATTATTAGGGATTGTTTATGTTTAAGTATCTCTTGGGGAGAATTATTTGAAATTTATTTATTAAACCCAATATATATCATTCCCATGTGTTCATTCATGAAATTTTTAAGAAATAGTACCATTTTACTCTCCTTGGTAATTAAAATTATTGAGATTATGTTTTTAAGAAAAGCTGACTTTATTGATTTCTTCAGTCAAAAATCCTTTCTCTTCCTTATCCATGTTTTCTAAATACATTTCCATAAATTTTTCCAGAATTATATAAATGATTTATTAAAGGAATATTCATTCATGTTTTAATTTTTACAAAATGGTTTGATTTTTTTCCAAATGTGGTACATTTTGATATTTTTACAATAATATGAATGGAATTTCTTTAAAATTATACATCATGAAAGGAATTCATTCCATCGTGGATTCTATTTGATTTGAAGCCTACTTTAAAATTTTCTATGATTATTTTAAAAGTAAATGTTTTTTTCAAATATTATGGAAATTTTTAATCTTTTAAAAGTTATTTTCAAAGTAAAATAGGGTATTTTCCTCAAGAATTTTTTAAATGATATTTTTATGGTATTTTTATCTATAAAAAACAATAAACTTTATTTTAATTATGCACTAATAGGGATATGTTATAATGATACCATACTTATTATTTCTATATATGGTTTGTGTTCATTTTGGCTGATGATGTACTATTTTGATATCATTCACCATATTACTCTGGATGGTTTATGATTATGTTTATTGTTTGGGGTAATTATTAAGATTGTGTACGCTAGTTTCAATACAACTTTTCTGTGTTGATTATATTTCACCCCTTTCATTTGAGGAATTAATTGGACTTATTATGTGATGGGAAGGGCCCTCTATAGCCCCTCTATGTATCGGTAGGTCTCATGAGACAAACTAGTTTGGGTAGTGATTGAGGCTTTACCCATTCATGTAAGATGTTTTGGCGGGAGACCTCAGTGGTATGTTTATGATGTCCAATTTTATTCATTCCCACATTATGAGATTAGTTATTGTTTTCCATGTAATTATTTTATTTTTTATGGTATCCATGGATAAGTTTCTATCTCATGAGATTATTTATATGTAATTATTTCATCATCATTTATTCTTTCCATGTTATTTTTGTCATATTTATCTTTAATTGTATGCACACACTTATTAAGCATCTAAGCTCACCCTTTTCTTATGTTTCCTTTCCCTATGATACCATGAGGTGTTTTATGATTAATATAAAGGGATATTCTAAAGGGGGTTATGGTGTTCTTAAAAAAAATATTGTATTTTATATTTTCTAATATAATGTGAGATTCAAGTACGTATCAAGTTTTCCAATACTAGAAAGCAATTTGATCCTTTGGGATGTGATATCCTGTATCCAGTGTCAATGTAACAAATTAACCTCTAACTCTGGGATAGTAGGGTCATAGTCTTTACATTTTCAATTAGTCAATTAAACTTGGTCCGCTTTCCCTCATCGAGATTTATAGATCCTTGAATAGTGACTATTTATTTATTAAATAGATATCACTACATTATTCATTGATAATTATAAAAAATATTATATTCACCAGGCTATGAAAAAAAATATTTTTTATTATTATTTAACTCAATTATTATTTTTAATAACTTTTTATGAAATTATGGCGATCAATCAAACCCAACTAAATAGTATTTATTCTAATATATTAAATTAAATAATTGAATTTAACTGATTATATGTATATACTTAGTGTTTGACAATCTAGACCTCTTTCTCAGTATAGGAATAGCTATCTAAAGTTGAAGGTTAGCATCTATCAATATGAAAATACATCCATAGAAAAAAAACTTTAATGTCACGACGACATCCAACCTCCTGTGAATGCTTACCATGTAATATAATCTCTTTATCATGATGTCTCAAATCAATAAGGCTTCACGATGGTTTCATCAACCTATATGATCGATGTCTCTTTATTTGAATTTTTGAAAATGAAATCGCTCGCAGAACACCATGATTGTGGATTTATGCATGTAGTTACATTCCCATTAAACGGACTGAGATATTAACTTTTTTAAGGTGCATAAGGGATAAATACTTTCTTGAATTATCCATTAATGCAATATCACTCATGACACACCCAACGAATCCTACTTCACAGCAAACACATGTCATCAAGGTTTTCATCAATACATCAAAGTAAACAATTCATGATACCCACTAATGAAAATATCAATGTCCAAGTATCAATACATAAATCTGTAGATAAGAACATCCAACAACAAATAAAAACTTGTATTTCCTTTTTTCTAGTATGTTCTCATAATCCATGCATTGGAAATTACTTAGGGGTCTACTATGAGAGGGTTCCTCAAAGTCCTATGAGACTCCACCATTTATAGCATATATCATCTATGTCTCATCAAATGATATCATCCAGCTATAGAATATATATTCAAGAATACTATCTTAGCATCTCATGGTTCTCATCATAGTAAAAAACTATTATGACTTCTTAGTGTGACATATATTCTTAGGAAGTTATCACATACAAAATTAATACTTAGGAATAATCATGATGTGATATAAAAACATCATTATAAATGAAAACATGTAATCATGTATCAAGAAGTTCAGTTCTAGGGTACTAACTTCAGCACATATGAACATATCAAAATACTTCATTTCCCGAATTCTTTGGGATATGAAACACTTTGTATTAATAATGGATCTCCCTAGTGGGGAGCCAAACTTCATCATTGTTTATGTGTGAGATTTCCCAATAATTAGTCAACTCATTAACCTTTACTCAAATTCCACAAAAGAATTTTAGAGGGATGTCTAACATCTAAAACATAGTGTAATAATAACTTCAAAACATATTTAAACCAAAAATAGATCTATAGATTTGGAATTAATATAAATGAAGAACAAGAACGGTGTACCTTACTCTAGTTGATCTAGCCTTTCAAATCCATTCACAAGAATTTGATTAAGATCTCCATGATGAAGCTGGAAGCCTCCTTCCTTTAGTGGTATCCAAGGATCATATGAACCTCCTAATGCTCAGAAAGGATCTCTCTATATTCCTAGTCTTCTAAATCATTGTGTTTAAGTAATATAGATATGAGAGATATCAATTATTGTATCATTATAATTAATTCTAATAGGAGTCTCAACATTGTGGAATTGAATGACTTGTATGAGGAATAAACCGATTTATAATGGCCTTGCACAACATCAAATGGTTATCCAATATTGATTGGAACGTTTCATAAATGTTCTATATGTATCAACACTTTGAAATGCTTAGTAAATTTACTCATTGATTGTATAACATTTAAATAATTGTGCAAGATGTTCTAACTCTTCATAATCATCATCAAATGATGAATAATCAATAGTGATAGCCAAATAAGATAAATAGGATCTATTCCTATACATTATAATATAATGTGACAAAACCATGCAAAAACCACCAAAACAGTGTCTTGAACTATGTTGTGATGCACACAAGAATACACCATGGCATGGTCTAAACCTCCACCCCATGGTGTTTCCTTTAGTGCACAAATCCATTAGTTGTAGGACCTTGATATTTGTTTAGTAGACTCTTGACATGGCTCTAAAAAGATCAACCATTGGTGTGGTGATATCATGAACAACAAATGAGATATTTTCATTCTATTTAAAAACATTCTTTGTAAATAGGAAGGATTCCTGTATTCTGTCAAGAGGAATTCATAGTGGAATAATGATGATATATTTCCTTGACTTCTTTTAATCCATTATCATATGAGTGGATTAATTTTGGACCCTAATGATACCAAATATAACAAGGATGTAGTTATCTATCTTATGGGCTTCGTGAGAGGGACCTTGTAAAATTTTTATGCTTAATATTCTTGACTTATTTCATTGCATATAGGAAATGGTGGGATTAAAAAATGATAAGAACTGTACTCTAATAAGTAACAGAGATTAATTTAAAATAAATTGAAAGATCAGAAAACACTAATTCAACTCCCCAACTCGGTGCATCATCCAAAATTCTATAGATCACTAAAAAATGAATCATTTAACTCCTCCATTGGTTCTTAAAAGACTAACTCCTAAAAAATATTCATTTCAAAATTACAAGGAAAATGAATATCTTTTTTTCAAATGGAATTATATCCTACTATAATTAGATATTTTTTGCATCGTGTTAATTAAATTCACTCATATATAACATTTGTTACAAACATATTGGTAATATCTAACTCACCCCCACAGATAAATGTTGGAATATAATTAATCATATCTTTATCATCTTATTGGAAGTATTTATTTAGGTTTGTTAAAAAAATTGAAAAAAGAGGTGTTTGATATTGTAGATGTGAGTTTTTTTATCGATTTTGTATAAAGAAAAATCAGAGTTCAGATATATATTGATTATTGTAGATGCTAATATATCTTGATAGTCACATAAATAGACATATGTTGCAGCATTTTTGAATCACTCCAAGATAAAGGATGGTTTCATAAAAAGTGGGATAAAAAAACACACACCTTTGAATTTATTTTCATTTATGAAAAAACTTAGAAATAATAGAGATTGATCTGAAATATGTCATATCAAGTGACAATGTGATCGATATATTTATGAGAACATTATTAACTATTTTTTTAATCTTATATATGAAATGTGAACCAACTTATAGAATTTTAAAAAAACATTTCATGATTTTATTTTCCCCCTTATTTGATTTTTAATCCACTGGGGTTTTTCTATATAAATTTGTTCATCAATCAATATCAAAATAAGTATGATGATATAAAATGTTATAGATGAAAAACATTAAAAAGGGGTACTGTAATTAAACCACCATAATCAATGATGACTCTCTTTTGAGGTTTAACTATCCATTTTCTCTCTTCTTGTACTCATATTTGTCTAGTTTAACTTTCAAATCTCATACCCATGTTTTTTTGTATGAAATCCATTTTTCAATATTCAAAGTATGATTTTTTTAATAACTTAAAAATATCTATGTGTTTTCTAGTAGTAAAATCATAATAAAAACTATAAATGATAATAAACATTTAAATTTAAAAATTGATTACTTTTCATAATCATTTTTTATTTTGAATGATCATTTTCAGATCAATTTTATAGTTTTATTTTAGGAACTTTTTTTAAGTGAGAATTAAACTAAAAAAAATTCAATTTAATTTATCCTTTAAATAAAACCCTAGCCCTAAGCAATACCTGTGTTGTTTTATCTATAGAAAAAACCCCATTGATTCTACCATTCATAGTGAGAGAGACATACACAAAGAGTGAGCATGGTTTCAAGATCTAGAATATACATGAGGGTGGAGGTGGTGTATTCCGACCACCACATTCTTGGTAGGATCATGTGGAAAAATTATTCTAAGGGCCATATAATGGGCTTCATTCCTACTAGCCCTATGAGCCATGTATTAAATAAATAAGTCTTTATGGGAGTTTTATCCCCTTGGGGGTTCTATGGGCCACCTTTCCAGCTTGTGTCAATGGCATGTGTGTGTGTGTTTGAATGTAATTGTACCCCCAAGCACCTAATATATATTCATTTTATTAGTTATATTTATTATATTAATAATTATATATTTTAAATAAATATAATTACTAAAATAAATATAATAAATATATAATTATAATAAATATATAATTATAAATATAATAAATATATAATTATAATAAATATATAATTATAATAAATATGTAATTATAATAAATATACAGGAATTTCGAACACATACAGAGGAAATCAGACCTAAGGTAAGTGTTTATTTCCCAATCTCATCATTATTTAGGATTGTTTATGTTTAAGTCTCCCTTGGGGGAATTAATTGATATTTCTTTCTTAAACCAAGTATATTTTATTCCCCTCTAGTTATTCATGAACTTTTTGAGAAATAGTACCATTTTCCTTTCCTTGTTACTAAAAATTATTGAGAAAATGTTTTTAAGAAAAGCTGACTTTATTTATCTTTTGGGTCGAAAATCCTTTTACTTCCATATCCATGTTTTCTAAAAATATTTTCAAGAATGTTTCCAAAATTCTCTAAATGATTTATTAAATAAATTTTCACCCATGTTTGAATTTTTAAAAAATATTTTGAAATTAATATTCTTATCATTTTCTGAATGAGGTTCTTTTTTACCTTTTTACAGTAGTATGAAATGAATTTTTTTTAACTAATTCAACATGAATGAAAATTTTCTACCACCATAACCAACCTTTTCTTTGAAGATTCCTTTACAAGTTTAAAATAATATTTCAAAATAAATGTTTTTCTAATTATTTTGAAAATAAATAATTTTTTAAAAGTGAATTTCAATGTAAAAAGGGTATTTTCCTCAATAATGTTTTAATTAAATTATTAATAACAAGACCTTTAATTTACTTATTCTCTACTAGGGATATGTTGTAATGATACCATAATTATTATTTATATGGATTATTTATGTTGATGTTGGATGGGGATGTACAATTTTGATAACATTCACCATATTACTCTGGATGTTTTATTATTATCTTTATTGATTGGTGTAATTATTAAAATCTCATATGATAATTTTAATATGAATGTTTTATATTGATTATGGTTCACCCCTTTTATATGAGGAATGAATTTGATTTAGTAAGTGCTGGGTGGAATATATCCCCTTGATGCATTGGTGGGTATCATGATACAAACTAGTTTGGGTATTGGCTTAGGCCTTACCCATTTATGTAAGATGTCTTGGCATGAGGTCTCAATGATATGTTTATGATGTATAGAATTTTTAATTCCCTAATTATGAGATTACTTATTGATATACATGTGATTATTTAATTTGATATGATATATATAGACAATTTTCTAGCTCATGAGAATATTTATATGGAATTATTTTATCATCATTTATTCTCTCCATGTTATTTATGCCTTATTTAGCTTCTGTTGTATGTATACCCTTACTGAGAATTTGAGATCACCCATTTCTTATGTTTCCTTTCCCCAGGATACTAGGAATTGTTTTATGATTGATATATAGGGATATGTTAAAGGGTACTATCATGTTCTTAAAGAAAATACTATGTTTTATTTTATGTTTTATAATGTAATGTGAGATTCAAGTATGTATCTAGTATTCTAATACTTCTAAACTATTCGATCCTTTAGGATGAAATCTATTATATCTAATGTCAATGAAATAAAGTAATAACTAGCTCTGGGATATTGGGGTTAGGGTCTTTATAGTTGGTATCAAATAAAGCTTCATAGAAACATTGGGAAAGGGATTTAAGAAAACATAGATTGGATAACATAACCCTATGATGAGCTTTGAGATTGATCCCAAATAAATCAAGCTTATGATTATGAGATTATCTATGAATAAATTTAAAATTTTTGTTAACTGTTTAAATAGTTTTGGGATTATAAATTATGTTTCGTAATGTTATGATCCAATCTAGTGTTTTCCATTATCTATAAATTGTTCCTAGTGGAAGTAATGGAAACTGTATCAATGCATGTAATCCATGAAGGTATTTACCTACTAGGAAAGATAATAAAGTTGGGGCTAGAGATGTAGTTGGAGCTGTAGTTGGAGCTGAACAAATTATAACTATATTGGGACAACTGAATTAGCTTATGAGAAATAACCTTTCCTGTATAGAGCATCCTGTTGATTCACAATATGGTGTAACAATGTAATACAACTTCAGTTTCAGTAACCTCCATCATTTAATGGGACTAAAAATCTATTTTTAGCTAAGCAATGGATAAGCTCTTTAGAGAAGATGGTATTTTATCATCAGTTGGGGGATATTATCAATTTTGGTCCTTGATTCAAAACACTAATAATGAGGAGGAAATAGAGTGCATGGAATGGTAGTATTTTAAGGATCTTTTCTTGGAAAAATATTTTTCTCATGAAAAATGATTAGCTATAGAGAGATAATTTTTAAGTATAAGAAAAAAGGAAAAGGAAAATGTTACTAATTATAAATCTAAATTTACAAGGTTATAAAGGCACTCTATGGGATAAGTAAGTAATATAAAGAGCAATATTGGTCATTACTTTTATATCATTAAGATAATCCTTTTAAGGGCACTAGTCTCCCAAACATTCTTATCATATGAGGATATAAAATCATGTGCAATCAAGACAAAGAAAAAATTCTCCAAGTCTTATGGAATCATAGGAAAGTAAGATATGAAAAGGATGGAAGAGTAAAAAATGGATAAAGGGAAGAAGGGAAATAAATAATTACCCACATGTGATAATTGTGGAAAGAAACATCCCAGTACTTGTTTGAAAGGAATTGGAGTTTCCTACAGGTGTGGAGAGAAAAGTCACCAGGATCATGACTATATGAGAAAGAATAAGATATCAATGTGTAATGCTTCAAATGTAAGGGGATGAGCCACTACGCAAACAAATTACCCAAGAATCAAGGGAATATAGCTCAGAAGAAGCAAATAGATCATGGTCAAGCTTATTCTATTACTATAGCCAAAGTGGAATTATAAAATTACTTGTGCATTTAGATTCAATAATTATTTTTCAGAAATATTTTATTGATGATATTTTAGTTATAAGAATCATGAAACATATAAGGATTGAACTACATTAGTTTTTCTTTATGGATTTGAATGTATATATTGAATGGAACTGCATGAACAATGGAAAGATAACCCTTAATGCATTCTGATGTTGAGTTAACAATGTTTAGTTAGGATAAATAGAATATTAACATTGAAAAAGTTAATTGGGTGGTATTGGATATGTAACTCCCCGACCCCAGCTACCCAGAGTCGATGCATTACTTCGTAACATTGGCATGATCACAAAAGATCAAGTCTCGAAAGACCGATTAGTTTAGTAGCCTTGGAAACACTAGATACATTCATAAGTCTTACATTACATTATAAAGTGAAAAACTACAATAACAAAGTCTCCATAGACCACACTCATATCCTCTTCTGACAATCCCTGCAGGTCATTCATAAAATACTTCTTCACATCCTGGAAAATATTAAAACATTGAAAGGGGTGAGCTCAGATGCTCAGTAAGGATAACAATGTTGTGGAAGCTTTTATAAGAAAACATAAGCATTTAAGGCAATGTATAACTAAAACAAAAGACTTATTGAACTTGAACTTCAGCATAATATGGAAAAAGTAAAATAAAATAATGCCATTACTTACTCTCATGGATATTCTACTAGACGAATAATCACATGAAATATCAATAACCACTTTCATAATGAGGGAATGTATAATGCCGGACATTCTGAAAAATTTTGTCAAGGCCTCGGCCAAGACGTCTAAAATGATTAAGGCCTCGGCCAAAACCATAAATCAAATTGGGAAAGGGCCTCGGCCAATTCCACGTCTAGTTGTCTCATGAGACCTACCGATGCATCGAGGAGCTATAGCGGGCTCCACCCGTCACTTATTAAGTCCAATACATTCCTCATATGAACAGGTTTAAACATCTCATAAACCATAACATAATCGTATCACATAAAACATGCATAAAGGAAACATAACATTTCCACATTTCAATCACAAGATATCAATACAACACATTGATATAATAAAAACGCTTTCAAAACCATTTTCAATACCAAAATAAAAGAAAAGTATAACATGGTATTTATTCTTCAAAAAAAGGGTATGGCTTGTAGAGGAAGCCGAAACTCAAATAGTGGTCACGGCGGCAGAGAAGTCATTGTCGCCGCATACGTACGACAAAAACATTCCCTTTTGTCGTTTAGTAAACGCTTCGTATAAAAAAGATTCCTTTTGAATAAATGTAAAAGTCAAAGTGGTTTATACACCGTATAAAAGAAATTTATGTATAAAACCAAATATGCCTCAATGAAAGGAGATTGAGATGAAGTCCTTACAAAGATCATTTTTAAAATAAAATAGATATATTATGTGTATTCACTATAGGTACACATAAATAATACAAAATAAGACATAATAATATCATGACATAATTTGAAAGTAGGAGATTAACCCAAAGAATGGAAGTTGGGTTAAGAAGTTCCCTTACCTCGTGTCTGACTTGACTCAACCGTTCTTTAACCTCCTGAATAATAAACTAGAGTTAATATATACCTTATTAAGAACCATTTTCAATTTCATTATCCTTTTTATATCACTTATTACAATGTTATGAACATTATGTAATTATTTAAGTTAATAACGGTCGTTTTGTCGATCTTTGGTACTTGAGTCAACAATAAACTTCTTATAATTACAAGTTGTTTATGTGGTAGAATATCCATTATCTCCAGAATTATATTCATGATTTAGATGTCATATATATCTTATATATCCAGTATATACATTCATTTATAATATTACGTAACATTTAGAGGTAAGAAATGAAATGCACCGTTCATGGAGACGGTAAGCCGTACGTACGCATGAACGCTACTTTCATTTCAATTTCATATTTAATGGAACTAAATCATAATGATATAAATGTATAATATAATTCCAGTATAATATAGTGTATAATACCATTTACTCCATCCTTTATACATCCCACATATGGCATTAACGATTCAAATCACTTTGAGGGGGCGGTAGTCCGCACTTCCTAAAATGAAATTATCGCGTTTTACCCATAATGGAAATCATAAAGTATGCCATAAATGAGAAATACAGAAGCATAAGTAAAACATAAACATATTATATATCATATATAAAAATAGAGACATCTTAATGGCCACCTTTGAAGGTGTTATATGAGTGTTGAACAATCATCGTTTCGTGGGGCAGAAATTTGTCATCCACAGAAACCGTATGTTCTTTAACCATTAGATGTAGGTGTGTGTAAGTGTAGCTCGAATCCATATTATAACAACATCCTAGTATATTTAGGATACTGGTTTTGTTACAAAAGAAATGAATAAAAAGAGTTTAGGTTGTTGGAGAAGAAAAATAAAACAAAACAACATTAGAGAAGACATTACCTCAAAATCGGGTAACTCTTTTTGATTTGAGCCAAAGGATTCCTTGGGAAGAGTTCTTCCCAAAGTAAGGCTTCTAGGAGTAAGAGGGGGAAGTTGGGAGAGTATTTGGGCAGAGGTTGGCCGATCCAAATGGCTTGAAAGTGTAAATGAGGTGGGAGAGGTGGGGGCCTTTTATAAGTGGAGAGGAGGGGCACTTTTGGAAAGATTGAAATGTTATATTATTTCACAATGCTTTTCGGATTCTAAAGGTCCCACACTTATATAATTCGAGGATAAGGTGATAAGGTTTCGAAATCTCCTCATCCAATAGGCTTTGGACAAGTGTAAGCCTTGTATTTTGCATTATCTTCTCATTTTATTTAAATCGTTAAATAATGAGGTCATCGCTGCATCATAATGATGTCATAAATAATTTAATTTATTTAATGTCTAAAAATTATAAAAAAAATACTATGATGTAGGAAATCTTTTTAGCTTTATAATTAATATTTATAGTCAAACTTTGGACTTGTGTAACCCCACTTAAAAACTGTTTTAGTAAAACAACTCATGTTTGTGTCAATTTAATTTTAACATTAAATATATATATATTAATGTCATTTTCCAACCAAAGTGGCTCCATGGGGTCCCCAAGTTTACCCATGGGTTGTCTTGGTCATCCATGACTCATCCAATAGGAGTAGGACAAGTTTCAAGCTCATTTCATATTATTAAAACATTGTTTTTACCTTAAACTACACTAATTACCTCTAATCGCGATTAAGAACTTAAAAGTTACTATTCACCAAAAAATTATTTTAATCTCATTGAACCACATTTTACTTCTTAATGACAACCATGTATGTCGGATTTTTGAAAATCAAATCACAGAAGTGGTAATATTTCATTTAAACGAAAAATCAGTTATTTAACTACCACTTAGTGGTTTCACTATTCATCAAAAATTGAAGTTTTTCAGAACAATGCCAAAATTTCACCCTAAGCTATAATTGATATTCCGAGTTCAAAAATGATGTCTATTTTAAAAAATTCCAAACATATAAGTTTCATTAATTAATTTTATAATTAATTCCCGCTGTCACAACAAATAGCGTGTTTTTAAGAAACAATTTATATCAAAAGATTGGCAATTGTTTATATCCAATTTCAATGTTAAATTAATTCTAATGACCACTATTGGATAAAATGGTAAAAATATATTCTAATTATACTTTAAAACCACTAAATAGTATAACTTATCACTATAAATTATTTTGATTAAAAAAGTTGTTTTAAATTATTTTTCACTATTCATAAAAATTAGAAGTTCTCAGAAAAATACCAGAAATTCAACATAGGCTAATTTCGATATTCCGAATCCAAAAATGAAGTCCATTTTGAAATATAAAATTTCTATAATTTTAAAAAGTGGTTATTACTATTCATAACGGCTACTTTGATTAGTCGCGGTGTTTTAGAACTTGAAGTTGCGTACAATGCAAGCTATTGCATTATTGAATGAGAAGCGTACCGTGGAAGCTCGGGGTGTTACATTCTCCCCTACTTCAATAAATTGTGTCCTCGCAATTTGAAATTTTTCTTTGAAAATAAAAGGTTGAAAAGAGAAAATACCTTTGAGGAAAACCCACATCGGAAATAAGGTTAATAAATATATAACATTAAAAGAAAGCAGGATAAGTACAAAGGTCACCCGATATAGCCTATTCTAGGATTATATGAAAATATGGATATGGAAGAGAAACAAACCATCAAGGTCTGATGGAGAGTTATAGAAAACAGGATTAGGAGAAAGTTTAACCACAAGAAAATCACAAACTTGTGATTGGTTAAACGGTCATTGAATCCCCAGTTGGAAAAGTTAACCGACAACATTTTTGTTTTAAGTTACCTTTTATAATGTTGAGGAATTTATTTAGGAGATTTACTAAGAACGTA
The DNA here is from genome assembly GCA_963277665.1 of Viscum album. Classification (NCBI taxonomy): domain Eukaryota; kingdom Viridiplantae; phylum Streptophyta; class Magnoliopsida; order Santalales; family Viscaceae; genus Viscum; species Viscum album. The sequence goes on along the minus strand of OY728160.1, from coordinate 1,355,468,048 downwards.
AGGGAATATACATACTTGTTATGTATACTTTCATTCGTTAATAAATTTTTACCACAAACCCAACTTTTACTCCAAATGCTAACGGAACTCAAAAATATTCTATTTATCCTAATTGTATAAGGTTCAAAATGTTAACACATACCATTTAGATTAGTAAATCTATTTTGTAATAACCAGGGACTTCCTGTAGGCTAGTGGTAGGAAATAAAGGCTTGTCGCACTATGGTTGTGGGTTCGATTCCTGTAGCTTTGTCCGACGCGACGGTTTATGCCCCACCCTGCAGGTTGTCCTTTTCCTAAAACTATAGTATTATAATATTCCAAAAATAATCTTCAGAAATTCTTTAACCTTAAACAATACTATCCATGGTTCAACTTAATCCATTCCAACCTTAATAGTTATCCAAAATACCTCCGTCCAGACTTTCTCTAAAAGGTCTCTAAATTCCAAAATCAATTGTAACATCAGATTCCCCAAACAAAGAAAAGTTTCTCTTATTGTCACATACTAAAAATATGATTACCTTAATCATATTAAAACCTTACTGAAATCAACAAGTACTGCAGTACAATCCATATATATATATCACATTATTCTTATAACCAGAATATAATCCTTGAGTCCAAAAGCACCAATACATTAATTATTCCGCTTCAACTGTAGTCACAGCATAAGATTGGCCTTGATCCCTTGGCCTTTTCTGAGGTAAGTTTCCCTGACGCTTAGGACATTCATTTGCATAATGCCCTGTTTCCCTATAATTGTAGCATTCAACTTTGACAGCCTCTTTCTTTCCCTTGCAATCACGAGCCTGGTGACCCTTTTCTCCACATTTATAACAAACTCTCATTCCTTTTAGGCAAGTACCAGGGTGATTCTTCCCACAATTATCACATAATGGAAAATCCTTCTTTCCCTTTTTCCCTTTATTTGTCTCTTGTTCCCCCGTTCTCTTCTTCTCATGCTTTACTTTGTTGTCATAAGACTTAGAGAATTCCTTTTCTATCTTGATAGCACACGAGACAATATCTTCGTATGATGAGAAGGATTGTGATACTAAAGATCGACGGAGAAATGGTTTTAACCCATCAAAGAAACGATCAATCTTACTCCTTGGGTTATGTATATAATCGGTAGCATGCCTCGCTAACCTTGTAAAGTTAGCCTCATACTTTGCGACATTCTCATCCTCTTTCTGCCTCAAACTCAGAAATTGCCTTTCCATATCTGCTCGATGGTCACGAGGAAAATATTTTTCTAAAAACAGATTTTTGAACTCCCTCCATTCCATATTCGATACGTCATCATCTTCCTTTGTGTTTTGAATCAGCGACCACCACTGATCGGCATCTCCAGTGAGGCGGTAAACTGCCATGACAACCTTCTCCCTTTCGCTACTCCCCAAGGCATGGAATATTTTTTCTAAGGAGTTTATCCATTGCTCATCTACTAACGGATTTGTACCCCCATTAAAGGTTGGTGGTTGTTGCCTCATGAAACGGTCTAGCATTGATCCTCCACGTTGCGGATCAGGGTGCTCCATACGAGTAAGGTTATTATTCATAACCTGAGGAAGTTGTCCCAGTATGGTGATTAGCTGATCGGCACCAGTTGCATCACCAGCCCCACTATAATTATCTTGAGCAGGAGGGAAATCCCTACATGGAGTGCGTGCATTGATACGGTTTCCATTTCTTCCACTAGGCGCCATTTCTAAACAATTGCATAAACTAGATTAGTTTATGAAATAAAATACATAATTCCATATTTGTAAAATACTTTACATAAATTGACCTATTTATGGATATAATCCATAATCATAAAAAGGAATGTTTCCTTTGAGGAAGTATATACTCATAACCCTTCATAGTGGTTTGTAAAGAAAATGAGAATTATCCTAAGAATATCCCCCGGGAGTGTCGTAACCAAGAGTACAGCAAGGCCCGTTGTCGTGCACCAGTTCCCGTTCGAGTCTAGCTCAAAGCGGTGTTTTCGGGTTTTACCCCTAGGTACATCTGTGCCAGAGCCGCCTCTACCTGCTCGTATCCAGACAAGGATGTATTGCTCGGAAAACTCACAAAATCTCTACAATAACAAAATTCTAGGAAGTTCTTCTATACTAATCCTCAAAGTCTATCTTTGGGCTATGTGCTCTAATCAGAGTTTATCTAAATCTAGCTTCCAAGTTTAGTACTAAACTGCCTCTGATACCAATTGTAATGCCCCGACCCCAGCTACCCAGAGTCGGTGCATTACTTCGTAACATTGGCATGATCACAAAAGATCAAGTCTCGAAAGACTGATTAGTTTAGTAGCCTTGGAAACACTAGATACATTCATAAGACTTACATTACATTATAAAGTGAAAAACTACAATAACAAAGTCTCCATAGACCACACTCATATCCTCTTCTGACAATCCCTGGAGGTCATTCATAAAATACTTCTTCACATCCTGGAAAATATTAAAACATTGAAAGGGGTGAGCTCAGATGCTCAGTAAGGATAACAATATTGCGGAAGCTTTTATAAGAAAACATAAGAATTTAAGGCAATGTATAACTAAAACAAAAGCCTTATTGAACTTGAACTTCAGCATAATATGGCAAAAGTAAAGTAAAATAATGCCATTACTTACTCTCATGGATATTCTACTAGACGAATAATCACATGAAATATCAATAACCACTTTCATAATGAGGGAATGTATAATGTCGGACATTCTGAAACATTTTGTCAAGGCCTCGGCCAAGACGTCTAAAATGATTAAGGCCTCGGCCAAAACCATAAATCAAATTGGGAAAGGGCCTCGTCCAATTCCACGTCTAGTTGTCTCATGAGACCTACCGATGCATCGAGGAGCTATAGCGGGCTCCACCCGTCACTTATTAAGTCCAATACATTCCTCATATGAACAGGTTTAAACATCTCATAAACCATAACATAATCATATCACATAAAACATGCATAAAGGAAACATAACATTTCCACATTTCAATCACAAGATATCAATACAACACATTGATATAATAAAAACGCTTTCAAAACTATTTTCAATACCAAAATAAAAGAAAAGTATAACATGGTATTTATTCTTCAAAAAAAAGGGTATGGCTTGTAGAGGAAGCCGAAACTCAAATAGTGGTCACGGCGGCGGAGAAGTCATTGTCGCCGCATACGTACGACAAAAACATTCCCTTTTTTCGTTTAGTAAACACTTCGTATAAAAAAGATTCCTTTTGAATAAATGTAAAAGTCAAAGTGGTTTATACACCGTATAAAAGAAATTTATGTATAAAACCAAATATGCCTCAATGAAAGGAGATTGAGACGAAGTCCTTAAAAAGATAATTTTTAAAATAAAATAGATATATTATGTGTATTAACTATAGGTACACATAAAGAATACAAAATAATACATAATAATATCATGACATAATTTGAAAGTAGGAGATTAACCCAAAGAATGGAAGTTGGGTTAAGAAGTTCCCTTACCTCGTGTCTGACTTGACTCAACCGTTCTTTAACCTCCTGAATAATAAACTAGAGTTAATATATACCTTATTAAGAACCATTTTCCATTTCATTATCCTTTTTATATCACTTATTACAATTTTATGAACATTATGTAATTATTTAAGTTAATAACGGTCGTTTTGTCGATCTTTGGTACTTGAGTCAACAATAAACTTCTTATAATTACAAGTTGTTTATGTGGTAGAATATCCATTATCTCCAGAATTATATTCATGATTTAGATGTCATATATATCTTATATATCCAGTATATACATTCATTTATAATATTACGTAACATTTAGAGGTAATAAATGAAATGCACCGTTCATGGAGACGGTAAGCCGTACGTACGCATGAACGCTACTTTCATTTCAATTTCATATTTAATGGAACTAAATCATAATGATATAAATGTATAATATAATTCCAGTATAATATAGTGTATAATACCATTTAATCCATCCTTTATACATCCCACATATGGCATTAACGATTCAAATCACTTTGAGGGGGCGGTAGTCCGCACTTCCTAAAATGAAATTATCGCGTTTTACCCATAATGGAAATCATAAAGTATGCCATAAATGAGAAATACAGAAGCATAAGTAAAACATAAACATATTATATATCATATATAAAAATAGTTACATCTTAATGGCCACCTTTGAAGGTGTTATATGAGTGTTGAACAATCATCGTTTCGTGGGGCAGAAATTCGCCATCCACAGAAACCGTATGTTCTTTAACCATTAGATGTAGGTGTGTGTAAGTGTAGCTAGAATACATCTTATAACAACATCCTAGTATATTGAGGATACTGTTTTTGTTACAAAAGAAATGAATAAAAAGAGTTTAGGGGGTTGGAGAAGAAAAATAAAACAAAACAACATTAGAGAAGACATTACCTCAAAATCGGGTAACTCTTTTTGATTTGAGCCAAAGGCTTCCTTGGGAAGAGTTATGCCCAAATTAAGGCTTCTAGGAGTAATAGGGGGAAGTTGGGAGAGTATTTGGGCAGAGTTTGGCCGAGCCAAATGGCTTGAAAGTGTAAATGAGGTGGGAGAGGTGGGGGCCTTTTATAAGTGGAGAGGAGGGGCACTTTTGGAAAGATTGAAATGTTATATTATTTCACAATGATTTTCGGATTCTAAAGGTCCCACACTTATATAATTCGAGGCTAAGGTGATAAGGTTTCGAAATATCCTCATCCAATAGGCTTTGGACAAGTTTAAGCCTTGTATTTTTCATTATCTTCTCATTTTATTTAAATCGTTAAATAATGAGGTCATCGCTGCATCATAATGATGTCATAAATAATTTAATTTATTTAATGTATAAAAATTATAAAAAAAATACTATGATGTAGGAAATTGTTTTATCTTTCTAATGAATATTTATAGTCAAAATTTGGACTTGTGTAACCCCACTTAAAAACTGTTTTAGTAAAACAACTCATGTTTGTGTCAATTTAATTTTAACATTAAATATATATATATATTAATGTCATTTTCCAACCAAAGTGGCTCCATGGGGTCCCCAAGTTGACCCATGGGTTGTCTTGGTCGTCCATGACTCATCCAATAGGAGTAGGACAAGTTTCAAGCTCATATCATATTATTAAAACATTGTTTTTACCTTAAACTACACTAATTACCTCTAATCGCGATTAAGAACTTAAAAGTTACTATTCACCAAAAAATTATTTTAATCTCATTGAACCACATTTTACTTCTTAATGACAACCATGTATGTCGGATTTTTGAAAATCAAATCACAGAAGTGGTAATATTTCATTTAAACAAAAAATCAGTTATTTAACTACCACTTAGTGGTTTCACTATTCATCAAAAATTGAAGTTTTTCAGAACAATGCCAAAATTTCACCCTAAGCTATAATTGATATTCCGAGTTCAAAAATGATGTCTATTTTACAAAATTCCAAACATATAAGTTTCATTAATTAATTTTATAATTAATTCCCGCTGTCACAACAAATAGCGTGTTTTTAAGAAACAATTTATATCAAAAGATTGGCAATTGTTTATATCCAATTTCAATGTTAAATTAATTCTAATGACCACCATTGGATAAAATGGTAAAAATATATTCTAATTAAACTTTAAAACCACTCAATAGTATAACTTATCACTATAAATTATTTTTATTAAAAAAGTTGTTTTAAATTATTTTTCACTATTCATAAAAATTAGAAGTTCTCAGAAAAATACCAAAAATTCAACATAGGATAATTTCGATATTCCGAATCCAAAAATGAAGTCCATTTTGAAATATAAAATTTCTATAATTTTAAAAAGTGGTTATTACTATTCATAACGGCTACTTTGATTAGTCGCGGTGTTTTAGAACTCGAAGTTGCGTACAATGCAAGCTATTGCATTATTGAATAGGAAGCGTACCGTGGAAGCTCAGGGTGTTACAGGATACCTTGAAAATGGTTATTGATTTGATGATAAAGTAATTTATGTTTGAGTTTACTACATTTTTTGATTTATGGGATATATGTAATAAGGATAAAGTTACTAGTGATTCATGTTATTAGTATATGTGATCATGGTATTCACATGTTTGTAATGTGATATTATAAACTGATTTATGTTTTCTAGGGATAAATTTCAGATCAAATTCTTTGGGTTTTGAATATAGTTGGTAATATTTTGGAGTATTCTTAATCTTAACTAATTATGGAATGGATTGAGTTGAACTTTGGATATTATTGTTTGAGGTTAAAGTATGAATTATCATTTTGGATAACTTGTTATAACCATTGTAGTTTTGGTAAATATTTATAGGTCAAATAAATGACTTATAGATCTTATGATTCGTTAAAATTACTTCAAGAATGAAAAAAATCATCTCAAATATCCATTTTTAGATGTAAGAGATGAATTTGAAATTGATCAAAGCATGACCAAAGGATGAGATTGTTCTTATGACATGGAAAGAAATCAAGTATGTTTATTTTCTCAAGTGATTTATCTAGACTGTAAAACAATCCCTCATCTTTAAAAAATTTCCTTGAAATGAAAACTTTATATGTTTAATTTTTTTACTAAGGAATCAATGGTCTTTCAACTCATCACAAATTTACAGTTTTGTGATAGTTAAATTTCTCATGAACATGTTCTCTATCACTCTTTATTAATCGTTAGGTGTAATTTTTCTCTTCCATATATATATTTTCACTTCTCAATGGTGTTCTTCTATTCATAAACCTGGTTTTGTAGTGACCATAATACTTTCCTTTCCCACTTTTTGAGTGGAATTTTTATTGACCCATTTTATGATGTGGGTTTTCTATAAAGGAATTTCCAAATGTCAAACCCTTGATTACCTAACACAAGTTCAAATTATGAGGATTCAATTTATTTTATGGGGATAATTTAATACCCTAATATTTTAAAGGAACACTATATTTGATAGTGTATACAACACGTAACACTGAGCTTAAAGGAACCATGAAATATTATTATTTAAATATGACAGTTTTAAGCTAGAAATTAAATTTGTGGGTATGAATTGTATTAAATGAATTAATAAATATATATAAAGTACCTTATAAATAAAAATTTATTTATTTATTCTTTGGAAATAAGTACTCAATTTTTAGTAATGTTATTTTATGGTTGAGAAATATATTTCCTTCAAAAAAATGATTCTTATTATTTTTTGTGAGAAAATATTATAATCAATTTCTCAGACTTATAAAAATTTTATTTTATAAAAATAATATCATTTTTTAAATAATCATACCAAAATTGTATTAGGGTGAAATTTTCAGATTTCTCTCAAAATATTGATTTTCCAGTGAATAGTGAGAAATACTGATTTTTATTGAAAACTTTTTTTTTTGTTTCAAATATTTAAAAAGTTTTATTTTATTTTAAAATTTTTTTGAATTAAAATTAGTTCTATTATAATATTAAAAATCAAATTAGGTTAATTATGATCAATTTTGTAATTAAATTTTTTATAAAAACATTTTTTAGACAAAAAATGATTATTTAAGAAAAAACTGTATTTTTTTGAAAAATGGGTTTCGTCGCATTTTGTGAACTTATTTTAAAATTAATTTCTTTAAATTATAGGTGTTGAATTTGATAAAATGGATTCGATACTTGGAATCAGAATATTCAAATTTGGTAAATAGGTCCCTTTTATTTATATGCATTATGAATAGTAACTCTAGTAAAATTTATCACCTCAATAAAGGGTAAATTGGGTTAATCTAAGTTAAAACTAAGTGAAAAGGCCATAATTTTTCATCCTAATTATTATTTGATGAATTTAATTAGAACATAATCACCTTATTCTTGAAATTGGGTTTTTAAATGGACATTTTTCCTTGAAAATAACCCTTATAATATTTAAAGAAAAGAAAGTTACAAAATGTCACTCTCTTAGTTTTAAATACCTATTATGTGTCCACATAGAAAAAAACAATATATGAACAAATATAAAGGTCAATTCGGATCTTAATGAAATTAGTTTCATGATAAAATTTATTTCTAATTTTTATAAATTATATAATTACCTTAAGTTTTTGTGAAATGTTAATACAATATTTATTTAATTGACATAAAAACTAATAAATGATTTTAAAAATATTAAAAGTAATATAATTTGAATGATTTAATGTATCCCATGAATTTTATAGACCTATATGACATATTAGAGATATTTTAAATAATTTTATTTGAATTCCCCCATTTTATTGATATATTTAAAGTCAAATTAAATTAATAGTGTTAAAATGACATTAATGATATTTTATAATAAATAATGTTATAATAAATTGTCTAAAAATATTAAATTTTTTATATTCATCCAATTGAATGGTATGTCGTTTTAAACGTCAAAAATGGTCCATTTATGGGTTTTTTGTCATTTTATAGTAACATTATTAACACTTAAAGGGTAGAAAACATTAATATTATGATAATTGTCAGAATGGTTAACAGGGGTTAAAACTAAAAGATAAGGGTGAAAGTATACACAAAACATATCCAAATTTTATTTTATCAGATAATTTAGATGAATAATCATATTATATTTTAATATTATTAATTTGGAGCTATTTTGGAATCAAAATTAATTTATATTAATTTAATATTTTATAAAAGTCCAAGAATGTCCCTCCCCTCAATTATAAAAGGACACCCCCTCAATTCTTCACAACAATTTGAGCCATCTTGCTCAACCCATATTTGGTATTTTCATAAAATAATGACATTATTTTCCTCAGTATACTTAAATGTTATCATGATTATGAAACCACCATTATCCACTCTCTGTCTCAATAAATGAGAAGTGAAAGTATCATTTGTTCGTACGTACAACTTTCTGTCTCCACATAGTAATACAATTAATTTTTAATCTCCATATTTTATGGATGATAATTATGATGGGTTTAATGTTTATATATGATATTTAAAACATAATTATAATTCTTTAATGATAATATCATATCCACCTTCTTACCTTTCAATCTTTTGGAAAACGATAGTGTCACTCATGCGTACGTGTGGACTACCTCCTCCACAATGCGATGTGATTTGTTTTTCATTTGAATTTTAATTAGATGGTAATAAAGATTTATTTCAAGGATATATATAATTTATATGATATAATAATTCTGTAAATTTGGATTATTATTTACCTTTCTTTAATTCCATCCATCAAAAAATTGAAAAACATTCATGCATACGTATGCTCTACCGTCTCCCTGAATGGTGCAACTAATTTTTTAATCTCTAAATTTTATAGATTAATATAAAAACATATATAATGAATATATATTATGTTTATATAATTATTTATTTTCTGGATATGATGTAAACTTTATCTAAGTACAAAGTCTGAAACTACCTTACTACATTATACAAGAAAAACGAAGGAGTTATTACCCAAAACAGTGATTTTAACAATGAATTGTAAATAAATAGGTGATAAAATATTATGAGTAAGTTAAATATGGTATGATATATATGATTATGGTTTTTTAATATATGTTTAATAAATATATATTTATTATATGGGAGGTTTGAACACTTATGAAGGTAGTCAAACCTAAGGCAAGGGATGATTATCATTATCAGGTATTTTTCATGTTTAAGTATATCTTGGAGGAATTTTTTTATATTTATTTCTTAAACCCAATATATTTTATTACCCTCTGTTAATTAATTAAATTTTCAATAAATGGTACAATTTTCCTCTCCTTGATACTTAAAATGGTTGAGAAAATGTTTTTAAGAAAAGATGGTTTTATTTATTTCTTCAGTCAAAAATCATTTTTATTCCATATCCATGTTTTCTAAAAAATATTTTCATAAATGTTTCAAAAATTATATGAATGATTTATTAATGAAATTTTTACCCATTTTTACTTTTTAAAAAATGGATTAAAGGAATCTTCTTGTTGTTTTCTGAATAAGATACTTTTTGACCTTTTTACAATAGTATGAAAGGAATGTTTTTAACTTATATGGAATGAACATAATTCTCGCCATAATGAATTCTCATTTAATTGAATATTTATTAATAATTTTCCATTATTATTTTCAAATTAAATTTTTTTCAAAATATTCTGTAAATTATTAGTTTTTAAATTTTTATTTTCAACTTAAAAAGGGTATTTTTTCTCAAGAATTTTTTTAATGATATTTTTATGGTATTTAAATTCACCAAATACAATAACCCTAATTTTAATTATTATTCACTAGGGATATGTTTTAATGATTCCATCCTTATTATTTCTCCAGATGGTCTGTGATCAGTTTGATTGAGGATGTACTATTTTGATATCATTCACCATATTACTCTATATGGTTTATGATTATGTTTATTGTATAGGGTAATTATTAACATTGTGTATGCTAGTTTCAATAAAAAAATTGTGTTGATTATATTTCACCCATTTCATAAGAGGAATGAATTTTACTTAGTAAGTGATAGGCAGATCCCGTTATAGCCCCTCGATGCATCGATAGGCCTTATGAGATAAACTAGTTTTGGTAGTGATTGAGGCCTTACCCATTCATGTAAGATGTTTTGGAATGAGACCTCATCAGTATGTTTATGATATCTGAAATTATGTATTCCCTAATTATGATATTAGTTATTGATGTCCATGTAATTGTTTGATTTGTTATGATATCTATGGATAAGTTTCTAGCTCATGAGATTATTTATATGGAATTATTTCATCATCATTTATTCTTGTCGTATTATTTATGCCTTATTAATCTTTCATTTTATGCACATCACTACTAAAAATCTATGCTCACACTTTTCTCATGTTTCATTTATACATGATACCATGAAGTGTTTTATGATTAATATGTAGGTATATTCTAAAGGGGACTATGGTGTTCTCAAAGAAAATACTATATTGTATTTTATGTTTTCTAATATAATGTGAGATTCAAGTATGTATCTAGTTTTCTAAGACTACTAAAATATTAATTCCTTTGGTATATAATCTCTTTTATCCAGTTCCAATGTAACAAAGTAACCACTGACTCTAGGCTACTAGGGTTATAGTATTTACATTTCCAATTAGGCAATTAAGCTTGGTCTGTTTTACCTCGTCAAGATTTATTGATCCTTGAATAATAAAAATTTATTTAATAAATAAATATCACTACATTATTATTTGATAATTATAGTAAATATTATATTCACCAAACTATGAAAAAAAATATTTAATATTATTATTTAACTCACTTATTCTATTTAATAACTTGTGATTAAATTGTGGAGATCAATCAAACCCAACTAAATATTTTTTATTCTAATCTATTAAATTAAATACTTGAATTTAACTAAGACTGTGGATATAATTAGTGTGTGACCCTCTAGGACACTTTCTCTATGTAGACATAACTTCCTAAAGTCAAAGGTTAGCATCTAGAAACACACAAAGACATCCATAGAGAAAGAAGTTAACGTCACAATGACATCCAACCTCCTGCGAATGATTACCTTGTAATATAATCCACATATCACGATGTCTAAAATCAATTAGGTTGCATGTTGGTTTCATCAACCTATATGATCGAGGTCTCTTTCTTTGACATTCTAAAAATGAAATCACTCATCAAACACTATGACCATGTATTTATGAATTCAGTTCGATTCCCAATAAACTACATGAGATATCAACTTTTTTAAGGGATATAAGTTTTAATTTATTTCTCTAATTATCCATTAATAAAATATCACTCATGATGCACACAACATATCATACTTTACGATAAACATATTCCATCAAGTTTTTCATCAATACATAAAAGTATTCATGCCATGATATCCATTAATAACCATCTTGAAGTCCAAGGATCAATATATATGTCCGTATATAAGAACATCCAACGAAATATAAAAATATGGATTTCCTTTTTTCAGGTCTGTTCTCAAAATCCCTATATTGGAAATTACCAAGGGGTACACCATGAGAGGACGCCTCAAATTCCTATAAGTCTCCACCCCTTATAGTTGGTATCGTCTATGTCTCATCAAATGATATCATCCGATAATAGTATATATATTCGATAATAATATCGTGTAACCTCCTAATTCTCATTATTTTAGAGAACTGTTATAACCTCTCTGTGTGACATATATTATCATGAGATTATCACATACAAAATCCATGCATAGGAATAATCATGATGTGATAAAAAATCCTCATTTGAAATGAAAAAAAGTAATCAAGAATCAAGAATTCCAGTTCCATGGTACCAAATACAACACATATGAACCAATAAAAACACTTCAGTTCCCCAATTAATTGGACTATGTAACTATTTTCATTGATAATGGATCTCCCTATTATAGATCCACAATTCATCATTGTTTATGTGTGCGAGTTCCCAAGAACTTGTTAACTCTTTAACCATTACTCTAAGGACACTGAAGAGATTTATAGGGATGTATAACATCTAAAACAAAGTGTAAGAAAGACTTCAAAACCTAATTAAACCCAAAATTGAACTATATACATGGGATTAATATAAATAAAGATCAAGAAAAACATACCTTACTCGAGTCGATCCATCCCATCGAATCCTTTCAAAATCATTTGATCGATATCACCAAGATAGAGCTTGAAGCCTCCTTCCTCTAGTGGCATCCAAGGATCATATGAATCTTATAATTCTAAGAAAGGATCTCTCTTTATTCATGGTTTTCTAAAACCTTTTGTTTAAAGAATATAGAGATGAGATATATTAATGATTGTATCAGTTTAATGAATTCTAATAGGAGTCTCAACATTATGGAATTAAATGACTTTCATGAGGAATGAACTAATTTATATAGGCCTTGCACAAACTCAAACGGTTAGCTGATATTGATTAGAACATTTCATAAATGTTCCATATGTCTAAACACTTTTAAATTCTTGGTAAAATTCCTTATTGATTTTTTAATGTTTAAAAAATTGTGCAAGATATTTTAACTATTCATAATCATAATCAAATGATGAATAATTGATAGTGATAGAAAAAGAAGATGAATAAGATCAATTCCATCACATTTTCATATGATGTGACAATACCATGAAAAAACCACCACAAAAGTTCCTAATACTATGTTGTGGTGCACACAAGAATAGTCCACTGCATGGTCTAAACCTCCACCCCATGGTGGTTCCTTTAGTGCAAAAATCCATCAGTTGTAGGACCTTGTAAGACAAAGAGCCCATAACCTAGTGGTAAGGGCTCCTTCTTAGCATCTAAGAGACATGGGTTCAAAACCGGGTGGAGGCGAATTTACGGGTCACTGTAGCAGTTACTATTCGGTATTGTAGCAGCCAGAACTATTCACCCGATTTGGACCTTCGGGCCACCGGTTTGGGCCTACGGGTCTCCAGGGCCTTCTGGTCATCAAAAGGTCTTCGGGCCCAGGGCCTTTGGGTCACGTAGACCATGGAGTAGCCCAGTTCACACAGAACATGCCCCAGAAGAGGATCAAAGCAATAGGAGTAGCAGCCACTAGATGCAGAGCTAACCAGATTGGAAGAATGAGAGCGTATGGTAGCTTCCATCGGGACCAGGCACCGTGCATCTTTGTATGGGGAAATGCTAGCTGGTCAGCAATTCAAGGTAGGGAGCTAGGTGATCAATGATGCAGAAATCTGGGGAGGGTTTGTTCAAGTGGGCTGGGCCTACGGGTCATGTATTGGGCATGGTATGCCTCTGGACCTTCAGGTCATGTATTGATGGTTTGTTGGGCCTTGTTCCTTGGACCGTGGACCTACGGATCATGTACGGGTTCCCCTTCAACCCTTAAAAGGGGGATTATCCATAATAAAATAAAAAGAAGGCCTTCGGGCCATTCGGGCTAGGACCTTGTAAGTTGTTGTAGTAGACTCTCAACATGGCTTGAAAAAGATCAATCGTTGATGTAGTGATATCATGAACAAAAAATGAGATATTTTCATTCAGTTTAAAAACATTCCTTGAAAATAGGAAGGATTATTTTATTCTTTCGAGAGGTGTTCACAGTGGGATAATGATGATATATTTCCATGAATTATTTTAATCATTTATCATATGATTGGATTAATTTGTGACCTTGATGATACCAAATATAACAAGGATATATTTATCATTATTGTGGGGTGGGTGGGGGGACCATGTAAATTTTTTATGATTAATATTCTTGAATTATTTCATCAAATATGGGAAATGGTGGGATTAAAAAACGATCAGAAATGTACTCTAATAAGTGAAAAATATTGATTTTAAATAAATTTAAATATCAGTCAACACTGATTTAACTCCCCTTCTCAGTGCATCATCCAACATTTTATAGAGAACTAAAAAATGAATCATTTAACTCCTCTAGTGGTACTTAGAAAACTAACTCATGAAAAATATTCATTTCAACCATACGAGGCAAATGAATATATTTTTTGTCAAAGGGCATTATATCCTGGTGTGATTAAATCTTTTGTGTATCATGTTAATTGCATTCACTCATATATACTATTTTTTACAAACATATTGGTAAGATCTAACTCACCCCCACAGATAAATGTTGGAATGTAATTAAGAATATTTTTATCATCTTATTGGAACTATTTATTTAGGTTTGTTACACTAACAATTTGAAACAAGAGGTGTTTATTATTGTAGATGCATGTTTTTTTACCTATTTTTCATAAAGAAAAATCAGATTTTGGATATATATTCATGATTGGAGATGCTACAATTTCATGATAGTCACAAAAATAGACACATGTTGCACCATTTTTTAATCATTCCAAGATAAAGAAGGTTTCATCAAAAGTGGGAGAGAAAAACACACACCTTTTAATTTATTCTTCTTCATGAAAAAAACTTAAGAATAACAGATATTGATTTATAATTTGTCAGATCAATTGACAATGTGATCAATATATTTATGAAAACATTATCATCTTTTTTTTTATGTTTATATATGAAATGTGCACCCACTTCAAAAAATTTAAAAAAAACATGATTGCATTTTCCCCCTTATTTTATTTTTAATCTATTGTGGTTTTCCTTATAAAGTTGTGAATCAATCAATATCAAAATAAGTATGATGATATAAAATTTTATGGATGAAGAACATTTGGGTATTGTAATTCCACCACCATCATCAATGGTGACTCTCTTTTTAGGTTTAATTATCCATTTTATCTCTTAATGTACTCATATATATAATGGTTTTCCTTGCATAAATAATAAAAAATAAATAATAATTTCACTTTAATAAAATTTAAAATATAGATAATAATTTAAAAATATATTTAAAAAAATAATTTCAATAAATATATTTATATTTTATGTATATTTATATTATTAATATATATCATATAATAAATATATATAATGAATATAATAGTAAATATATAGATATAGGAGAAATGTGCAAAAAAATAAAGAAAAAATAAAGAAATAAACAAGAAATAAATTGAGGGTCATGCACATACAAAAATGTTTGTGAATCAGCAGGTTGGGGGGATATTATAATTTTATTCATGCATTAAACATTGAAAGAGTAAAATAAATGAAAATTCGATAACCACCAAGGTGCATGAGGAAATAGGTTTTTGGGAATTTGTGACTCCTTTTCTAAATGTTGAGAATGAATGTATATAAATATAAATTATATTTTTTTATTTTATTTATTTTATTATTTAAATATATAAATTATTTATAGCAATTTTAGTTAATTTTTTATATTTATTTTTTCATATACATATATGGATTCCTACACCAACAGTTGCACACATACATATATACTCATAGCTACAACGTTTATTTTTATAAAAAATAATTTAAATTATCTATATGTAATTATTATAATTTCTTATAAAAACATAAATAAAAATGTGAAATTAAATTTGAGTTTGACATAGATATTTAAAATATGTTTTTTTGAAATCAATAGTTATTTTTAAATCCATTTAGTTTTTTTAATTGGAATTGAAATTTAAAATAAAAATAACTATATAAAAATAATATATATATATATAGCTTTTGATATTATCCCACAATGCACATCCAGCCTAAGCCTTCTGGTTTCATCAACCCATCGACTCTTTTCCATGAACACGTGACACCAAGAAAATGTACACAAAGCCCTCCCATGGTCTAATCTATTTCTGAGTTCCCTTGAAGATATTCTGGCGCACCATCTGTAAGTCCTAAATCTCTATCTTAGATATTTTGTTTCCTTTTTCTACACTTTTTATGGATTTTCCTACTTAATTGTGCCATTAGAGTCTTATTTTGGGCCCCTTTTTTGTTGCAGGATGATTCCCCACAAAACCAAGAGGGGAGTGGTTGCTCTTGTCCGAATGAAGGCCTGTGAAGGTGTCCCTCCTCCTTAAAATACGAATAAACGTTTGGTAATACTAGATGCTATGAAGTGAGTCTCTTGTTCCCCCTCACCCCACCCCATCCTTTACCTTTAGTTTTATGTATTTATATTTTGGATTGTTTAGCGCAATACTGATTGATTTTCTGTCTATGTAGGGTTTTACGGATTTAGGAAGGCCATAAGTTCTTCTTGCTATCACGAGACCATAAGAGTGAGTTTTAAATCCATGTTTTTAGTAATTTGGTATTCCCATTCTGTGTTACATGAGATTTTATTTGATTTGGTTGTCTTTATAAATGATATAATGGTATCAGTGATGATAAAAAGATGATTTTTGTGGTAGATAAAAGTCATTTTGTGTGTGTGTGTGTGGTGAATTAAACTATATACATATATGGGTGATAGAGAATTGTTTTGTTGATTTAGTGTCATGCCATCTCCTAACATAAACACACTCAAACACGAACAACTCTCTTTTACTACATGGTTTACACAACATGTCTCATTTAACATGAGTGTATAATGCCAAATGACTAAATGTTTTTTGCTTGGGTTTTAATGTTTATGTACAATCAAATGACAAATGTTTTTTGAATTCCATTGACTCTACTACATATGAGATCCTATGGGTCTAAAAACTACTATGCAGGGTACTTGGGCCATCTTGGAGAGAATTAACATTAAACACAAATGTCTCAACTTCTTCTTTTATAAAGAAACCCCTTATCTATAATTTTTTTTCATAAAGGTTTAGAGGTACTAAATATCAATCTCACCATTAGAATCCCTATGCACTAAATATCTAACCTTTTTTAAGAATTGTATCTTCTAATATCATTCTTATCCCAGTTGATTCTTCTTAGTGAAAAAAAAAATCACAGGTATACTGAGTTTTGAAATGAGATATGAAACATTTATCTTAAATTATCTACATATGAAATGAATAATTTTGGTGTAAAATAAATCACTCACAATACATAATCAATTATTTCTGGTAAATTATAACTTATTATCATGGGTATGAATAAAAGGAAGAAACGTTATATTGTATCTATTAATTTCATGGACAAAATAACATCACGATGATATTGATGTTTATTTATCCCCATTGTTTGAAGATCTAAAATTGATGTGACATATGAGTTTTAGGATTTATGATGATCATAACAAAGAATATTTCACATCGAGATCTATGTGGTTTGACATGATAAATGATTCTACTGGTTATGGTAATTTGTTAGGTTAAAACATCAATTCTATGTTTGAGAGTTTTTATGTAATGGAATGGAACAGTCATTAATGAAATGGTATAAAATTAAAGGGTACAAAAAACAAAAAAATTAAATATTCCATTTTTTAAGAGTTTTATGATAGAATGAAATGATTTTACCATATTATTATTTATAAAATTAATATGTAATTTTTTATCAATAATTTTTAAAACCACCCTCATTATTTTATTGAAATTTATTTTTCCTATTTTTTACCAAATGTAGTAACACTCAATGTGATGTCACAAGATGTGTCACGGTCTCCATAAATAGGTGAGAAAATTTTGATAAGATAAAATGTGTATCACTATTTTTCGTAAACCATTCTATAAAAACTCATAAAATTTGATTCTAAAAAGTGATAAATTTTCTTCAAACAACCTTATTGGAAAATTTTATTTCTATAATGTTTTATTGATGTAATTTATATCAAAAAGTTTATACGTGATAGTTTCATAAAAACTTTACTTGTAACACCCGACATATGTTGTGGTATGAATTTGTTTTAGTTTTTTCCAAAACCATGTGTATTTTGGTATTTTTGATTTGTTTGAGGTGTTAGTTGCTTTATTTTTAGAGGTGCCAAAAAATCACACAAAAATGGGGTGCGATGTACCATGACAGAGATCTATGATTTATTAATATGATTTATTTCTTTGGGGTGTTGCATCACTATACATATGATCAAGCTGTAGTTCCCCATGTAAGAGTAGGTTCTATATATTGGGGGTGTCACACCATAATGGGGTGATGTTTCATTGTGAATCCCTTGATCATGCTATAACATGGGGGCTATAATTATTTGGTTTCACTTTGGAATGGATCATTACACTATAACACACACGACCATGTAGTTGACTTGGATTTATCAGGGTGCTCTATAATTGGGCATTATTCCATGCTTCATGTAACATCCTGCATTCCTACATGGTATGAATTCCATTAAATTTTCATCAACCTCAAGTATTTTGGGTATTCATGAGTGTTTAAGGCCTTGCTGGGGTCTTGAGGGTTTTTTAGGAGTTTAGTATCGGTGTTGGGTATGTTATCATGGGAGACACCAGGCACCGAGTACTTGAATTCTTGGTATCGGGTACTTAGTGGGCTCAAAAGGGAGGGTTTATCTTGCCTATGCCACTAGGTGCCCAGTGCCCCTAGAGTGTGTACCTAGTGGGGGATAGGGTACCTAATTACTGTGGGGCGAGTACCCAGTACATCTCTTTTAGTTTTTCTTAAAAAGATTCAATCAGTTAATTAATTTAATTTAATTTGTTGTTAAATGAGACTTATATTCTAATTTTTATTGGCCACAGTTGTGGCCTCCCATCTCTCATTCCTCTCCCTCTTCACTCCCAAGCACCATATCTCCCTTGATTCTTATCATTTTCACACGTTGTTGGTCTCGGTGAGTCGCCTACAATAAGGTTATGACTCATCTTTCCTATGATCTCTATTTATTTTGTAGTTGTGTCATTCTTCACCAATCATAGCTAATTTCAGAGATTTTGACAAATTTCTAAATATCCATAGATTGGTGTCTATTTTCCCAGAGCTGTTCGGAAATCAAGATTACCTTAAGTCGAGGTAGATGGTCATTAACCTTCCCCAGAGATTTATACTATTTACTGACACTGTTTGATATGTGGTCTCATCATATTTGAGTAATTAACCCTCAATGAATATGAATTTTCCTTCTTGAACCCATATGAGTAGGGTGATACTGTCTAGGGCCATGAAAGACCCTCTGATTATTATGCATTGACATTGTGGCCACCGATGGTCAAAAAAATGATTTAATGTTGAATGATATTTATACTATTACAAAAAATAAGTTACTTGAGTGATATTGTTTTATGATAGACCTATTTAGGTGTCGATGAACCTTCCTTGAGTTGGGGAATGTATACTTACCCTAGTGGGGAGCTGTTGTTGCCTCTTAGTTGGAATGTAATTATGTTGCATGACCAATTTTGTCTTGGGTGACCTAGGTAAGGATTGGAGGGAATTCTCCTTTGAATTAATTGGATCTGAGGGGTTCAACCTTAGGGTTATTTAAAAGGGGGTCAATATGGGTAGACTAACCTAGGTGATATATAAAGGATTTAGATATTTTTTCCTAACATTATTTAAATTGTAAATGACTGTTATATTATATGCACTTAATAATTTATATGACAACCCTGATTTTATTACAAACTTAAACATGATTTGTTACATAAACCATTCACTTGATAAAACATGGATGATCGAGAGTTCTAGTGTCTTTGGGGCTTAGGATCGTTACATAATAACTTAAAATATGAAGTACAACATATTTATTGAAAACTTCCTTTACATGACCACTACATTCCCTCATACTTAGCATTGCGTGGGATAACCTAAGGACATGCATAAAAAAGGGGTGAGCTATAAAGCCCAATAAGGGAATAAACATGGAATACATGAGTAGTACAATACATGTTAAACAATAGGCATATCAATAGAGAAAAAGAGAAACATGAACATAAAGGCATGATAAAGCATAATAATCATAACATGGAAATGTGGAAACAACACTTAACATTGAATTAGCATGAGCTAAGGCTCATTGCACATAGAGCATGAGTAAATCCTCTTTGCACATGAAGCACGAGTAAACCCTCGTTGCACTTGAATTAGAATGATTCAACACTCATTTCACATGATGTATCATGATACTATACTTTACTCAATGCATTGGGGCGCTATAAGGGTGCACCCTTCTTAAACATTTCATTTCATGCATAAGTGTGCCACATGGATCATAAAACATGGATTCATAAAAAATAATCATTTATTCCACAAAAAAGGAATTTTTAATGAAACTTTATAATCAATAAGTAAATTTTTATGAAGGTGAATACCCTTGATGGAG
Organism: Viscum album; assembly: GCA_963277665.1. Taxonomy (NCBI): domain Eukaryota; kingdom Viridiplantae; phylum Streptophyta; class Magnoliopsida; order Santalales; family Viscaceae; genus Viscum; species Viscum album. Next base: position 1,355,447,489 of record OY728160.1, on the reverse strand, counting down.
AAATGGGCATGGTATTCACTACACAATGGCATCGGCTTAGAAAATCGGTGCGATTTCGGCAGCGTAACGGCGTGACATAAGAATTCATAAAAATGGTTGATGAGAGAGAAAGTGGTTAATCATCATATTTACATGTAATGGACAGTAAGGAGTTCATATAGATACATTTCCCAACAATTGTATTGGAATTTAGATTCATGATACAAAAGTATTTCTTGAATGTAAATGAGGAGAGAGAAGTTCCTTTCGGAATTTCGGCATAGTAACGGGTGTACATGGGAGGCATTTAATGAGAGAGAAAGGGGTCTCCCATCATTAAAACATAAATAGGAAAGTATGAGGGAGGTTTTAAACCATACCCCAATATTCATAATTGAAATTAAAAGGGCAAAACAACTTAATGAAAATTGGACAAAAATGAGAAAGAAAGAAAAAACCCTTACTTGGAAGTGTGCTTCCAAAGGCTTGAGAGAGGCTTGAGAGAGGCTTCTTGGGAGATTGGGGAACCTTTTGAGGATTATAGAGAGATTAGGGTAGAGTTTGGACGAACTCCAAAGGCTTTGAGTGAGGAGGAAGTTGGAGCTTGGGTGGGTTTATATAGGAAAGGTGAGGGAATTCTTTATTATTTAGGATTGGGACCCCTTATATTAAATTAATCCAAACCACAAACCATCCCATGGTTTTTGACCATGGTTTTTGGAAAAGGGAAAAGGGGAAAAATATTTTATAATTCCAAATTCCGAACTTCTTAAAATAATAGGGTTTCTTATGTGGAGGTGAGTCACACTCCCATGGAAAACAATTTAAAAAGACAAGGTGTTTAATAAGTCTTGAAGGGTCCATTAATGCTTTGAAAAGTAAGTCAAACAAACCCAAAATCACATTATTTTAATGTTAAACCATATATTGGCCGAAAATAATGCTTATATTATTTTATTACATCACTATTGGGTCATTATGATGTCATAAAGCACATTATATATTTAAACAGTATTTAATTTTTACCCAAAAAATTGACTGTCTCAGAAAATTATGAAAAATTCACTGTTGAATAATTTCGATGTCCTGATTCCAGAAATAACATTTATTTTATATAAATAATTTTATAAATATGTTAATTTTCACTTTTAAAATAAAAACTGACATTTATCGAAAATTCACGGGTTTTGAAAAAAATGGCTTTCAAACCTTAATAAAAATTACAATTGCATTCATAAAATTATATGATCATTTATATATAATAAAATTAATATAATAATAAAAATAATATTTTATTAAAATATTATTTAATTCAAAAAATCCCTTAATTTAATAAAATATAATTCTTAATTAAATAATAACTAAAAACACAATTTTCACTTTAAAAACTATTTACAATGTATCAATAATGAAAAGAAAGTATATTCATTATTATATACAAAAAATAATGTATATGAACATAGTACTAGCGATTTGTTACATAACCCCTTAAAACAGCCGCATAAGACCTAAGGGTGAGGTGTGCGATGGTGACAGACTCTTGGGGTGGCTCAGATAACATCACTCAAGTGGTAATATCTATCAACTTCCTCTTTTCTCGTAGACGGTCCCATTCAAGCTTGACATGATGAAGCTCAGCTTGGGCTTTGTCAAGAGTGAAGCCCAAATATTCCACATCTTTTCCAAGATCCGACAAATGGGCTTCGTATGGAGAAATTATACTGGATGAGGTCATCGCTTCCTTTGTCTGAGTAAAATGGGTTTGTTAAATCCCTATGTTTATACTAATCATGTGATCACTGTTCAACGGCTATAAATGCAACGGTCACAATTTTTAACATAAAACAAAAGAAGTTGACATTTTATATAAACATTTTACATAAAGAGACATTTAATTAGATCAATAGGGATTTCCATTAATGAAACTTTGGGTCATTACAATATTCCCCCATTAAGAAATTTCACCCTCGAAATTTCCTTTTCCCACACTAAAACAGATGTGGGTAACTCTGCTTCATCATTTCCTCTGATTCCCAAGTCACTTCTTTAAACTTGTGGTTTCTCCACAACACCTTGACGAGGGGCATTGTCTTATTTCGTAGAACTTTTTCTCTACGATCTAAGATCTTCACTGGTTGCTCCTCATAAGAAAGATCATCCTCCAACTGTACCACCTCAGAAGAGATTATATGTGAAGGGTTCGGTATGTACTTCCTTAAGAGGGATACATGAAAGACATCATGTACTTTGGCCATGGTAGGTGGAAGTTCTAGTCGATAGGCTACATCCCCGACACGATCAAGAATCTCGAAGGGGTCGATGTACCTTGGACTTAACTTCCCTTTCTTTCCAAACCCCATGAACTTATTCCATGGAGATATGCGTAGAAAAACCATGTCTCCAACTTTAAACTCAAGGTCTCATCGACGATTATCTGCATAACTCTTCTGTCGACTCTGGACTGCCTTGATATGCTGCTGAATGGTTTTCACCTTCTCCACCATTTCCTCGACCATTTCTGGTCCAAGCAGCTTACCTTCACCGACCTCATCCCAACATGCTGGTGTTATGCACCTTTTCTCATATAGGGCTTCATATGGTGTCATTTGGATGCTCGAGTGGAAACTGTTATTATAATAGAACTCAACCAGAAGAAGATGTTGATCTCATCCTCCTTTAAATTCCATTGAGTACGCTCTCAACATATCCTCAAGTGTTTGGATAGTCCGCTCAGATTGGCCATCAGTTTGAGGATGATAGGTCGTACTGAAGTTTGGTTCAGTATTCAAAGATTTTTGAATAATCTTACAAAACTTAGAGGTGAATCTTGGATCTCGGTCAGACACAATAGATAGTGTCACTCCATGAAGCCTTACCACTCCCCTGATATATATCTATGCCAGTTGATCCAAAGATAAATCCTCCCGAATAGCAATGAAGTGTGCAGTCTTTATAAGACGACCCACAACAACCCAGATTGCATTGTTGCCTTTGGATGTCCTCAGAAGTTCGGTGACAAAGTACATGGTGATGTTCTCCCATTTCCATTCTGGTATGGGAAATGGTTTCATCATCCCCTTAGACTTCTACCTCTCTTCCTTCACTTGCTGTCACACCAGGCACTTTGATTTATATTCAGCGATCTCCTTTTTCATATTATCCCACCAAAAGTTTTCTTGGAGATCTTTATACATCTTTGTGCTCCCTGGGTGAATAGATAAATTTGAACTATGTGCATCATCTAAAAGTTCCTTCTTCAGCTCCGGACATGATGGAACACATAGCCTTTTCCCAAATCGCACAATTCCTTCTTCATTAACATTAAACTCTGAGGATTTTCCTTTTTTGATAGCTTCCACTTTTTCCTAAATTCCCACATCATCCTTTTGAGCATCCTTTAACCTTTCCAAAAGATATGGTTGAGTAATCATTTGTTAAAGGATTGATGATGTTCCCTTCTTTATGATTCCCATGTCCATCTTCATCAAGTATAAGAATATTGGATCCTTCTCAATTCTATTCATTGATAGAATCGTTGGTTCCTTTCTACTTAGGGCATCTTCCACCTTGTTCGCTTTCCCAGGGTGGTAATGTATTGAAAAGTCATAATCCTTGATGACATCTATCCATCTTCTCTGGCGCATATTAAGATATTTCTGTGTGAATATATATTTAAGAATCTTGTGGTCAGTATGTATCTCCCATTTCTCCCCATAGAGATAATGCCGCCAGATTTTCAAGGCAAATATCATCGCCGCCAACTCCAGATCATGTGTTTGATAGTTTCGCTCATGGATTTTCAACTGCCTTGATGCATAGGATATCACTTTATCATTCTACATCAGCACACAGCCTAATTCCTTCTTCGAAGCATCACTGAATACCACAAAAATTTCCCCACTTGTGGGTAAAGTGAGCACGGGTGCAGTGATAAGCCTCCTTTTCAACTCCTTGAATATTTCTTTGCATTCATCACTCTAAGAAAACTTTACTCCCTTCTGAGTTAGCTTGGTAAGAGGGTTGTAAAATCATGATAAATTTCTCACAAATCGTCGATAATATCCAGCTAACCCCAAGAATCTACGGATATCCGTTACCAATGTTCGCCTCGGACATCCCTTAATTGCATCTGTTTTAGAGGGATCCACATATATCTCATTGCGTGTGATGATATGGCCCAAGAATGAGACTTCCTTCAACTAGAACTCACACTTGATGTACTTTTCATAGAGTTTCTCCTTGCGCAAAGTCTCCAGTACAGTTCTTAACTGCTCCTAATGATCCTCCTTGGTTTGGGAGTATATTAGAATATCATCTATAAAGACTACCACAAATTTGTCTAGGTAAACTCTAAAGACTCTATTCATCAAGTCCATGAAGATTACTGGAGCATTGGTGAGTCCAAAAGGCATTACTATGAATTCATAGTGCCTGTATCTTGTACGAAAAGCAGTCTTGGGGACATCTTCCTTCTTCACCCTTACTTGATAATATCCCGACCACAAATCTACCTTGGAGAAGTATTGTGCTCCATGCAGCTGATCGAACAATTCATCAATCTGTGGCAGAGGATACTTGTTCTTTATCGTGATTTTGTTAAGTTCAATATAATCTATGCAAAGTCACATTGACCCATCCTTCTTCTTGACGAAGAGGACTGATGCACCCCATGGTGAAGCACTTGGGTGTATAAACCCTTTATCCAGATTCTTTTATAGTTGTTTCTTCAGCTCTTCAAGTTTCACGACAGCCATTCTATATAGAGTCTTGGATATTGGTAGCGCCCCTGGTATAAGTTCAATTGGGAATTCAACATCTCTTCTAGGAGGAAGACCAGGCAATTCCTCAGGAAACACTTCAGTGAATTCCCTCACAATAGGCACTTCTTTAAGGGTGGTTTCTTCCTTGGACTCAATCATCTGAGTCAGATACGCATGTTCATAGGGCAGTAATATCCATGCTTGAGATGATGAAGCTAAAGGAGATTCATCTTCCTCCTTACACTTGTAAAGAATCGGGGGTTTATTCTCCATATGGAGTGTGATTTCCCTCTCCCGACAATTTATGTTGGCTTTATATAAGGAAAGTCAATCCATGCCAAGAATTGCATCAAATTCTACCATAAGGAGTATGATGAAGTTTTCTGGGAAATTAAATCCACCTATTATAATAGGGGAGGACTTATATTCATGGGATGCAATGATTTCCCCATTTTCCTTACTCACTGACATCTTCACTTCCATTATATGTGGTGGTGCTGTGATTGTTCTACTAAACTTTTGAGATATAAAAGAATGCGTAGAACCTGAATCAAAAAGTACGTTTTCTATTCTTGAATGAATAACTAGAGTACCTGTCACCACTTCGTTTTCGGGGTTCACTTCCGCAGAAGTGATGGAAAAATCTCTTCCTTGCTGCCTTGGAGGTTGTTGGTTGCCTCTGAAAACCTTTGGATTAGGGCACTGATTTTCAAGATGCCCCGGTTCTTTGCAGTTGTAGAAATGAACAATGCGTTGAGGTTCGAACGGAGCATTCCTCTCCTCTATCGCAGCCGCGGGTCTTTCTTGTCGAGAGTTAACAGCTAGGTGCCCTTCTCTTCCACACCTAAAGCATTTCCTCATCCCCTTGAGGCAATTTCCAAGGTGCTTCTTTCTACACTTTTGGCAAGTGGGGTGCTGGATCTTCTTAGCACCATTGGATTTATCCATCGAACCACCAGAATTGAATTCCACCTTACGCTTCTTGTCCCCATGATACCCCTTTGATTCCCTGATCTCCATTTCAACCTTGAGGGAACATCGGACAATTTCCTCATAGCTGTTGAACTCACGGATCGCTAATGCTTTCCGCAGGATAGGCTTCAGCCCACCAAAGAAGTGGTCAACCTTGCATTTGGGGATAACGACAAATCCGAAATCGTATCGTGCAAGCCTTGTGAAGTTTGTCTCATACGCTCCAATAGATTCTTCTTCTTTTTGCTTGAGGGAAAGGAAGTCCCTTTCCATCTTAATCCGGAGGGTGCGCGGAAAATATTTATTGAAAAAAATATTCCGAAAATCCTTTCATTCCAACGCCTCGATCTCCTCCTCAGGCTTCATATTTTTGATCAACGTCCACCATTGATCAGCTTTACCCTCCATACGATAAGCCACCAGGAGAACCTTCTCTTGTTTAGAACATTCAAGGATGGAGAAGATATTTTCAATGGAGTTGATCCATTGTTCAGCGATCGTGGGATCGGATGATCCACTAAAGGTAGGGGGCCTTTGTCTCATGAAGATCTCGAGAGTTACTTGTTCCTTCTTATGGGGGTTTGGACGTTCCTCTTGACTTGTGTTTCTATTAAAATCTTGAGTTAGCTGAGAGAGAAGCATGACAAAGTTCATGATTCCTGCTCCCATTGGATTGGGCATCTCATTAGTACAGTCATCACACTGATCTTCACACTGATTGTTAGCCCGATTCCTCCTATTACCGGCCATTAGCTAGAATAAAAGGAAAGTTGGGGGTAACACATAAAGGGTAATCCAAAGACAAAATTTGATGACTTATAAATAAACTTTTATTTCCTTAACTCATGAGTCTATAGGCTTCAATCTAGGCTTTTCATGATCTACTTTCTAACATATATTCTTAGGGGCGTTTTTTTTAATTCCCTTAATAAGGGTTCATATTAATCTTGTTAATTTATCAAAACATATCCCCCGGGAGTGTCATAACCAAGAGTGCAGCAAGTCTCGTTGTCGTGCACCAGTTCCCGTTCAAGTCTAGCTCAAAGCGGTGTTTTCGGGTTTTACCCCTAGGATACATCTGTGCCAGAGCCGCCTCTACCTGCTTCTATCCTGACAGTGATGTATTTGTTTGATAAACCACTTACTCAGTACTTAACAAAACTTAGGGATGTTTTTATTATACTTAGTCTTGTCTCTAAGGCTTTACTAGGGTTTTCTAATCATAATCCCAAAAATAACTAAACCTATCCTCTAATACCAACTATGACAACCCTGATTTTATTACAAACTTAAATATGATTTGTTACATAAACCATTCACTTGATACAACATGGATGATCGAGAGGTCTTGTGCCTTTGGTGCTTAGGATCATTACATAACAACTTAAAACATGAAGTACAATATCTTTATTGAAAACTTCCTTTACATGACCACTACATTCCCTCATACTTAGCATTGCATGGGATAACCTGAGGATGTGCATAAAAAAAGGGGTGAGCTATAAAGCCCAGTAATGGAATAAACATGGAATACATGAGGAGTACAATACATGTTAAACAATAGGCATATCAATAGAGAATAAGATAAAAATGAACATAAAGGCATGATAAATCATGATAATCATAACATGGAAATGTGGCAACAGCACTTAACATGGAATTAGCATGAGCCAAGGCTCATTGCACATAGAGCATGAGTAAATTCTCATTGCACATGAAGCACGAGGAAACCCTAGTTTCACTTGAATTACCATGATTCAACACTCATTGCACATGACGTATCATGATACTATACTTTACCCAATGCATTGGAGCGCTATAAGGGTGCACCCTTCTTAAACATTTCATTTCATGCATAAGTGTGCCACATGGATCATAAAACATGGATTCATAAAACATAATCATTTATTCTATGAAAAAGGAATGTGGAATGAAACTTTATAATCAATAAGTAAATGTGCATGAAGGTGAATATCCTTGATGGAGAAATGGGCATGGTATTCACTACACAATGGCATTGGCTTAGAAAATCGGTGTGATTTCGGCAGCGTAACGGCGTGACATAAGAATTCATAAAAATGGTTGATGAGAGAGAAAGGGGGTCATCATCATATTTACATGTAATGGACAGTAATAATGTCATATAGATACATGTCCCAACAATTGTAATGGAATTTAGATTCATGATACAAAAGTATTTCTTGAATGTAAATGAGGAGAGAGAAGTTCCTTTCGGAATTTCGGCATAGTAACGGGTGTACATGGGAGGCATTTAATGATAGATAAAGGGGTATCCCATCATTAAAACATAAATAGGGCAGTATGAGTGAGGTTTGAAACCATACCCCAACATTCATAATTGAAATTAAAAGGGAAAAACAACTTAAAGAAAATTGGACAAAAATGAGAAAGGAAGAAAAAAACCCTTACCTGGAAGTGTGATTCCAAAGGCTTGAGAGAGGCCTGAGAGAGGCTTCTTGGGGGATTGGGGCAACTTGGGAGCATTATAGAGATATTAGGTCAGAGGTTGGATGAAATCCAAAGGCTTTGAGTGAGGAGGAAGTGGGATCTTGGGTGGGTTTATATAGGAGAGGTGAGGGAATTATTTATTATTTAGGTTTCGGACACCTTATATTAAATTAATCCAAACAACAAACCATCCCATAGTTTTTGCCCATGGTTTTTGGAAAAGGGAAAATTAAAACAATATTTTATAATGCCAAGGTCCGAACTTCTTAAAATAACAGGGTTGGTTATGTGGAGGTGAGTCACACTCCCATGGAAAACAATTAAAAAGACAAGGTGTTTAATAAGTCTTGAAGGTTCCATTAATGCTTTTAAAAGTAAGTCAAAAAAACCCAAAATCACACTATGTTAATTTTAAAACATATATTGTCCGAACATAAAGCTTATAGTATTTTATTACATCACTATTGGGTCATTATGATGTCATGAAACACATTATATATTTAAACAGTATTTAATTTTTACCCAAAAAATTGGATGTCTCAGAAAATTATGAAAAATTCACCGTTGGATAATTTTGACGCCCTAATTCTAGAAATAACATTTATTTTATCTAAATAATTTTCTAAATATGTTAATTTTCACTTTTAAAATAAAAACCGACATTTATCGAAAATTCATGGGTTTTGACAAAAATGGCTTTCAAACCTTAATAAAAATTACAATTGCATTCATAAAATTATATGATCATTTATATATAATAAAATTAATTTAATAATAATAATAATAATATTTTATTAAAATATTATTTAATTCAAAAAAACTTTAATTTAATAAAATATAATTCTTAATTAAATAATAACTAAAAAACACTATTTGCACTTTAAAAACTATTTACAATGTATCAATAATGACAAGAAAGTATATTCATTATTATATACAAAAAATAATGTACATGATCGTAGTACTATCGATTTGTTACATAACCCCTTAAAACAGCCGCATCAGACCTAAGGGTAAGGTGTGCAATGGTGACAGACTCTTGGGGTGGCTCAGATAACATCGCTCGAGTGGTAATATCTATCAACTTACACTTTTCCCATAGACAGTCCCATTCGAGCTTGACATGATGAAGCTCAGCTTGGGCTTGGTCAAGAGTGAATCCCAAAGATGCCACCTCTTTTCTGAGCTTCGAAAAATGGGCTTTGTATAGAGAAATTCTACTGGATGAGGCCATCGCTTCCATTGTCTGCGTAAAATGGGTTTGTTAAAGCCCTATATTTATACTAATCATGTGACCACTGTTCAGCGTCTATAAAATAAATGGTCACAATTCTTAACATAAAACTATATAAGTTGAAATTTTATATAAACATTTTACATAAAGAGACATTTAATTAGATCAAGAGGGATTTCCATTAATGAAACTTTGGGTCGTTACAATTTATATGTGGGATTGAGAAACATGAGGGTTGAGACTAATGTAGACCTAAACCACATTTCCTATGATATTCTATTGGATTGGTGTAGTCTAGTCCTCTTTGGATGTTTTTTGGTCCAAATGCTTAAGGCTCATACTATGCACTAGGCTGCAAATTCGTGGGTAGATCTTTGCAGTGAGATCATTGGGGGTTTCAGGGGCAACACACCCCTTCTATAGGGGCTGAAGGGCATCAGTCCAAATTTTAGGGCTCTATAGTAGCTCTGACTGACTATAGCAGAGCTGGCCCAACAACACTGACATGGAACTGTAACAGTGCAGACTTTTGAACAACTATTGTAGCAAGGATGACTAGCGACACTGACATGGCACTGTAGCTCCTCAGAATTCAAGCCACCAACCACTATAGTAGCTTG